>OZ023217.1:32427641-32690977 GCA_963995525.1 Escarpia spicata | reverse complement strand
GTATCTGCGAGCACGTTATGGTGTTTATGTAACGATGATGTGTATTTTCTAACATTTCGTAAATATTACTATCACGACTGTCAACTATCAAAGCACCCCGTAAGGTGACGGACATTTTGGTTAGTACAGTTAATGCAGTGAGCATTCTCGAAATACCCCAAACTGAAACGACCTTTGCAGAATCGCACCTTCAATGCTACCTCACTCACTGCTTATATATATTCTTGCAATGCATAGGTTATGTGGTCACAACAAGTTGCATGCGTCTAATATTTACTCTGTTCAGAGAAGTTCAGAAGCCACGTTTAACCTTCAGCTTATCACCATACCACTGCCTACCAGTATATGTTACCTATTGTCAAGGTCTTCCCTCCAAGGAATGCCCGAAAGAGTAGCCTACACCAGTAAATCTCCTTCCCATTCACACCTGCTTGAACCTGATCTTCCCAGCTGGCTGCTGACTGCAGGCCTGTAAAAAGGAGGGTAGGGCGAAAGGCAGGATAGGCCTGGATAATGTGGAAGTGAAATGCTCAATTATAACAAATCCTAATTTAATAATTAATTGGGAATTTGTAAATCAAGTGTGGTCAAGAAAATTCATTTACCTTTCTGGAAATGTTAATTAAATTAACTGATATAAGTTAATTCAAATAATTTAACAATTGGTATTAACTTATGCCTACTTAGTACTTAGGTATTAACTCTTAGGTATGCTTGCACAAATTTAAGCCTTTTGTTTTCATCTAATATGACTGTTGCATCAACATTTTAGTAGGCGAAAATGTGACTGATTTGTTTTGTACCTGCATATGTTATCCATTTTCATACAGATCACCTTTGGCATTTTTGACGCCTCTGTGCCAGTAGGAGGAGCTGTTACTGGATTAGAAATGGTATTGGAGAAGGTCTTCTTAACCCATTTCAAGAAATATAAAGACTGGGGCGAATTGTCTGATCAAGCTGGTCAGATGACCGTACGGAATTTCATTGATAATTGCAGAGCCTTCGTCGACTGCCTTCGAAGTAAGTTGCTTTATTATAAATTAGAGCTTTACGTTACCCGCCTTTGCATGGAAAAAGCTACATTTTTCAGGTTCAGTCGCATATGTATGCCAACGGATATCAACAAATTCAATCTTACAGAAGACTTTCTAAAAAATCTGTGCACCAGAATGTGAACCACCCTCCAATCAGTTTCACCCTCTGTACATAAAGGTATTGCTGGCATATTTCTGAGCATTGAAGAGTGACTCACCCTCCCCCAAAAAGCAGTTCATTTTAATATTGAGCCCACCTCAGATATATGTAACCCGCTGCGTCGATAAATTATGGCTGCTCACTTGACATAGTTTTAAGACAACCTTGGTATAGAACTCGAAAGTAAACCTGCAGCAGCACACCAGATTATACTTTTAGTTACCACATTGCAAATATTGGTTTACCTTAGAGAGGCATTTTAATAATACTAATGACAAGCTTCTATAACGCCTAAATCCCCAGGAATCTGAGCTCAGAGGCGCAACATACATAAATTATTGGGCAAAATCGTTAACAGGTATAAGCAAGAGTCGTCATTAGAGCAAGGGGCCGCCGAAGGTTAGGGTGGGAATGCAATTTCAAATAAATAAGTCTTTAGTTTTTTACGGAAGGTATTTATAGTCTCATACGATTTTAAAGCGATAGGGAGTTGATTCCATATTTTGGGTCTCTCCAAAAAAAAACAATTACACCCACATGAGGCTCAACAAAACACTAAAATTACACCAAACAATGCACCCCCTTCCCTAAATATATCCAGCACCCACCAAAATATTAGGGGGACTCAGACCTCTCCCCCAGTTCCGACACCTACGATCAATGTTGTGAACACTTCAAATACAGTGATCGAAATCGATTCACTTCATAAACGTACTGTTCCTTGAGCTAATCTCAATTGATGGTATATACAATGAAAGCAACATTATTCAAATTGAAAGATACCGTTGCAAACTTTAGTTTAATATCACTTCAAATTTGTGATAGCTCTTAAGTCATTATTGTGTTTGCGTAAGGAAGAACTCGTGAGGAAGAATGACGTTGTTAGTTTTATTTTGTTATATTTGTTAATGTTTTTGACTGTGTATCACAACAGCAGTTGTAATGTTTTGCAACGTATACGTTTATCAATAAAACAAACATGTGTGCATATTTTAAATTGTGTTAATAGGTGCAGTCACCAGCACTTTTTATCTACTGAGACTTGCAAAATGCGAAAGTTTGAACCTCGATGAAATGTACACGATACATAAGTGCCGTATAATAGCATCTGACTCAAAAGCATTGGAATCCGTGGAGAGTACAGTATGGGCGTGGTGTGGACAAATTGAGCAGGTATTTACAAAGTTTATGTTCAGTTTGTATTCAAGGTTGCATGTATTTCACTGCTCTAATTGGAGTATGCTTTCTTTGGTAACACATTTTTGTTTTGTACTTTCTATTTGGATTTGAAATTGCAGGTGATTGTACAAAGTGAGCAGATGAGGAAAGAGGCAGATGACACAGGGCCACTAGCTGAGCTGGAACACTGGAGACAGAGAACTGCAAGATTTAGTGGGATTCAAGAGCAGATCAAGAGCCACAGATGTCGCATGGCCTTAAACATATTGAACACTGTCAAGAGCAAAGTCCTTCTGGTTTGTTTCACGTTGATGAACATATTGTCCTGATGTATGTATCATGTATGTATCTCTCAACTTGGTTTGCTTTCATATAATTACCAATGTGCAGTTTCTGTAAATGATGCTGTAATCAATAATACACTCTATGAAATACAAAACACTAATATACATACATATCTGCCAGATTGGACACACTGGTATATCCTCGGGCCGTAGCCCGCATTTCGGCAACACTAGACAGACTCCGGCAAATGGGTTAAATATCCAAGAAATAACGAGACTATTTAAAACCACCCAGTACACATCGACCACGTTTGCTCTATCTATTACGTAAGATTCGTAGGGCTAAAGACAAATGGCCTCAGCCTCAAATGCCTTCACGGCGACCGATTATGTCTGATTGCAACAGTGAATCATATAAAATGTCTAGGTATATTAACTTCTTTTTGGCCCAATTGGCAGTAACACATGCCTCGTGCGTTAAAAAACACAACAGATTTCATTGATAAAGTGACTAGAATCGTAATTCCAAGTGACGCGCTGCTATTCTCCATGGAAGTATTGACAATATTTCGGGGACTGAAGCAGTAACTCGGATTTTCACCGCCTGGACAACGATATTTTATAGCTCACCGATATTTCCTTGCAACACAACGATTTCTTATTTGGATCAAACTGGTACCTCTAAGTTTTTTGCGCAGCAGTGGGGAAAACTTTGCCCCCAACTATGCCAATCTCTTTATGGCAGAAAAGGAGAAACAAGCATTAAAAAAATACAGCAAATACCATTAATCTATTTATGATATTTGGATGATATCTTAAGAATCTGGACACACAGGATTGAGGAATTCCAAGGTTTCTTAGACACAATAAATAGCCATCAGAATTGTATAAAATTAACACCAGTCACGTGTAACGACTCAATAAATTTCTTGGACACTACGATTTTTAAAGGTGAACGAGTTAACACGACGGGTCATCTGAACAACAAGGTTTATTTTAAGCCAAAGGATAACATTGATTACTCTGCAAAGACTCGTTCCATCCGAAACACGTTCCTTGGTACAATGAAGTCACAAATATTACGATTTCACAGGCATTGCTACAATAAATATAATTTTCAGGAAGCAGTACAAACACTCTTCTACAGCCTGAGACAGAGGATTTACAAATCGCGCTTTTTAAGACATATTAAAAGCACTACCCTTGTGCACATTGAGCATGAGAACAAGAAAGAACAAGCGGTGAAATTTCGGGTTAAAAAAGAAGTTTTGCCTGTACGGCATTTGTAGACTTCACACCTACAGCCTCTGATACTAGCAGTTACCAGTCTTCCCTGGTAAACACTGCACTAAAATACTCATTCAGGTCTTCTGTCATTAAGAATCCCTCTCATATTATATTTCCAGCACTATCTTCTAGAGGATCGACCTTGTCCTGAACTTTCTGTTTGCTTCGAACATACGCATACAAACTCTTGCTGTTTTTTTTTGTATTACTAGCTAATTGTTGTTCATAGCTTCTCTTTGAATTTCTAATTTCAGCTGTAGCTTGGTTAAGTGCTTCTTTATAGATGTTGTAGTCTTCATCTTTTCCAGTACATCCACATCATTTGTTTATACTTAATTTTTCTAATGGCTTCTTTCGATAAATGTTTCTTTATAGACCGTTTCCCTTGTTATTTGAAGGGTACACATTTATCGACTGTGCACTTAATTTCACTCTTTAATATATTCCAGCATTCTGTTGCTGTCTTATTTTTCAGTGTGTTATTCCAGTCTATCTTTGCTAAATATTTCCTCATGTCCTTATACCTTCCTTTGTGGAAATTTCTCCTATACTGCTTTTTACTATTCCTTTCTGATTTAACTTTGATGGTAAAATGTATCTGGTTGTGATCACTACTCCCCAGTGGCTCACATATCTTGACATTGTCAACTAATTCATTCTGTGAGGAAAAAACTATGTCTAACACATTCTCACCCCTGGTTAGTTCTAGCATATGTTGAGAAAGGAAAATATCTTGAACTAAAGCTAAAAACTTGTGGTCCTCTCTCCCCAAACTCTGTAGAGATTTCCATTGTATATGCCCATGGTTAAAATCCCCCATAATAATACAGTCCCGTTTGCTTACCTCCCTTATAGCGTTTTGTATTTTTTCATTCTCTTCTATGCTTATGTTTGGACTTCGATAAACTAACCCAACTGTTAACGTTGAGTTTCCTGTAACTATGTTACACCAAACAACTTCTTCGCAATCTGCTTCTCTTTCTAATTTTATTTCATAAGCCTGGATAGATTCTTTAATATATAAAATAACTCCACCTCCCTTTATTCCTATTCTATCTTTCTTAAACATTACATATCCTGTCAGTCCCAATTCGGCATCTGATATATCGGTGGTGGTCCAGGATTCGGCTATATCTAATATGTGAGGGTCAATTTCTTTTACCATAATGTTTAGTTCATTTATTTTGTTTACTATACTCCTTGCATTTAAACAAACACATTTATATTCAGCTTCAGAAGAGTTTTCCAGACTGTTCTTTGCTGATTTATTTGTACTGTCTTCATCTATGCCATCAGTTTCAGGCTTCTCTGGGAGTCCCCCCTGCGATGATGGAGGCCATCTCTCATGTACATATCTTCTCTCCCAACAAAGTATCCCCATAAATCTGTGAATCCCACCCCCTCTTCTTCACACATCTGCTCAACTAGTGCGTTGATCGCCATCCTCTTGCATTTTCTATACGTTGCCCCCCTTCCTCCCATTACTGGCAACATTTCTGAAAAAAGAATCTGTTCAACTCTTGTCTGTTTTTAGTTTCCTCATTAACTGTCTATACTTCTGTACTATCCCAGTTGTTCCCTCCCTGTCTGCATTATTTGTTCCTACGTGTACTAGTATAGACCCTCCCTTGCCATGCCCCAATACCTTCTCTACCCTTTCAGTCACATTGTTCTATCCTAGCCCCCGGTAGACAAACAATGAAGTCCTTCCCCTCGCTTAGTGTCTTGTCCGTCTTTCTCATATTGGAGTCGCCCATAAACACCCTCTCTTTTCTCATTGCCCCCTCAATCACTGTCCCAGAATAGCTCCTTCTCCCGTTTGCATTTGTCTGGTTGTTGTCTTTTTCCCTGCCGTCTTCTCTCCTGTCACATTCTCTTCCGATCCGTTCTTTCCTGTCGCTTTTTCTCTTGTCACCTTTTCTCCTGTCATCGTCCCTTTTATTGACTTCTCTTCTATTACATTTGCTCTCACTTCCTTTCGTCCCTTTATTTTTCATTTTTCCTCCCATCTCATTTTCTTCTCTTCTCTCCCGTCCCATCTTTCCTCCCTCCTTCTCTACGGTCACTTTCTCTCCTGTCACCTTCACGCTTGTCACGTTGTCTGTCGTCGATTTTCCAATTTCTTCCCCTTCAATCACCTTCCCTCTCAATCTCCTTTCCTCAGTCTTCTTGCCACTGCTATTCTCCTTCAGTCTTGCAGTATTCCCACCTCTCTCCCTGTTGTCTCTCTCCATTCCACCCGTCTCCTTGCTAATTCCCATCTCCATCCCCTTCACAATATCTGTCAACCTAAGTATCTCCTTCTGCAGACACTCCACCTTCCAACACCCCATGCACCGAAAGGTGAATCCTTCCTTCATGGTTTCTGCCCATGACTTCCCACAGCCGGACAATGCAAAATCTACCCATATGTGGCAGTGATCGCACACCAAGTATCGCTTTGCCTTGACTTGCCGCTTGCAAGGCGCCATATCCCGATCAGAATTTATTTAATAACTTAACTAACTTAGTCTTTATAAAGACTGTTTCCTGTATACTACAGCACACTTGATGTTACAGATTTTAATGACACAGCTGACTATCTATCCTATCACGAACGATAACAATACCAGTAGTGACCTAGTTTAAATACAATCAATTACGTTACGTTAGGCTGCTTTATTTATTTAGGTTTCGAATACGTAGGACACTATCACATAGACAATCTGGAGTTCGCCCGACTATCGCCCTTGCTTAATTTTAACAACTATGCTACCTAATCAACATATCTAGCTAGTACTGGCTTACACATATATTATCTTATGTAAGTAGTTTTATGGTTGTTACTTTATGTCCTATATATTCTACCACATAATCAGGTTCGTTAAATATTAAAATTTACAACTTATATCAGGCTAAGTTACCCTATTATCACTTACTATACTAAAGTGTTCTAAAATACTTTAACTAACTAACTAACTTTAAGCACAACTGCTACTCAATATATGTTTACTGCAACTTTATGAATGATATGTAGGCAAGAATAATACTTATCAGTCAGTAATTCCACTTGTTTATCAACTTTTCTACACCACCAATTCCTACAATCTTTTTCCGCCAAATATAGCCTCAATGATACACAAGTGGCCAAACATTTTAATGGAGTTGGATGTCGCCGCACTGGAAACGATTTGTAGCCGTAATTGTGAATCGAATTCCCACCAGGCAATTGTTAAACTGACTAAAGCCACATATAAACAGCTTAAAATCGCGTATCCAGATACATATACCTCCAGGTTCACAACATATGTTTCTAAGAAAATGAACCTGAAAGATATGCTGGTGGCAACTAAATTACAATGAACAATGGACTTTGCAGAACAATTGCCATATTGGTTAGGGCATTGTGCGACTTCACTGTAGTAGTGCAACTGTGTAGTTATTAGGGGGATTGTGTTGTGTGTGTAGTTGCGTGATTGCAGCAGTGCTGGAACTTCAACAGTATTGGATGTGTAAACTGCACCACAGCTTCACATTCCAATTTGTATATTTAATTCTTACATTTTATTTCTGATTTTTATAATTATAATTTGTATCAGTATTTTGTGTACTTTTTTATATCTATTTATTATTCTACATCATAATTTGTCATGAACATTATTCATCACTCATTTCGTTCATCCTAGGAAATTATAAAATACTAAAACAAAAGAGGTATTCATCTCCACGATAGAGGAGTGTACCCACCGGTTGCTATCCTTTGTGTTGTGCAAACTGTCATTTTTTTATTGAGACTGGAATGCAACGGCTGAATGCATTCCTGTGCCAAGATTGGTAAATTACTCTCTCTCGGCTCCTTTGTAGATTTATATTGGTATTTATGTTCTTAGTTTTATACATTTGTTTTCTTTTAAGGTTGTATCTTATAAAAAAAATTGTTTTAGTATTTTTTATAAGGGGTTATCATCTACCCAAGGAATAAGATGATTACTATTAGTTGTTGTCAGGGTTTAGAGATCGCATTCGCCACCTATACTCCCTTACCAGTGCATTAGGGTCCTCGTATTACAAATCCGTAATATGGGATACGTAAACGTAGTACACCCAATTTCCAAAATACCTACCTACGGACCGACCCACCCACCCAACCAAAACCCATCCATCCAATACATCCATCTATCTATATATAGAGTTCCGCTTGAGAGAAAAAAGTTCTGCTTGAGGGAAAAGAGTTTTGATTCAGGTCTCGAGAGATGCAGTTGGTAGTGTTCTTAGAAGCCTCGATGGGTGATGCTGCGAGAGATGTTGGCCTTCGTTTGTAGGGGTGGAGTTGGCAAGGCAGTTGTAGATTTGTAGTTGGACGTTTTTCTTAACAGTTCGAAAAATGAACCACGCTTTGGCCTTGACGAAATAGAGCCAGGATTTGTATTTAAAACCTCGATGTCACCTACTGAAATAAGTACTGCCAATGCATGATATAACTAAAAAAAAACACCAATAATGGATAATTCAATTGGAATAGATGTGTGAAGGAAATTACAAATTATTAAGAATAATTCATACTCCCACACACATGCGCTTACACGTGTTCATTCACACACCCATGCTCGGAAATACACACGCACACACACACACACACACACAATAGATACAGAGTGTGCGGTGTATATGTGTGCTTGAATGTACAATTTTGGTTCCTTTACAGAGATGGAAAATACTAGACAGCAAGATTACCGAACGTACAAATGAGGCCAAAGACAACAGAAAGTTTCTCTACTCTTTAGAGAAGTGTTGTGAACCACTCTACCTTTATGAGCCAGTGAGTAATTTTTTTATATGATATACACGAGTATATATGTCACCTACTGCACATTAAATAATATTTTTCATAACAGAAATTTCTTATAAAATTTTGCGTCGTTAATAAATTAATTGATCTAATTATATATGCAAATTCGCAACCACGATAGCTTTGTTCCTTTTAAATAATGACTTATTATTTCTCTTTAAAAGCCTGAAATAGCTGCACATTTACCAAGTCTGATCAACGCTGTACGAATGATCAATAGTATTTCAATGTACTATAATACATCGGAGCACATGACATCTCTGTTCATTAAGGTGGGTGTCGTGCATTATTTTTGATAAATATAGCATTTTGACTTAATGTTTTGCTGAGTTGTCTTAGTATTGTTATTGATTGGATCCTTTTTTATATGTTCATTGTCTAGCCACTGTCATTGTTTATCAGTAATGTGCTCCAGTTCATGACATGTATGAAATTAAACGCAGGCTATAACATATTGCTAAATACTGTAGTCCGGGGTGAGGCTGGCTTCAATAGGCATCCTCGATTTGTTTGTTTTGCAACTTTCTCCATCACTGCTGTTGCAATACTTTCTCTACTACCCGTCTCCATTCCAGCCATCTTTCGTTTTTGTTCTCCACTTCTCTCCGTACATCATCAAATCTCTTAAAGCAAATGTTCATAAAAATGTATTCATAAAGTTTTAAAGCACAGTTCACCGGTTATAGTCAGTGTTGCTAAATTATCTGTATCAAACAGATAATTTACTTTAAATACTGTTTTGTTCTATCCAACAAAAACAGTATCAAATGTAAATGTTTTATCGGAAATGTTGGAAATCAGAGATGGTTGTAAGACATGTAATATTTTAAATATTATGTCAGCCGTATTATTATGGAAATAACTGTATCTTAAAGAGTGTACACTTGCCATTTATAATGTATACAAATAATTGTTATTATTTTATCATTATAAATACGTTTTAAACAAACCATAACGCACTCATTAATTTTAATTGATATACATGATTTGTAGAATAATACATCATAACGTTGACTTTGCAGATAACGAACCAGATGGTGAAATCCTGTAAGACCTACTTGTCAAATAATGGTACGGACAAGATTTGGGACCTGCCATTGCAAGAAATGCTTGCCAAGATTAATGTGTGCACCAATTTGTATGGGCACTACAAGGATGCCTTCTATGAAGTGAAACGCAATATCGAGTCAACACCAGGAGAACGCCGTTTTAATTTCTCTGAGATGTACATCTTCGGGAAGTTTGAGGCATTCTGTAAACGCCTGGTCAAGGTACATATATATATATACTGCAGAACAACGCATTTAAGTTTACACCCTTGAAATTTGAAGACTTACTGCTTTATAAAAGTCTATAATATATATTTGTTATGTATACTAAATACCCATAATTTAAAAATGATACTTATGTGTGTTTGTCTCCGTGCGTTTATCAGAAACCTGTGTGCCAGAGGACGATACACACAACTTATGCATTCGAATCGAACGTTTGATGAGGGTGGTGCACATTTGAACAGTTGGTAGCAATGTGTTACGCATGTTTACGAATTGCGATTGAGTTACAAATAGTAGGCCAGCTAACATTTGATTTTATACTTTTCACAACAGTTTTGTTAATAGGGAGAGTTTATGCTAGACACATCACTCAAGGGATGAGAAAAACGCGTGGGTGGTTGTCACCGCGATTTTTAATGTTCATGTTCAAGATCACAAACTCAATATTGTTTTTAATTAATTGACATCTCTTTGAAAACACATTTGAATATAACCACAGATTTTGTGATTTGCAGATGTGTTATCTGTGTTCTCAGGTGTTGAACTTTCACCCATAAATGTATGGAATAATCTAACATGCAAACGTGATTTTCTCGATATGTGTTTATAGCATACACCTAATTTGTGTGTAAACATGCAATAATTATGTGTAAGCATGTTTTCAGAATCCTACATAATATACATATTAATATATATGTTTTTCGTCATTTGTATGACGTTGAAGTAAAAGAACTTGCCCAAAATGTAGCTACGATGTTCAAGAGAGATGACAATCAACGCAATTGATCAACCTTCAGATGTACTGATGCACGAGAGAAGTAAATATTTCATGTAGGAATTTAGCAAGGAGCACTCTGGCAATCCAAACATCAGAATGTTATTGACATGATATATATAAAGTATGGAGATCATGCTGGACATCATCAGGGCTGAGAGGAATGACAGCTAGGAGCATCTGCTGAAATTATGCTTTTACTAACCAACTACGATCACTCATACTATACCAGATGGAGAACGGTCTATCTAGCAGACAGGGAAACTCCCCGATGAGACAGCGCGAGAGGTTCATGTAGTACTACTTAATAAAGGAGACGTTGTTGTAAAGAAACCAAAAGACCTTTAAAGCACTTCTTTGTAAGCTAATATACATTCGAGATATACTGTATCAAAACGTAATAATTTCCCATAAGTATTTTCTCTGCTATTTATATCTTGCACGTTTATGCATAATTTGGGTGTTATCTGCCCCAAAAACTGATAAACAATTGTGTTTACGCGATTCCTTTTGAGCTCGCTGCCACGTGGATTATTAATTATGCAGCCCGATTATACTGCATATTCATGCTCGCGCATTGAACCACGCAAAGACCGTTTACGACTCACACACACACACACAGTAGTCAACATATCAGATTCCGAGGTGAGTTAATTCGAGCAATGATATTGTAAATAAGCAATTTGTAGACATATGTGTATTGACAGCTATTTTTATACGTGTAGGAAGCGTATGCATTGTTTATTTATTGTGCTTCCCAATGTCGTCACCCGAGCAACGTTTCGATTAAGTATAATTATAACGTCCGGCGATGGCTGCAGTCGGTGTCAGCTGGGACTGGGTCAGTGTCGAACCTCTACTAGGCACGCCTCAAGGGTCTAGCTTTTCCAGTTAGTAAAACTGCATTGCCCAGTATTTGACATACAGTGAAGGAAAATGCACACTAAAATATCAACATATGCAACCACAACAAAAAGATTAACCTTTTCGTGGATGCTATTTTTTGCCTAAATCTCGGACTTGGGTGCATATTTCGGATTGTGTCTGTGTGTCTACGGGTCTTGCCTTTCCAAATTCCAGTCTGTCGTTTTTGAAAACTCCCCGTTTCCCCACAACCGAAACATGACAATTTTAGATTCGTACGTTCACAGAATGTTTATAATGCTACAGCTACGATTGTTAGTAAATCTGGCTGGCATGTAATCATTCAATGTAAAAGTTCTAGTTTTGTTAAAAAGTACACAATACCGTTTTGCCACGGAATTTTGCAATTCACGAATTTTGGACCCCAGCAGATCTGCACTCTAGTTTACATAAGTTTTTATCCATGAATATATTTTAGAAAAATCTAATAATATATCAGATTAAGTGCGCTGCTTCCTGTGAACACCACATTTGATATTAATAGTAGTAAAAACAAAACACATACAAATTAAACGTTTATTTTTGACATGTTACTTTACCGTTACTGTACAATTTTTGCGACAATGGCAAATGTGTATAATTACGTACAACATTAATTATTAGAGCAAGAATAAAGGAAAACATACAGTGCACTCTGGATATGGTCGAACCTCCAGGGAGCCAATGACAATACTGATAAGTGGAATTTCTGATAACTAGAAAGTTATCAGAAGGTCCCTTTATTGAGACCTTTGCCCTGGACCGAGGAAAAGATTGACTTAACTTAGCGGAAATCAACTAATCTTATGTGAGTTCGAGTTATCTGGAGTGCACTGTATATGACCAATGCATACAGGTAATTATGTAGAAACAAATTAAAAGTTGGCCAAAATAATGGATTGGGAATTTTTAGTCGGACTGAATTCAACATAACAAGTTTCTCTTGTATTTATTTTTCCATTTAGTCAGCTGTACACTTGGTGATAAGTCCCACAATCTTATATCTAAACTGAATTACCCTGTGTTGAATTAGTTAACTCATATTTAGGATCACTTTCCTAAATTCAACTTTGTTTATTTGCAGGAACATTGGAAATAGCCGAGCTGGTGGAAAGAGAAAACTCAAGAACTCTACTAAACAGTGCCATTAATTGGATAATGGATTACCTGACATAAGAAGGAGTCTGACTTAGTTCTGCCCGTTTCTATTCTGTGCGACATCTACTGGAAAGTTGTACATCTCTTCGTGATTCAAATGAATGTGTGCATCCGAAAGCATTGTGTATCAAAATGCACAGCAGTGCTATTATTTGGACAGTGTGTTACCTGACACAGTAGTGAAGAAGATGTCTGACTTTGTTCTGCTACATTAGTTCCGTGTGGCTTCTGCTGGGAATATGTACATCACTACATGTTTCAAATGGATTTGTGCAATCGATCGATTTGTGCATCCAAATGCACAACATTTCGTCATTACGTTGCAAAATATGAGTGCTTTCTCATGTTCATCATGTTTGGATTGTGTTCTACAGCATATTCTTCAAAATTTGTTAAAACAGAGAACCTTACTGGGAGTAAGTGTTTAAAAAGGTGTCGACATAGTTGCTTTTACAATAGTTTTGAAAATTCATGAAATATATGTTCCATTACATTCAAAATGTATCAGGGATCTTCTTGAGTTAAATAAATCAATGATGACTGAAAACAGTGTTTTAAAATATGCGTTACTTTTAAAGATTGTGTAATTTTATAACTTTATTTCCATCATAAAATTGCCATTTTATTTGTCATCAAAACGGGAGTTAGACAGAAGCAAAAGCAATATATTTAACTGTAAATGATGGGCAGAACAAATAATTATTCCACTACCAGTACAAAATAATTTTGTTTACACTTAATCAATATATTTTAATATTTTGTCGACAATAATGTTATTATGCTCTTTAGAGATATACATTTTTCAAACTAAAATTAAACCTTATGTAATTAGGAAAGTACATAACCACCAATGCTATTTTAATACTGTACATTACTTCACGTGATGTATAATGTTGTATTTATACTGCTTATGGAAATAGCAGATGGATTTATGGTGCAAAAAAATGGTTTCGTTATTGAATGTTTCTCGGCTTCAATAAGTTTATGTTGTCTAAAAGTTTCATCAAAACAACTTAAAATGTTTAGTTAGATGTACTTAGTGAAAAGAAACATGATAGTACCATAGGTGAGATTTCGTATGTTTTATATTCCAACAAAACAATGCCAATCATTCAACAAGTCATCGGCGGCTTCGTGCGTGGAGAGCTGGTATTTTTCATTCGTTTGTCATGAGCTGTTGCCATGTTCATATACGACTTGTGTGCGCGTCGAATGGACAGAGCGACATCCTTCAAGATTTCCCGTACACTGGAATCAATATGTCAGATTATAAAATACGTACACCTACAAACAATATTTGTGTAGCGACTCGATATACATTTTGTCGCATATCGATTTGCACCATCTACCGGACTGCGAAATCCGCTAAGTGTTTGCGCAAATAAATACAGTTTCGTCAATCTTTAGGGGTTGCTGTCAGGAGGATTCCGCCCTTAAAATTGCTGGCATTGGTGATTCCGTACTCGGGGAACACCAGGGAAAGTTTTGAAACTATGTTAGTCTTGGCGCCGTTCACATAAATATAGGTACTTTTTGGCACACTTCGGGGGCTGCTGTCATGGGGGTTCCACCCCCTAAAGTTGCTGTCATTGGTCATTCCGCACTCGGGGAACACCAGGGAAAGTTTTGAAACTGTCTTAGACTTGGCGCTGTTCACATAAATAAAGGTACTTTTTGCCCACTTCAGGGGGTAACTTAGGGCCACTAACCAAGACCCGGCAGCAACTAATTTTTGTGATATCGGGGGATGATTCCTCCAATACATGGGGTCAAACAGTTTGGCTCTTTTTACATAAATGAAAGCTCTGTGCTCCCAGTCTATATATCTGATAGGGACATTCCATATCAAACCAATCAAGAATTTACATGTCCGTCTTCGATTTGGTATGTTGGTTTATGTTCTTGAGTTTATGTTACAAACCAAATTATAGGTCAATCTAAGCTTCCTTTCCATATCAAACCAATCAAGAATTTACATGTCCGTCTTCGATTTGGTATGTTGGTTTATGTTCTTGAGTTTATGTTACAAACCAAATTATAGGTCAATCTAAGCTTCCTTTCCAGAGATAGGTCATTGACACGACCTTGATACCTGACGACCTTCCAGGTGTCATACCTCCTCCCCTAGGGGACCTACAGATGTGATGTTGGTGCCGTTTTAAAGATCTTAGAATTGTCTATCTGTATAGACAATGAGCCACACATAAAATATTTAAAAACATATTTAAATGTGTTTTAATATGTCAAAGCATACATATCTAGCAATAATCAGTGAAAGTTTGATCGCGCGCATTTGAATACTTTAGGCGTTATGCAATTATAAACGCATTTGTTACGTAACTTTAATGCTGTAATATGATAACTTATATAGTTATAATGCTCTGTCTGTATGCAAATAGAAGATCTCTTCGTAGAATTTGTTGTGTTTTGTTATCTCCATTATACTAGGGGGTGGTGTTATTTTGCAAATCTGGTTTTTTTAATAACCCCCTAAAAATATGGACATATACCTGGATGCAAAACTGCAAAATATTTACCAGTTGTCTGATGCTAACCCTCCTGTACATACCCTCTGAAAGTCGTGACCTTTAAAAGGTGGTCGAAAATAGTTTAACAGTGTGCTATTTTTGTTGTTCAGTATGAAAATTACAGTCTTTTGCAGGCATTTTAGGTCAACTGAAGAATGGAAATATAAGTATCTACACAATATGTTACGGACAGAATGTATAATGTATATGGCTCCCTCTGCTAGAGTTGGGTTAGTTCAAAGGCAGCGCCATCTGTATAAATTCTGGTGACAGGCGAAATTGTGTCTTATTTAGTCGTATTATCTCATTATTTATTATATATATATATATATATATTTCAATTGTGTTAATGTATGCCATTTTATTAACTTCACAACGTGATGCCTATGTAATCTTATTAACATAATATGTGTTAATTATCGGTAATTTACGACTGATTGCAGATTGTACCTCGCTCTTGTCACTGGCAACCGCCTGGCCAAACGCTACGTGATGGAAAATAAAGCGAGCGTTAAATAATTAATTGTCACTTGAAATCATGACAGCACAGCTTTAATCCGCCACTTACACAATAAGACATATAACTATAAGGCACGATAAGTATAATTTAATTATTTTGTTTCATCAGTGGAGAAGATACACATACTAGTTACTACAGTATTAATACTTAAGGATTTGAAAACTTAAATGTATGGCATAAGGATGAATCATATATTTGCATGCTAAGTAACCATGGCTGCTGACACATGCTGCCCAAGATCACAATCCAGGAAGACACTTGATGCTGCAGACTATGTAGAGAAGGCCGAGTTTTCCCATTGGATTCTTCCAACTGGCAAATATATCATACAGAAAATGTTGTATCTGCTGCGACCAAAGTGGGCTGGCCAAGCCCAGCGCTCAAGGGATGCAGCAGCGAAGCAGCTAGCAGAATTGATTGAGGAGCACTGGCTATTCTGCAGTCGATACACCATCCATACTAGACACATCAAGAAACACACCTTGAAGCTATATGGGGAATTTGTGACTCTGATCCAAACTCGGAAACAGAGACAACATGCCAATTTCCTCAAGAGAACGGAAGCATTCAACAAAAAGGCAGAAGGAATGTTTGGCATTTTCTGCCACAGTCCTGTGGTACTCAAGTACCTCGAACGAAAGCACGATGTGAAAATGAATGACATGGAGTGGGCATTTCTTCAAGACCAGAGAACTAAACGAAAAATGTACTGCGAAGACTTTTTTGATCGCATGTGGATGGAAAGCATGGAACACGGGAAACAGGATATGCAAATCCTCAACAAAATGAGGGAAGATGCAGAACAAGAACTAAAGAAAGTAGTTGTCTCATTTGAGGACATTGAGCAATCAAAGGATGGTGATCAGTATATGAACACAGATCAACCATTTTTAGGGAGCTCCAGTGATGAAGATGACGATCCTACTACTACTACTGCTACAACTACCAGAGCTGAGACCCGGCGGAAGAAGCGGCGCCTGTCGTCTACAGCTACACTTACTCAGCCTGGATATGAACTTCATCCCAAATATCCGCGAGAGCACCAGGAAAGTGCGACCTAAGTTCTATGAGACTGTTGATAAGCTAAAGAGCTGCTACCACATGTCTGAACCCTGCAGCAGTTGTCATAACAGTTGGGAACATAATGTTCGGAAGAACTTGGAAGCTACACGACGAGCCAGAGAAAATTTATTTGGACACCCTGCCTGAATCCAGCAGTGTCAGAAGCAGACAAGAGCATCGAAGCACTGGCATTAGACGAGATTGTCAAGGAGATCATGAACTCTGAGTGTGATGAACATAGTGTGGTGACCTATTCTGATGATGGATCCAAGAAGCAAGGTGCTGGGTCATTTTCCGTCCAGGGCATCACTGTGAATGGAAAGTACAGGTCTCTACCTACCATGAGCATTGCTTCAGAATTCAGAAACAACTTAGCTGTTCTCAAGGTGGCAGTCCTCGTAATCCTTGAAGCAGCAAGTGGTGTTAAGTCTAAATCTCTCTTTGAGAAAATTTACTTTATAATAACAGATCAGACAGTGCACAACTGCAGTGTCGATGAGATTGTAGCGGAAACTCTACACTCGGAGCACATCCCTGATCATCTGTTCTGCAGTGTACACCCAACATTGATGTTTAACAGAGTTATCACCAAGCGGTGGGCAGACATGGAAAACATGCTAGGTAGAGAAAAGATCTACTCAAACTTTCTGGTAAATGCAACAACAACAACGGCTACAAGTGTCACCGAGCAAGCACTTGACTGTCTGACTCGGCTCATCAATCATGACTTTGACCACAAGCCATGGAATAAATCAAATGAATTTGACCTCCATATAGCCCCACGACAAAACAAGTCTGTCAGTCTGAAAGATGAGCGCTTCAATCGCTTGACGCTGACCTGTGTAATTAGCCTTTATCATGTGGATGATGTGGCATCCTTCCTGCAAAAATACGAGGATGCCACGAATCAGTTAGCCTGCATCGTCAGATGCTTCTTGGACTTGGACTTCTTGAAGGTCATGTACTGTGCAGGGGCTCTCATTGGGCTACATCTGGTTGAATAGTTCTTGTCTCTGACCACGTCAGCTGACACAACCTACACCAAGATCATCCCAATGTTCCAGCAGCTGTATCAGGAGCTGATAGATACATATGCAACTACTCTCTTGAAAGTAGATGAGCCAGCCTTCAAATGTGTGTCCACTGAGAGCATGCGAGGTACGATGAAGACATATGTGACACCATAGTCAAGGTAGCCGCCTCTTTTCGACCTCAAGTGATAAACTCCTGAAGATGATTCTGGCCAATCTGGCTGCTGGCTTCCAGAAGCAAAAGGGGGACATTTAGCTTTGAGAACTACGATGAGACGGCAAAGCAATCACTTTCCCACATGGACACACAGAAGCTAGAGAAGGCACCGATCCACAACTTGGCCGCAGAGCGGAGTGTCGGCTTCGTGAACTATGAACTCTCGACCAGGGGTGCCAAGCAGCTTGCCAGCTCATCTTCAGCACAAGTGAAAGCCAAAGCGTCAGATCTGATTGACCGACGACAGCCAGGGTCTTTCAGGAACTATGGTAGTGTGGTAAGAAAAGGAGGTAGGATACCAGAAAGCATGCTGGCATGGAACACAATATAGCAAGAACTGAAGAAACAAGGCCTGCAAGACAAGGAAATTGCTAATCTAGCAGTGGCTAGGAGGAGAATTAAAGACTTGGATGCACTCAAGGCCATGGGAGGCCCATTCACGTCAGCTGATGCAGTTGGTGAGTACATTGCAGCCACGGACATAGATGAGGGAACCAAAGTAGAACGTCTCTACCTGGAGGTTCGCTATGCTTGTGACACATCAAGTACCCTACCAAAAACAAGTGATCTGTTTCGCCTCGTGAATGACCACAGGAAGCTCCCTATCAACACGTATGTGGTCAATGTGAAACTGTACTTGAACAACATGACTTCGAATGCAGCGGTCACTCTGGATGACTTTACCCAGGCTATGGATGTCATTCTAAGTCAATGACAGTAGTTACGTCCCTACTGTACTTAAGCAACCAGCGTTGTGGGGCCTAGTTTTAGTAGTGACTCTCGCTTTGAACATCTTAATATACATTATGGCAGTAATCTATCATTAGTATGTTTATGCAATGATTTTCTGAGTTATTATCATCATTTTGAGTTTATTTTCCAGGCAAAAAATGCATTTTTTAAGGAGTCCCAACTTCAAGGGGTATGTACATGGGGGTTAGAATCGATCAGATGATCAAACATGGCTATTTTCCACTCAAAAAGATCCTCTCCATATTTTAAAGGGGGTACCTAAAAATATTTGCACTAACACCACCCCCTAATTATACTCTACCGATTTAGATCACGCCAGTTGTACATGATGAACGTGGGGACCCCTGGGAGTTAGGCCTCTTGATCAGTCTCTTTGGTTGTAGTCCACCACCGACATGTGTATTCGTCGTCGGTGAGGTCAAAGTTCACATCTATCGCAGACGATTCCTTGTTGGTTTGACTTCTGACATGTCTTACAGGGTCACTTGTATGTAGGTGGCTTCCTCCCGGGTGCATCCACTCTCATGTTGTTCCGTACTGGTCCTGGGTTGGTTGCAATGTCTCCCGAGCAACAAAGTGCAATAAGACAGAACTTATTGAAGGCATAAACATGGGAATGTTTATTCGATTTCCCACCATTTTGGAATTTTTCCCCATGGTGGACCACGGGTGTGATCAGTTATCTCATTATCGCCCTACCAGCTAGGAAGTTCTTATACAAATTCAGACGTCAATATGAACATGATATTTGGTCGTTCATTTAACTGTTTTAACAGATGTATGTACAACTAAGTAAAACACAAGAAAACTACAATATATTGGCGACAACAACACAGCCTTCGTAGATATTGTTCAGGTGCATGTGACACAATTCTGCTCTGCTTAAAGATCATATGCTAGACTGGCTGGCCTGCCCTGTCCTAACAAAAAAGGAAATATGATTCTGATTACATCAATAGCAGAATGCCACAGTGACAAGGAGGATACACAATTTTACATGTCATAACCTGATAACCACACATGAATGTATACATATATCCACAAATGCATACATACTTACAGTCATACATCGATGGTACTTACGTATATGCATGCATGCATGCATACATACATGTATGCTTACGCACACGCACACGCACACACACACACACACACACACACGTACAAACATACAGAACATTCATTAGCTAGATTATAGTAATGTAATATTGTATTTATCATCTATTGTTTGATGTTGTAATTTTTTGTCAACAGATTCAACAGTTAATCTTGATGATAGTGGAGTTCTCCACCTTTGAGACACTGAGCATTGAGGGTACAGAACAAATTGTGACGAAGTTCCATATAATCTACAGTAAGGTTAAGAAAAAGCCACACGACATATTGGATCACAGAAAACCTGATTTTGACATCACTTTTCTTGACTTCAAAAGGCAGATGGCAGATTTGGAGGTAATGTTATTAATCACACATCTTGATAGAATGATGACTGTTTTCACAAGGCAAGTTTTTTATAATATGAAATACAGTGACTCTACGGGATATTAAGTGACATATGAATGGAATCGTTATAATATCATGTACAATTGCTATTACAACACATTGCTACAGTTACATTAAATACATAAACTCACTTATACAAGGTTGAATCTCAAGAAACGTGAGCATGTGGTGTTCGAGGGACTCGTTCATTAATAATCATGTGTCAAGGATGGCTCTGTTTTTATTTGTAAAGCACGCCAGGTGCTTCCAAGCCATATATATATATGCTTTCAAAATGTTGTGATTTGGGGCAATGTTGCTGCTTTATGCTATCTTTCTTTTAGGTTTTCACCAAACTTGATCAAACTTCATACGTAGATACAAATATCATAAACCGTGAAGGTACAAATATCATAAACCGTGAAGTTTCAAGACTTGCTATGATACCATCACAATTACTCTCGGTCAACTTTGCACTGATTTATTTTATTTTGGCCAGTTTTTCTTCTGCTTCACAAATCCAAACCCCCAGGTATGCCAAATAGTATTACTCCCAAACCATAATGCAAGGATGGTACCATTGCGTGGCTTTTGTGTTGGAGGAATCCCTGAATGATACCACAGTAACCCCCCTGATCTGTTTGCCAACTACTGTTAGTGTCAATAGTTTAATTTACCATCAAATTTTGATAGTACATTATCGTCCCGTCAACTATATGTATCGTTATACCCCTAAATAAAACACTTATATCAAATCCTATACTAGCACACGATACTATGCAAGTGATGTTTATACCAACATATATTAAAGAAAACAAAAGGTCAGTGATGGTCAATAAGTGGTCTAGCTGCCTCACGAATCCATTATGAAAACCTATTACTACAAAAGTATATATCAGATTAGTGAGATGTAGTTATCAATTCTGAGTTGGACACTTAAAATGTTTGATTTACCTCAAGTGTCCACCCACCCCGTTGTTGTACCCAGTAACTGAATTTTGATATTTTATGGAGAAAATGTCAATATAAACTAAATGGGAGAGCACATCCTGACATTTTATGTTGTTGTTTACCTAATAAAGAACTATCCACAGTGCAAAAATGGTCATCAGGATTAATATACCATATTCCCAATTTGTGTGCTGAAATTCGTAATATATATATATATATAATTATATATATATATATATATCTGTCTTTTTAGGAAGTTTAGGAAGTAGATATCTACAAAACCAGTATACTATTGACAGTATCCCTGACACTAGATGATAGCAATTTGGGCATTGTACGGCAGCACAATAATACAATACAGGTTGCTGAAATAACTGATGGCATTAAAACAAATTGTTTTTTTGTGTACCCGGTATACTCACGGTCCTTCTCTCTCGGGCATACTTAGATTTTGCTCACATAATCTGTATCAATACATCTGCATATTCGGTAAATTTGTTATAGGTGATAAGGGTGCGATTTTGGATGTTTACCCATTTTCACAAGTGTAGTAATCAAATTGGGATTATATATTAGTGGGTTTAAACAAAGAGTGTTAAACAATAAGAGGCCGCAGTTCATAATTTTGATTCCGCGATTGCAGCGCCGCCTGTCCGCACTGCAGCTGATTTACAGCATATCGGTTACGTTAAGAATTTATAGTTTAGCTTAAATAGCGGTTAACTACAAATGACCGTGCGGTTTGGACGTCCATGGTCGTCAACGCCTGTGACAGACATGACACATAGAAGAAGCAGAAACAGCGGTTCAGTGTGTGCATTATAGTTAGTTAAACATATTATTCTAATCGTTTTTTGTAGTTTCATTTTTTGATGATTCTGTTACATTTAAAACCCCATATCAGTAGGCCATAATTAATGTATGGTAACATAAGTTAGCTATATAAAGTAATTTATATTTACTGGCAAAAATCATTTAAATTTGATTTACCATAAATGTCAAAATGACAACAGCAACAACAAGCATTATTATATATTGTATTCAGATCAAATATATTACAGAAGTATTGAATCAAATTGATGGCTGGGATTATCTGACCTAGTATGAAATTAGCATAATCCATTAACTTACCACTTTCTGTAAGAAGTCGCATATGACTAGGACCCACCGAAGTCCAAAGCGTATGGCTCTACTGGTTCTGTTTGAAGCACAGGCTGATGGTGATGAGAATATGGACCATTTGGCAGCCACGGCTGCTAGCCCAAGTGATGGCGTTGATGCAGACGGTCGCGCTGATGACAGCGACTCTGACTTGTTGGACATTAATTACGAATCGTGTGGCTCGAGCCAAAAGATACATAACTAATGTATACGACCTTGCAGTGATTATATTATTGCTGTTGCCGCTGACCATGACTGCGATTCTTAATGACTTTTGCAAACGATGGCTCATGAATGGTTGACTGCCAGTTTCTGTCGGCTGTTTCAATTAAATAAAATTAAGGAAAATTTCCCAAATCTGAGTTTTTTTTAGTTATTTAAAGATGTTGTAAAAATAAGTCTCAAACCATTTCCCTGAAATTGCCAGTCTACTGATACCTAAAATCGCACTGTATGTGTACATATGATCAGGAAAACACCTGTCTGACATATGTATTATAGGATTTTACCACTGGCAGTACAACTGTGCATTTCTTTCAATATCGTTTAGCAGGCCACTGGTAAAATGCGGACCAATAACTTTGCTACCTGACCAGCAACTTCAAAAGTTACTGGTCCGGTTGACCAGCACAATTTTAGGGTAAAGGACGAACGCTGCTTGGTAATATCTCACCTTTCAAGTAATGCTGGAGTAGCTCTTCAACTTGCTGCAACTGCTTTTTCTCCGATCCTCTGCGCTGTAACTTCGGCAGGGCCTGCAGTTTTATGTACTTCCTCTTCAGACGGATAACCGTAAGAAAACTAAATTGTATATGGTTGGAATATATGGTACTGCTTGTATTGATCACTCACTAATGTTTGGAACACTTATCTGATTAGTGGAACAGAAAACAAAATATTTATGAATGCAACCAAAGAGTGTAAAGTTGTTATTTTACACTCTTTGATGCAACATAATATTCACGGTCCTAACAATATCAAAGAATTTATCAAAATATATTATAATGTTACTTTTTGTATATTTACGTTTGGTTTCAAAATAAGCTTACTTGATTCTCAAAGTACACTTGATTCTCAAAGTATACAGTTGAATATTAGCATTCTTACTTTCATTTGCATTGCATGGTTCTTCCTCTTCACATCTTCGAACTTGGGGTCAGATGGATCGCTCCGCAGCTTCACCTTAGACCTCACATTGCCATCATCTGATTAAAAAACAAGACATTACTTCATCATGTTCATAGAACTGAACAATTATTGTTTTATCATTACAATATCATATATATGATATATGCAGATTACTTCTGTTTGTTATCAGGATCACATTGATTATTGATTATGTCAACACTTACTTAATTTCGTAATTCAGTACCAAGACCATTCTTCAGTGATATAATTCCTGGAACAATACATTTCTTACACGTTAAAACCGTAATTACACAGAAACAAATATTTTAACAATTCTATTATAATTTATATTCACCTAGTTTTTCTGCGCTTGATTGCCGATTTCCGGTCTTTTGGTGGTGGTCTCTTGACAGTCGCAGGTTTCGGGGGTGGGGGTGGGACGGCAACAATGGTGGGGAGGGAATTCCATATCAGTCGCTTCTTCTGTGCATTCATGAATTGTATTATCGGGAATATATAGCTTATGTTATGACATATATTATGTCTATTTATTTCTGCATATATTATCATCTGCGTTTGATAGAGTATTCAGCAGTACTGACAAAGAAAACACATATGAAAGAGGGTAAAATAAAATTGAACTCTTTGTAAATATGTAGGATAATCACATTATCCATACCTTAGCGGGAGAATTACATAAATATTGATAATGATACAAACCTCAAAATGTTCTGCCCACATGAAACAGTTGGCATTCAGGTATTTGGCATCTTTTTTTGCAGGTCCTCTGCGAGTGTTTTGCACCCATTTGCGACATGTAAAAAGTATCATAAACTACTGTAGCTGCTATCGCGGAATCACGCAAAATTGTGAACTGCGGCCTCTTATTAGTTTACACACTTTGGTGCAATGCAATACGTCCCTAAATATCGTCAAATAGACTGAATAGTTACGTTGTTAACGATTATTTCAGTTATAAATTGCAGTTTGTATTATTTTTGGTAACATAGTTTGGTGAACCAACCTTTCATCGTCTCGGGCAACCGAACAAAACTCAAATCTTTGTCTTTTTTACGACTATTGTGGCAATTAAAAGCCGCACTATAATTGCCATGGCTGCACTGCGGACAGGCGGCGCTACGATCGATCAGTCACAACGTGTTAAATACGGACTGCGGCCTCTTATTATTTTACCCTCTTTGGTTTCAGTAACATTTCATTGAATATGAACAAATTAAAAACAACAATGCGCTCGGTTTTCATGGAATTCGCCCATATGCAATTATATATTACTTGATACGACAACTGGTTGAACCACACATATATCAATTATTCATAAATATTTTCATGTGGTGGTGATTCCTGTATGCAGTTGAAATTTGTTTCACCAGGTCTACATACGTGACTTCGTGGATGATGCGTTTGCAAAGACATCAACAGTGATGCAAGCCCTCAAACTTCTTGAAGTGTAAGGTCATTTTATCTTCAGCGTGATATGTAGCCTCAGCATGACACTTCACTTGTGGTTAAATATGCATTTAATAAAAATATACTATTCTACTGAAAGAACATATTTAACCTATCCTTTCAAGTACATGCTATATTAATTTAAAAAATATTGATAGGTTTGAAAGATGCTACTTGAAGAATATTGGACTTGACGAGAAGTACCGTAGATTGTTCTTACGGTTTGATGAGAACATTGAACGCATTACAAAGGTAATACATTATAATGGTATCGTGTTTTATTGTAATAGGGCACGCAAGTCTCGTCAACTGCCATATTGGTTTTATGCTATTTTGCCCTTTTAAAAGTTTAATCAAATAAGTCTTGAATTGCTAATTATTCACTGAACTTAATATGTTACCTTAATTTATCATGCAAACCTTTTCAAAACATAAGCTTGTTGCCAGCAACAGCAAATGTTTTTTTTATTTTATTTACCAAGCGTAACCGTTACAAATGTTATATGCGTTACACGTCAGTGTCAGAATTGTATGATACCGCCTAACAGGCAGCAGGCCAACTTGTACTCTGGAAATTATCGTGTTTTTTTATTGATTTACGCTAAACTGATGATCACAGATATCAATATTTGTTCGTGAAATTACAGTGATTGTCGCGGTACACTTTTTATACGTCAAGACAGTGTACGTTATCTATGATTTGTTAAATGTTATAAGTGAATGCAGTCAGCCATCCGTGACGTTGACGAAGTTGGTGGTCGACATCAGGTCCCCGCAGGCCTGACAATGCCCGTGAGTTACATAATTTGGCAGACTGTAATTGTGCGACGGTGTGCTTCATTCGGGCTCTTTGGCCTGGCTGCAGGGGTGTCATTCCCCGATTGCCCGATTCGACATATTCCTTAATAAGACATCTGGGATTGTCAGCGACACGTCCAACCTTGCGTAGCAAACGAGGGGGCACGCGCAAACAGCGCGCGAACCAAATGCGGATTACTGACCATTTGGAGTATGCTACATAACTGCAAATGTTGCTAGAACAAATAATGCAACCCACATGGTAAATTGATACTGCATTAAACATTATGCATGTGACGTTACACTGACGATGTGTTGTGTTAACGCTCGGTCAGTTCGAAATAACGTTCTGTCACTAGCAGACCTGGTAATTTCCAGGGACCTTGACGTATTAGCATTGACAGAAACCTGGCTTGGAGCAGACACTGAAAATCAGGTGATAAAAGAAATTGTGCCATCTGGCTACACATTTCAATATACCTCTCGCTACAAGTTCGATATCGCATCAAAACCTGACCAGAAGCGCGGTTTTGGGGTGGATTTAATGTACAAGTCCGGCATGGAAGTTGAGAATGTGTCGTCAAGTCGTAATAAATTCACCCATTTTGAACATGCCGACTTTTACATTACGTCACCGTGCGCCAAGTTCAGATTGGGTGTAATGTGTATTGCGGAAGTGGCTGCGTGGTTGACAACAGTTAAAACTTAACACAGAGAAATCCGAGGCGGTCATTTTTTTCTTCAGCGAAGAAACGCGACAAACTGCCTGCCAATGTATATATATTACAGTAGCCGGCCATCGAATTCAACCACCATCGTGTGCGCAGTTTTGGTGTGCTATTTAATAGCAACCTGAAAATGGAACAGCAGATTGCCAACACTGAAAGTTGCTACTATCAGATTAGAAACATTGGGCGAATTCGGCCACATCTGACCGAACAATCATGCAAGACACATGTTCACACACTAGTAACATCCCTTTTAGATTATGGGAATGCACTTATTTATGGTATCTCACACACGGTGATGCAACGTCTACAAAGGGTGCAGAACTATGCCGCTCGCCTAATTACTCGCACTCACCTTCGAGGACATTTTATTTGCTTTCTTTAGATAAATATATTTGGTTTTACTAGTTTCTTAGCATATTTATGATTATCCTTCTTGTATAATTGAATGTATTTAAAGTATTTTTTAAGAATGTCTTAGTACATGTATTTGTTTAAACGTTTTTTAATGATCTCTCTTTTTAAAATTGTTTTTAGTAACTATATTTAAGATAATGTTATATTTTTAAGTGTTTAGTTCTTAGGATTTCTTTTTTATGTAAAATACTATTATATATGTGTGTATGTATGTAATTGATCGGGCGCTAAATATGTACTTTTATTATTATTATTATTGTTATGATCAAAAGTCTGTTTTAAGAATAATTGTAATTGCTGATATTGTAGAAATTTGTCTTTATAGAAACAAATATTGTATTGGTGTAAATTTAGACTGATAGAACTTGCAACGTTGCAGGAGTATGAGACCGATAAAGATGATCCACCTGTTCCCAGAGGAATGCCTCCCGTGTCAGGAAAAATCGCTTGGTCCAGGCAGTTGTACAGGACGATATCAGAACCTATGCAACTCTTTGCTGTAAGATGATCTCCCTTACTGTACCATCGTACTGTAATGGCTAACTGATCCACAGGAAAATATAGCCTTGATAAAATAAAGTAATAGTACTAACAATTGTTGCGTATTGTGCATACCGTTAACACCAGTGGTGCAATAGGCAGTCGTGACCGAATGAACCTTGCTGTGTTAGTGTAACATTGTTTGGACAGAATGTTGACAATTTGCGAATGCTAATCGCACTTGTGTCGTGTTTCAGAGACGCCCAGATGTCTTCAGAAATGGACAAGCAAAGAAAGTAATCAGAAACTACAACCGGATAGCAGCTACTTTGATAGAATTTGAGATGTTGCACTACAACTCATGGAAGCAGTCACTAACCATAGCTGAGGAAGGTATGTGTATCCATGGTGTAGATAGTGTTGGAGTGTTGGAGTCAGTACAGCTGATTCAAGTGACATGCTTATCCGACCCAAAATGTCAAAACCAAATAATAAACCGTATATTAAACCGTCGGCAACAACTTGCAAATTCGTATTAGGCACACATAATAGGTATATTTCATGCACAGGCTGTACCCTATTTATAGCCAATTTGACATACGTCAGCTCGATGTTAGCTGATGCATACTCTTATGGGCGGAGCTCAATATCCAGGCGTGCTCCTATAGTAGGTCGCCGCGTGTTTGGTGGCTATAACTCTTTTAATGCTGAACTGTTTATTGAGTAGTTAAATGTTCCCGTGTGAAATGTAACCCCAATGAGTGTCAGCAGAATACTTGTTTGACATGTTCAGCTGTTCAAGTCCCGGTGTTGGTGAAACACAAAGAAACAAAGGAGTTGTACATGAATTTTGACAGTCTGATATTCGAAATGATAATGGAGACACGCTACATGAAGAAACTGAACTTAGAGATCCCAGAAATCGCCCGATCTCTGTGCATGGCCGAGTCACGATTGAAATCCCACTATGCCACTCTCAAGGTAAGTTTGCTTACTATTTCCCGATCAGACTTCAGTAATTTAGTGTCGATGGCGTCATCCACATTCTCTTGTAGTGTAACCAATTTCACATGATAATTTTTTTTTTTTTCTTTATTAACACCAAAGGAAGGAAGGACATAGATATGCTAGAAAAAGTACAGAGAAGAGCAACTAAAATGATACAAAAACTGAGGGACCTCAGTTACGTAATACGCCTAAAATGTTTTGAAGCTGCAATTCCGCACTGCTCTGAAACCTTCATATCAGCACTAATGGTTAACCCTAAGACCTTTTCTTTTAAAGTAGTACTTAGAACAAAACCTCCCATTGTATATTGTACATTTTCGTTCCCATGTCCTGTGTGAAGGCATTTATATTTCCCAAAATTGAACAACATTTGCCATTTTTCAGACCATTTTATCAATCTGTCAAGATCATCTTGTAAAAGCTGTCTATCTCCATCTTCGTTTAATCCTTCTAAACAATGTTGTATCATCCGCAAATAAATTTCAACACCTTGCTTGTTATATCATCGTCCAAATCGTTGATATAAATTAAGACTAATATAGGTCCCAGTACTGATCCCTGTGGTATTCCACTCAACTGATTTCCAGTTTGAAGCCTCCCCATCAACTACAACACGTTTATCAAGTTATGTTTAACAAGAAAATCCACCATGTGATATTTAATTAGTCTTTCTAATAATTTGCAAATCACCGACGTTAAACTCACTGGTTTGTAGTTCTCTGACTTGTTTCTGGAACCTTTTTTAAATAACGCTATAACGTTTGCTTCTTTCCATTCTAAAGGACCCACTCCCTCTTCTAAAGACAAGTTGAAAACTGTAGCAAGCGGTATGCTAATTTGTTCTACAATTTCCAGTAGTAGTTTGGGCTGAATCCCATCCACTGCAGGTGATTTACTATCCTTCATAGTCCTTATTTTCTTAGCTACCATTTCCGGGGTTACAATTAACTGTCCTAAATAGTCTGAATCTGCCCCCTTGAACTTAACCTCTGGTACTGGCAGTGAACTAATATCTTCCCTGGTAAACACTGAACTAAAATACTCATTCAGGTCTTTTGCCATTAAGAATCCCTCTGATATTATATTGCCACCACTATCTTCTAGAGGACCGACCTTATCCTGAACTTTCTGTATGCTCCGAACATGTGCATAAAAACTCTTGCTGTCTTGTTTTATATTACAAGCTAATTTTTGTTAGCTTCTCTTCGAATTTGTAGCTTGGTTTAGTGCTTCTTTATAAATGTTGTAGTCTTCGTTATTTCCTGTACGTGTATGTGACTTCCACTTCGTTTGTTTATACTTAATTTTTTTAATGGCTTCTTTCGATAAATATTCCCCACGTACCGACAGAAACTGAAAACTGTGAAGCCATCAAGGAAGACTGTCAAGAAGCGGACGGACGGGTCGACTGCAGCTCTTCGTGGATGCCTGGAGTGCACAGATTGGGACATGTTTAAAGAGGCATGTCCTGACACCGTGACATCCTACATCAACTGGTGTTAGGAGCTGTGCAAGGAGACAAAGACTGTCACCCTCTATGGCAACGATAAACCTTGGTTCACCATGGACATCAAGCAGAAACTGGCGGCGAAGAACGCGGCGTTCATCAGCGGCAGCAGGGAAGAATTCAGGAGAGCTAAGTGCGAGGCGCAGAAGGCCAAATCCGTATACAAACGCAAACTTGAGGACCAGTTCGCTTCCAACAACACCAGATCTGTCTGGAATTGCCTGCGGCAGATTACGCAGTACAAGGAACAGCGGTCACCAACAGCAGTGACCCCTCATTCCCTGATCAGCTCAACGACTTTTACAGCAGATTTGACTAGCTTAACTATTCACCAGAGCAGCGCCCACTTCCAGCAGGTACCTCTCTGTATCCGCCCTTCATAGTCCAGGAAACTGAGGTGAGGAAACTGTTCGGAGACAGAGCACGCGGGAGGCTTCGGGTCCAGACAACATCTTCACATTTACCCTGAAAAACTGCGCCGACCAACTCTCTGCGGTGTTTACGGACATCTACAACTCCTCTCTCCAGCAGTGCAGAGTTCTAGTCTGCTTCAAAACTTCCACTATCATACCCATTCCCAAGAAGTCCAACATCACCGGGTTGAACGATTACCGTCCAGTGGCACTGACCTCAGTCGCCATGAAAGTATTCGAGCGCATAGTACTCATGTACCTGAAGTCGGTCACCGACGGCCTCCTGGACTCGCACCAGTTTGCATATCAAGCAAACAGATCAGTAGACGATGCGGTAGCTTTAGGTCTGCATCACATTCTGAAGCACCTAGAAAGGCCAGGAACCTATGCCAGGATCCTGTTCATTGACTTCATCTCAGCATTTAACATTATCATCCCATTCAAGCTATTCGATAAACTTTCATTGTTGAATGTACATCCTGCCATGTGTCACTGGGTCCTTAACTTTCTTCTTCACAGGCCTCAATCTGTCAGAGTCAACAACTCCTCTTATCCTAAATACAGGTGCCCCACAAGGTTGTGTGCTATCCCCCTTCCTGTTTACTATCTTCACAAATGACTGTGTCTCCGTAGACCAATCGGTCCTTGTGATCAAGTTTTCCGATGACACTACTGTGGAGGGCTGCATTGAGAATGCGAATGAGACGCCATACAGGGAGGACGTTCAGAAAATGGTTGGCTGGTGTGCGGATAACAATCTCGAATTGAACGTTTCAAAGACTAAAGAAATGATTGTTGATTTTCGTAAAAAGAAGACTCCCATCCACCCTCTTTCGAAAAATGGCGTGGAGGTCGAGCAGGTTGAATCTTTTAGATTCCTTGGAACAACAATTTCAAACGATCTCAGCTGGTGCACAAACACACTGTGCATTACAAAAAAGGCACAACAACGCCTGTTCTTCCTGAGGCAACTCAGGAGATTCGGCATTGCTCAAGAGATTATGATACGATTCTACCGCGCAATCATTGAAAGTATCCACACTTTCTCGATTGTAGTGTGGTTTGGCCGCGCCAATCAGGAGGAGAAACAACGGCTAGAAGTTATCGTGAAGGGCGCATCTAGAATCATTGGGCGCGAGTTGCCATCCATTGAATCTATTTACCATGCTCGCTGTGCACGAAAATCAAAGAGCATTGTACGGGATACTACCCACCCAACCAACCATCTCTTTGAACTTCTTCCCTCTGGCAAGCGCTATAGAAGTATTAAGACAAGGACCACTAGATTTATAAATAGTTTTTATCCGCAGGCTGTGTGTCACTTGAACCGCGAGATGCCATGATACTGTTTTCAGTCGGTTTAGATTATATGTCGCCATGCTAAATTATTTATTTATAATTTTTTTAGTTATTTATTTATGTTATTATTTATTTATTATTTATTAACTTCACTACATGTATGTACACACTTTCTAACTGTCAGCTTAATTTGTTATATGGTCAGCTAATTTATTTATACATTTATTTATTATTTATTTAACTACATGTATACTTTTTAGGTAACGTTCAGACGGTATTAATATTATGTATTCAAGTTCACTTTATGTCAATAGATGTACGACTGTCTTAAAATATGTTGGCAGTTGGCCTTGGTTTAAATTTATACTAGTTTTAGCACAGTTTCATAATGTTTCTGATTGTATATTTTGTGTGTACATGATGGGGGGGGGGGATGCAGGGGAGACAAGCGTGCATGTGTGTTGACGCCACAACGCCAAGAATTCCTCGTACATTTGAAATGCTACTTGATAATAAACTGTCTGAATCTGAATCTATTTCTTTCTGGACCGTTTCCCTTGTTTTTTAAAGGAACACATTTATCATTCATGCAATTAATTCCACTCTTTAAGATATTCCAGCTGACTTATTCTTCAGTGTGTTGTTCCAGTCTATCTTTGCTAAATATTTCCTCATTACCTGATATCTTCCTTTGTGAAAATTTCTCCTCAACTGTTTATTTTTTATTTTTTCTGATTTTATTTTGATGGTAAAATGTATCTGGTTGTGATCACTACATCCCAGTGGCTCGCATAATTTGACATTGTCAACTAAGTTATTATCTGAGGACAAAACTATGTCTAACACATTCTCAACCCTGGTTGGCTCTAACACATGTTGAGAAAGGAAACTGTCTTGTACTAAAACTAAAAACTTGTGGTTCTCACTCCCCGTACTCTGTAGAAATGTCCATTGTATATGACCATGGTTAAATTCTCCCACAATAATACAGTCCCGTTTACTTTTTCATTCTCTTCTACACTTATGTTTGGACTTCGATAAACTAACCCCGCCGTTAACGTTGAGTTTCTTCGCAATCTGCTTCTCTTTCTAATTTTATTTCATAAGCCTGGATAGATTCTTTAACATATAAAATAACTCCACCTCCCCTTCTTCCTATTCTATCTTTCCTGAACATTACATATCCTGTTAGTCCCAATTCGGCATGTGATATATCAGTGGTGGCCCATGATTCGGTTATACCTATTATGTGAGGTTCAATATCTTCTACCATAATGTTTAGTTCACTTCTTTTGTTTACTATGCTCCTTGCATTTAAATACACGCATTTATATCCTGATTCAGAACAGTTTTCCAGGCTGTTCTTTGCTAATGTATTTCTGCTGTTTTATCTATGCCTCCAGTTTCAGGCTTCTCTGTTAATCCCCCTGCGAATCTAGTTTAAATAGATGCAGCCTGTCCCACTGTCAACAGATTGCAGCACGTTCTCTTAGAAAACTGCTGCCCCCTTTCCATTTAGATGGAGGCCATCTCTCATGTACATATCTTCCCTCCCAACAAAATATCCCCATAAATCTACGAATCCCAACCCCTCTTCTTTACACATCTGTTCAACTAGTGCGTTGATCGCCATCCTCTTGCAGTTTATATATGTTGGTCGCCTTCCTCCCATTACTGGCAAAATTCCTGAGAGAATAATCTGCTCGACTCTTGTCTTCTTTAACTTCCTCACTAACTGTCTGTATTTCTGTACTATCCCAGTCAGCATTATTTGTCCCTACATGTACTAGTATAGATCCTCCCATGCCATGCCCCAATACCTTCTCTACCCTTTCTGTCACATGTTCTATCCTAGCCCCCGGTAGACAAACAACAACGTCCTTCCCCTCGCTTAGTGTCTTGTCCGTATTTCTCAAAATGGAGTCGCCCATAAATACCCTCTCTTTCCTCATTGCCCCCTCAATCATTGCTTCAGAGTAGCTCCTTCTCCGGTTTGCATATGTCTGGTTGTAGTCTTGTTCCCCTGTCTTCTTATGCTCTCTTGTCTGTCACAATTCCGTCTGTTCCATTCTTTCCTGACGCTGTTTCTCTTGTCACCTTTCCTCCTATCATCGTCCCTCCCAACTTCTCTTCTGTCACATTTACTCTCACTTCCTTTCTTCCCGTCATCTTTCCTCCCATTGCATTTCCATCTCTCTTCTCCCGTCTCTTTTTCCCTCCTACCTCTTTCTCTACGGTCATTTTCTCCCCTGTCACCTTCATGCTTGTCACATTTCCTGCCGTCGATCCTCCAATTTCTTTTCCTCCGATCACCTTCCCTCCCCTCAGTCTTCTTTCATCGGTCTCTTTGCCACTACTCTGCTCCTTCAGTCTAACAGTACACCTAACTCTCTCACTGTCGTCCCTCTCTATTCCATCTGTCTCCTTGCTGATTCTCATATCCATCCCCTTCACAATATCTGCCAACCTAGCTACCTCCTTCTCCAGACATTCCACCTTCCATCACCTCACGCATTGAAAGGTGAACTCCTCTTCCTTGGTTTCTGCCGATGACTTCCCACAGCCGGATAAGGCAAAATCCACCCAACTATGGAAGTCTTCCCACACCAATTGATTCTTTGCCTTGACTTGCCTCTTGCAAGGCGCCATACCAGAATTTTGTTTAATAATAATAATCTAATTAGCTATTTAAAATAGTTTAGTCAACTGTATTTACACTATTCACTGTCTATGTAGTCTTTACGAAGACTGTTTACTGTGCACAAATGTTACACTTTACGTAAAATGGCCTTGTTTATCGCGATTACAGTTTTTGGTTATAGTCACAGCTGACTATCTATCCTATCAGAAATGCCAACGTTACCAGTAGTGACCTAATTTAAATACAATCAATTACTTTACGCTAGACTGCCTTATTTATTTAAGGTATACCGCACCCTAGCGAAAACGTGGGACATGCACTAGCTACATAAAGAGATAAACTTAGTTCGCCCGGTTATCGCAAATGCTTAATTTTAGCAACAAAGCTACCTAATCAAAATGTCTAGAAGGTACTGGTTTACATAGATGTTATCTTATGTAAGTAGTTTTATGTTTGCTACTTTATCACCTATATATTCTACCACATAATGAGGTTTGTTAAATCTTGTATACAAACTTATCGTAGGCTAACTTACCTTGTTATCACTCACTAAACTAAAATGTTCTAAAATACTTTATCTAACTAACTTTAAGCACACCTGCTACTTAATATATGTTTACTGCTACTTTGTGAATGGTATTATGGCAAGAATAAGACTTATCAATCAGTAATTCCACTTGTTTATCAACTTTTCTGCACCACCAATTTATACGATCTATCTCCGCCAAGTATAGCCTCGAAGAATGGAATGTTAGGACTATGTACGATACAGACAAGACCGCGCAAGTCACAAATGAAGTGAAAGGAAACAGAATCCTAGGAATCGGTGAATGTAGAGGGACAGGCACGGGTGACCACAAAACATAGGAGAGACAATTCTATATTCTTGCAGAAATGATGGCCAACACCAAGGAGGTGTAGTCTTGATTCTGAAGAAAAAGCTACGGAATTCTCTTATGGAATGGGAACCTGTTGCTGTGTTAGTGAAAGACTCTTATATGCTAGATTTAAAGGAAAGCACGGGAACACAATGTTATGCACCAACGAACAATGCAAAGGATCAGAAAAAGGAAGCAAGCCTACACGCAGAGGTTGCAGAAATATCACGTCATGACCTGCTGATCATCATGGGGGGTCTAAATGCAAAAGTATGATAATAAAATGCCAGACATAAAAGAAGTATGGGTCGCCATAGATGTGGGACTGTAAATGACAACGGTGAACGACTGATTGACTTATGTGTCCTGAACAACCTTGTTGTAGGATACATCTTATTTCCATGCAAGAAAATACACAAACTGACTTGGTTTTCACCTAACCAAAGAGACAAGAACCAAATTGACCACTTACACATAAGTGGCAAATGGAGGAGATCTTTACAAGATATACGCGTCAAAAGAGGAGCAGATGTTGGCAGCGATCACCCCCTTGGTGTGGCACACATCAAACTGTAGCCCAAAAGAACCGGAACAGCGATTAGGATGTTGAAATGTTTCGCTGTTTCAAGATTTAAAGACACTGGAGTCAAGAAACATTTAATCCTACAGGTGCGCAATTGCTTTGCTGCATTAGAGGACATACATGATTAAATAAACAGAGGAAGGAAACAACAACAAAGTGGAGCAGAACTGGAAATATGTCTTACATACATTCACTGAATCCAGGCGTGTGGTACTAGGACAGAAATAGAAGAAGCACAAGGAGTGGCTCAATGAAAACACATGAAAAGCAATCAAGGAGATAATGCATGCAAAAGCCAAACGGATGAAAGCCAAGTCCCAGAGATTGAAAGAAAGGTACGGCGCCCTCTATTGTGAAGCAAATAAGCTGGTCAAGAGGTCTGCAACGAGAGACAAGAGACTCTATATGGACAACCTAGCAGCAGCGACAGAACAAGCTGCAGAACACCAAGAAGAACAAGGCACCATCTTCAGGATCACCAAGCAGATTTGCGGAGGGCTATACAGTAAAAACACACTTATAATATACAAGCAATGAAATATGCTGACGTCAGACAAAGAACAAGAAAAAAGATGGACAGACCATTTTGAAGAAGGGCTAAACAGAGACGACCCACCAGATTTGCCACCCATCCAAGAGGTCTCCGAAGAACTGGACATCAACGTTGAGCCACCCACCAAGGAAGAAATTGTTGCTGTTATCAAGGAACTCAAGAATGGAAAGGCACCAGGTTATGACCAGCTAAATCCAGAATTATTCTAAACTGTCGCAGAACTAGCAGCCAGACATATGTTACCATTATTTGTAACGATATGGGAGGAGAAGAACATACTGAGGCGTTGGAGTAGGTGCGTTCGTTCAGACTTCAGTACTTGAGGGCACGCGTTTTGCTGTTTAAGCAGTTTCCTGATTTAATTAGTAGAGTTGTAGCGATCGAGTGTAAACAGCAAGGCGACTTTCAGGAATTCTGTTTTGTGCGGATCGTGCAGTGAAAGTTGCAACAATAACACAGAATGATACACAAATCCTCCAATTGCCTCTTCCAATGGTACTGTCATTGCATCACTGCCGCCACATACAAAAAAACAATGCTGGAGCATTCCAAAGCTAGTCGTGCCTTTCTCGGTGTCTTGTCTTACGAAATCACCAACTTATAATCGTGGATGATGTGTTACATTTACACGCAAGCCAGGGCATTTAGCATGTTCTTTTGTTAGCGAGGAAAGCTGCACTACCTTCCAGAACTGCATCGATTGTCACGAGAAAAAACATCAATAAATAAAACGGCATTTTGTAACAAGGAACTTTTTGTCATGTTTTCCTTAGTACCAAACGATCTATAATAACTGGGTTTAACATGGGTTTTAAAAATTATACTAATATTTTGAAACAGATACTTACACATGTTCAAAAGAGACAGATGGGACTCTAGACACACGCACGCACGCACACACCCGGGAACGAACGCACACATACACGCACGCGCGTTTTGGATCCGATTAATAGTTGTTGAACACAAACACCCAGGTAAACTACTGCTACAACAAATATGTTGAAAGTATAGTGTCCGCCAAATTATGTTTACTAAGCCCCAAAACATGTTTCACAATGTGAATGTTGCATCCACGAAATGTTCAAAATGTAAAACACAATATTCAACTAGCAAACAACATTAATTGGCACTTGTAGTCGGAGTTGTTACATCCATCCACAACATGTACTGTAATTGTGTTAAATTATGTTCTATAAAACAAAATTGGTAAATGATAAATATTGGTATGTCCATGGTAAAAACAAAGTGGTAATTCTACTATTAGGTATTGCCGTATTCAAAAAAGGAAAATATATTGTATAAAATAAAGAAGTTGACATGTTTTCTAGCATATTATTATTTATTACATTCTATCCATTATAACTGCATAATTGACATTAACATTGACGGTTTATTTATGTTGTATTAGTTATGATAATTGTTACTGTGTACTGCCCATTGACTGTTTTCACGTTCTTCATCAGTTGCAAGCGAACAATTGAATGTCTCATTGTACAATATATATATATGCATTTGTTATTTGATTTTTTAAATATCTTTGCAGTCACTACTTGAGGACAATGCAAGACTCCGAGCAAGCATACCTGATATGCTTGTCACGATCATGAACCCACTAGTTCAGAAGGTTAGTATTCATCATGTTAATTTAGTTTACTGTAAATTTAGCTGCTCCTATTATGTCTCCATGGGAGAATATAAAATGCTTTAATATGTATCATTAGGAATGTATGCAGGGTAGTACTACACTTACAATTCTATAGACACGGGGGTCCTAGTTTGTTTGCATCAGCAAGAAAACATAAGTTGTAACTGCGCGTTATTGCAAAGCCAAAGTTTCAAAACAGGTACATATAAACCCATATGACCAGGTCCGTACGTGATAATTGACTCAGTCAGACCAAAATGTAAATGACATTAACTATAATTATTACATCGGCAAAGATGGGAAAACAGCCGACGCTGCCAGTAGATAACACATTGTTAAGACTTGAATGATGCCAAGTGGATGGCTTTGTTGACCTTGGAGGAATGGTTACTTACGATTGGCATAAGAGGTAGAGGTGCGACGTCTAATACAAGCAGGAGCAAATGCTTGGAGACAGATCGACGAGTTATGATGACAGAACAATTTTTTATAAATTGAAACGGAAAGTCCTGAGAGCACATATTTCACCAGCATGCATGTATGGATGGATACAGTGGCATTGGTAGAACAAAAACAACAACTGGGTTTGAAGAATCAGAAGAACAAAGAGGGTAAACAAAAGAAAGACGACCGGTCTAAGGTAAGAGGTTGGGTTGGAATGCAGCCTTCCATCCAGAGGTGATGGTCAGGCCACTTGGCAAAAATGGATGCAGGCAAACATACAAAGAGAGCAAAGGCAGAAAAAACACCAAGAATGAGGGAGAAGGGAAGGCCACAACTGAGATAGGAGGACTGTGTCAGGAGGGACATGAGATGATCGGGAGAATATGAAAGATGGAGAGGGGGCGGCTGACAGGAAGGTATGGAGAGAAAGAAAGACAGGAAGTTATGAAGAGAACAAAAAGATCGAGTGGTACTGCACTCCTCACCCCTGTAAAAGGAACACAACGCCTTTCCATTGAGGGGGTAGGGAAGAAGGGAGGGCATTTGAAATGTCCACACATTTATATATTATGCTGTTCCAAAACTGTTTCCATAGAATGCTACCTTGATACAAGAGCTAAATAAAATAGTCATTGTTCTATAGCAGACTACAAATTTATATTTCTACCTCAGTAATGCCGACAGACAGGGGATGGAAAATGAATGCTTAGCAAGAAAGAACGTCATACTTTGTTCACGGCACTAGCACTACTACTGTAGACTTTTGATAATACACCCATGTTAGTATCACTGATCACTTAAATGCCAAGGTATTGGTAGTTTCACTATTATATTATTTATGTAGATCAAGCATGTGTTAATTTTAATCGTTAATTTGTAAATTCAAGTGTATAAATTAATATTATCAAAACACACAATTTAATAACTTTTTGAGAGGTTAATTTAATTATATTTATTCACATAAAGGCAATTAAATTTCAGTTAACTTTATTTTATTTGGGATTATTTTATGCATTCCTTTTGTTGTATTCATTGGCCTGTTGTCAGTGGTTAGAGCTTTAAAGATCATTGCCCAGCGGCCAAACAGATGTTTAACACGTCGAAAACATATTGGATTTGAAAGTTGTATCAACGTCGGGTGTCGACGTTGTTCCGACGTCGGGTAACGACGTCGTTCCGATCTCAGGTACCGACGTCGAAACAACGTTGAAACCTAGTTGGCTTTGAAAGTTGTATCAACGTCGGGTTTTGACGTCGTTCCAGTTGCAGGTTGTATCAACGGCTAGTTCGGTGAGCGTTTTTCTTGCAATGTAATTTGCGCCTTGTTTCAATCGAGTATGCTTAATTGGGCTCATTGTGGAGCTTACGATGAACATGCAGGTCCTAAGCTGAAGGGGAGACACCCCACCTTAAAAGTCGATAAAATACTGTTTCCACCATGTTCTGATAGCTATCTATATTAGTTGTCAATAAAAGTCACAGTTGTGACCATTACATATACATACCTCAAAAATTTTAGTTATAGGCATATATATATATATATATTCTCTATCAAGTAATCAATCCTGTTACACAAACTTGCAAAGCTGTTTAGAGGAAATCACACTTTTAAAACAAGAAAGTACAATATTCTGGAAATAAAAACGAGCATATTATCACAAAACTGTCTAGAAATGTTGTGTAGAATATATTGCGAGTATTGTATAATTTTGAATTTGCACTGTATGTCAACAATTTGGCTCATGGATTGGTGGCGCCAAATGCAACGGACTCGTGACAAAGGTCCATGTGCAACAAGGATGGGTAGAACATGAATATGACACAACACAGGGGGTTTAATGTGGGAATCCAAGTGGAATACCCATTTAATATATATAATAAACCAGATAAATACAAATATACAGTTGGCCAACTATTAAAGGATTTCCTCGTTACAAAGTAATGTATTACATATACAGTAACATACATATATAAGCATATGTTATAAGCAATAAATAACAAAGTGTTATTGTTTACTCACAAAGAGAGTCGTGAAGTCCGGTATAACTAGTCATCGGGATAACGAACATTCGTGCACCCCGATTGCAGGGGTATGCCGGGGGATGCAACACTCATCCTCTGCATTTCCAACGAATATAAACAGCGAGGCGTAACTGCCTACTATGAACACACCAGGAAAATACAGCCATATCTCATCAAGGTGGGCGTCGATTGGCATCACGCGATGAGTGAACGCATACGGCAGTGCGACGGTACACGGTGGGCATCGATAGGCGTCACATGATGAAACAAACGTATATGGCAGTACGATGATACACGGTGGGCTTCAATAAGCGTCATGCTATGAACGAAACGTACATACAGCTGTACGACGGTACACGGTGGGCGTCGATAGGCGTCTCGCGGTGAGCGGACGTTTACGGCGATACGTATGTACAGGGTTGGCGTCGATAGGTGTCACGCGGAGAATATACGTGGCGAAGACCAATGGCGAGCCGATAATCTGAAGGGTCGAGAAGTGGGGGAATGCGAACTGCTAACTGGTAAACTCACTCCTAATCTTCAGGATGTGTGCGAGACGACCCGAATCGCAACAACCAATCTTGTCGAAAGATAATTGAAGAACCGGTGCTCTCGATTTAATCTTGTTGTGCCGTGACGGTGGGCACTGGCAATTCGTCCAAATATCCAAACGCAACCATAATACAAGGTTGTCTGCATTTAAAATATTGATGAAGTTACAATTTCAAGACATGGGCGTCAAAACACATCGATATAAATCCCATCTCTTGGACACAAGATAATACACGCCCACAGCAATGCAACCACGTTTGTCTGACGTTATAATGACCGTAATTCTCTTAAATACTCTCATGGTGACCAGGCGCCGGAAGTCGAACTAGCCAATAGCAAAACTTAACACAAACTAAACCATCCGAGAAACTGCGCTCCCGAATTCTCTGGACCCTCGGTCAACTCTATTCAACTCGTGTTTAAAATAAACATTGTTCCATAATAGACACACAATCGTCAACTCTTGAAAATCGTCAAATTACATCAGTTTCATATAAATTAAAAAATCATCAGAACCCCTGAATTGAGACGGTAATAGTGATAATAATAACATATCTTAACGTTCACAATTTAATAAATAAAATAATTATAATAATTATATAGAATTTGTTAGCCAGCCAATAATATTACATTCGCTTTGGTTGCAAGATGGTCCTATTGTAACATTTTAAATTCCAGCACCCAAGTGAAGGCAGCACTTACTGCGTAGTTTATTTATTAACCCTTTAATTTTAAGCCAGACTAATTCTACTCAAACCACTTTGTGACATAATCCCCGGCCTTCAAGAATTTGTCTGAGCGATAAACTCTTCAATTAACTCCTTAATATAAACATAATCGTTCCACCAATTTAGTCTTACTTGGCCTATGCATGTTTCTTAATGTATGGCCTTCTAAAAAATACAAGGACAATGAAATTCCAACCGGATATAAAGTCTTCCTCCCATAATTGAAATTAATTAATTCAGTGTTATGCTCCAGTGGGGAGGGTTGCTTAAAAATGTTTAAGCAAGCACCAACACAAGTCATGAATAGTGATGAAAAAAGGCCAAATGAATGACGTTTATTAAAGAGATTTAGTTAAAGAGAGAGAAATGTGGGCTCTACATCCCAAGGTCAGGCCTGTGACTGAGCCCATACTAGTCTCCTGTACATCTGGATGACAGAGCCAACATTTCGGCATATACAACATTAGCAGTATTGTTATAGATATATAAAACAACAGCATTACTACTGTAATCACAGTAGACCTTATGCACTGTACCGTACTAACCAAGCACACCATTCATTCACACTAATTATAATCCCAACTACCTGCTGAAGAGTTACACTATATCAAGATTTAGCCTAAACCCATAAGTGTGGCCATTACGCCACCGGTCACCGAAACATGTGACCACCCCACTACAATCTAACCTGTGATGTGGAAAAAGCATACAAAGCAACTTCAAGCAATTCTGAAATATTTCCTAAAAGCAAATGATGTCCACCTGCCCGCCGTTCTGATCTGTGCATCAGACTCACCTCGTAATGCTGCCGCAGTGGCCGCCCCAATGCGAAAACTAGTCTGGTAGCCACAGAATACCAATAGCTGCTTCAGCAACACATCAAATTCTCCACGTAGCATCGGGGAGCCATCTGGGTATGCAAATCGCAAGGCTTGTCCGGCACCTCTAGCCTGTCTAAACGTTTGAAGGAACGAAGCCAGGTGGATAGCTGTCCCTAACCTTTGGCCCAAAATACTTATGCAAGTCGGATATACTTCTTAAAAGCATCCGATGTTCACCTCCCTGCTTCCCCGATTTGTGCACCAGATTTCCCTCGCAAAGCTGCTGCTGTAGCTGCACCAATGGGAAAACTGACCATGAAATGCACTAGTTTGGTAGCCACAAAAGCTGAGCAGCCGTTTAAGGGACACGTCAAATTCACACCTCAGCATAGGCGAACCATCCGGGTACGCAAACAGGCTACCATGTACTGGGCCCCTGAATTAATTCCCTTACCACCGCTGCTTGGTGAATGACAGAACCTTTTAAGCATTCAGCCCTTACCTGCAGCTATTGTCGTGCACTATGTTGAAAACGACCAAGGGACACTGTAATAAGTCAGCGGATAGTGTAACATCAGCTTTGTACATTACGCTTTGCCCTCGGTACCATTTCTCCTATACACAGGTATGCTCTAAATGCAAGGACCATCAGGGCCCGTAGCATAGTACATTTGTACTGTACAGATAAAACAGTTGAGAGAGCTTGTACCAACGAGTGAGGATGGGTAATGTGACAAGCAGGCGGACATCACGTAGACTCCAAATTTTGTGCACTAACTAATAACTTGTGCCCAATCAAACTAGTAGTTGGACCGGGAAACCCATTAATCACGTGAAAATATGCCATTGCTGAATCGATATAAACAATAGATGCTGAGGCTAAGCCTCCAACATGCATGTGTGTCGCAAAAAGCATAACCATTTCCACCAAGCTTGGCAGACGAGGATACATGCCTCGTTACTGCTCATAGAGGGCTCTCGTAACAAGACTTAAAAATTCCCCAAGCTGACTAGGGAGACACAATAACTGAGGAGCCGTGTAAGAGACCCGTCGAATTCACTCCGCAACATAGGCGAACCATCCAGACACGCAAACAGGATACCCTGTACTGGGCCTCTGACATGAATAAATCCACCCCTCTCCTGCAGAGATTATGGGCCGTGTTGTGCACTGTGCTTAAAACAACCCAAGGATACTGTAATAATTAAGGTCACCATATAGATAGTATAACATCTCCTAAATACAAACTTCCTTTGAATTCAACACCAGGATGCTGCTTCTGGTGTGTGTGTCAGGAATATGTTGAAGCCATTATTAGCCTCTCCAATGGTGTATCCCAACAATTAGTAACCAGCTTGCTAATCATGCAATGTTTCACTGAGCAGATTTTCGTTATGCAATCTATGACAGCCATTTTCTCAAAAATATTTTTGTCTCAAAGTTCTGCATTTGGAAACGGGATATCTCTGGGAATAATTACGCTATATAATAATGTTTTCAGTGATGCATTCAGCACATTCTACTGTGTGTAATGAGCAGACACTGTTTTAAAATCATGAATAGTTTGAAAGATATAGCCATACTTGGTGCCAAAAAAACAAGATTTGTTTTCGTATTTTACCCAAAAAATTTCAACATTTCAAAAAATGCTTTGGTCATTGCACAACAGAATCTATAGAGAACATGGATTTGCAAGAATTATAACTATACATGTGTTCAATAACAAATGGCAGGTTTCCGGATTTGCCAATATTTGCTCAAAATGGTGGCCATTTTTTTTGTTACCATGGAAACTGGGGGTCTGGCTAAAAAAACTGTTTGCACAAATTAAACAATAATCATATCTACCTGCCGTGTCTGGCCTTAAAATCACTATTACCTACGCTGTTACACAATGTCTGGGTTAGCGCTAGACCTAAATTCTCTTGGGCAAATTTGGCTAAAAGGAGTCATTTTGTTTTAGCCAAATAAAATATTCTTTAGCCAATTTTTTTTAATATGAAATCTATCCCACGGCTGAAATTACCGATAAAGTTGCGCCACCTACCGGATTTTCCGGTGGAACTAACGTAGAGCGAGTGAGTTTCTTTTATATTTTGATCGATAAGACAGTAAATTTATTTGTTTAATTACGTGATGAGTGTACATGTGTAGAATAGGTATAGTATATATATGATGTGAAGTTTGGTGACCGTTTTCATGGCTTTTTGGAGGTGCGGGTCTAAACTGCAAAACTTCAACTTTAAAGTACAGCGTGTTTCTCTTTCTGATTTTCTTCCGGCCGTACATGTATTTCGACTCCGGCCAGCTTGACTGTGACATGTCACATGACAGATTCGTGTTAAATGGTTTAAGGGATATCCATGTTATCTTGTAATAATTTGCCTGTCATTTAAGGGTTTTCTTTAAATTAAATACAAACTTACAATCGACGCCATGCTAGCCTTAGGAAGCTTGGTTGTGCGCGGCCAAATTTGTGATAAGGATTCTCATTGGCTAGAACCCCTCGGCTATTGACCAATAACAGTTCAGTTAACATAAATTGTCATAAAAGCGTCTTTCACAACGATCAAGCGAATGCAAGAAATTGAAGAACAATTTTAAATATGTGACACTTAAAAGGAGGTATGGCAGCTAGATAGGACACTTTAAAATGCATAATTAATTTTAAAAAATTGCATCCAAGGTGTAGAAAAGCTATTACTGAGTAAAAAATGTATCTGTATAAAAAACATTGCAATGTTTTTGTATATTTATATTTTATCTTGAATTTTCAAAACCGATTTATTGAAAATGCAACATTTTTCGAATTTTTTTTAGATAACTACAAAGATAAAACACAAATTCAAAATGTTTTTTATACAAATTGTGCAGAATATCCAGGAGAACACAACAGTCCAAACCAGATTATCATATCATTTTTACTTCCAGAGTGTTGCAAGTTTATATGGCCAAAAACGCGATTTTCTGTAAACGGCCGTCAAAGTTTACCTAATGATAATATGAATAATATTATTGTAAACAAGTAATGCATTCGATAAATTGTGTTTGTTTATCTCCCAGACATTAATTATGTACAATAAATAATATTTGAGATGAAATACACCCAGAGAATTTACACAATTTAGCTTTTTTTTAAATATAAAAGTCATGTGCATCATCATCTGATTTTCTGTAAACGTCCATCTGACACTGAAATGTCATGATGTGAATAGTAGTGGCTGTATACAGCCAAAACAATCCAATTAAAGGTGTTTGTTTTCTCACAACATAAATTATGCATAACAAGCAATGTTTATGATGAAATATATTCACAACATGATAATAGTAAAATTGTATTTATATGCCAACAAATCTGGGGCAACAGCAAGTTACATGTTTTACTGAAAAGAACATACGTCCATATATAAATTGCAACAGATATGAAAATATAAGTTAACAAAGTAATAACTTAGTCTTAGACACACAAAACAGTTAACATGTCAAGCCCAAGGCCAGTTAATAGGCTGCTGTCACCACGCATCAGTGCTAGCTTTCTCCGACTACAGGACGCACTACTTGGCAAAGCTGCAGTCTCCTTAACTATCGTACCGTCACTGGTGCCGACAGTAACATTAGCACAAGCCCCACACTCAGCCATGGCAACGGGCAATGAAGTCGAAGTGACAGCTCCGACTGGCATTGCCGCGTCTTCGCCAGCGTTTATGACAGGCGACGAAATTTTTTCCCGCGCAGAAGCCGCCAATAACTGCCGCATTTTCTTCACAAATGAAATTCAGCCACACCTTCCCTTTCCGCAACGTTTCTATATGCTAACTAACACTAAACTATCTCATATCAACATCGTCTGAGACAAAACTCACATCGCTCGAGAAAACCGCCATATTTTATAAACAATGGGAAGTAGCAACAAGTGGCATGCTGGGAGAGTTTTGCGCTCGCGCAACTTTGTAAACCAATCAGAGTGGTCATAGACACGAGGCGCGTCACGGAACTAAGCGGATGACGACACAACGGTTACCGAATGCCAAATAAGGTCATTCTCGGCAAACTATAGCTTGCATAAATAACGATGTTGGCCGAATGCTTTCACAAGGGCGGGATTACTGACTACGGTGATTGACAGACGACGTTTTGGCGGTTCCAAAAATATCAAACAAGATGGCGTATGTCGAAGGAAGGACCGCGTTGTCATGGCGTAAACATCGACAACTTTCAGCGCATTTCGCGTCTTCCCAATAAAAATGGATATATCATCGTGATAGGTGTGGACTTTATACATGAATAAAAGTCGTTTAGAGGTATGTTGTTGGTATAAAAGTGAAGTTTATTTATAGTAAACATACAAATCTGTCTATATATGGCGCTAGAAAATTAAATTGACATATTTGGTTAAAAAAGCGTAAATTAGCACCCGTACCAGGCCTTAATCAAATAAAGATATAAAACCATCATTTTGCATCAGTAGTTCATGTTTTCGCAAATTTGGCGATGACGTGCATTTTTCTATTCGCCAAACAATACAAAAATTAGTGCATGGCGAATGGCGAAGCCCTAGCGCGAACGCTGAATGTCTGATCATAGGTCGTGCGTTGCATAGCTTTGTGTGTACCCTTGATTAAGGCGTCGCATTGGTGCTGCCCCAATTCCAGTTAAGTGTCTGTTTCTGGACTGAAACCACTTGCAACTGCCATAAGTGTAGCTGGATGAATTGCTGTTACAAAAGCATGTGTCCTGTGCAGCAGCTTCTCAAAAGATGTCATACTGTGTTCTATATCCAGCTCCAACAAATGCCAAATGTGTCCTTGCATTCGACTGTCCACCACCACCTGGAGCGATTTGCCAATGTCCCTACCAGGCAGCCAAATATGTCTAAGTGTATTTTGTCGAGTGTAACCGATCCCGCCTCTGACTCGGCTGTTGGCTGACTCAAGGTTGAATTTCAAGAGAAATTCTACAAAAAGAAATACACAGCAGGACAGTACTCGAACTACACAACAAAATCACTCTCATCGGCATGCACGATAATCAACAATGTCGCGTTTGTCAAACATGTTAAGCATATCTGAAAACCCAGAAACGTGACCAACTAAATACATGGCAGTAATAAATGTGTGTGTTGGCATATGTGGGTGTTGTTAATGTTGGTATCTGTACTATCTGTACAACATGGTACTATACTCTTGCATGTTTTTATTTGTAACTGAATGTGCTGCACAGACAGAAACACAAGTGCTGTGCGAGGATCAATGAAGCATTCTTTTTCTTTAATCATATTATTTCACATGCCTCCAGCAACGCATGTCGGTAATCATATTATTTCACATGCCTACAGTGACGCATGGCGGTAATCATATTTCACATGCCTCCAGCAACGCATGGCGGTATTCATATTATTTCACATGCCTCCAGTGACGCATGGCGGTAATCATATTTCACATGCCTCCAACAACGCATGGCGGTAATCATATTTTACATGCCACCAGCAACGCATGGCGGTAATCATATTATATCATCTCCCTCCAGTAACGCATGGTGGTACTGATATTATTTCACATGTCTCCAGCAACGCATGGCGGTAATCATATTATTTCACATGCCTCCAGCAACGCATGGCGGTAATCATATTTCACATCCCTCCAGTAACGCATGCCGGTAATCATATTATTGCACATCCCTCCAGTAACACATGACGGTGTGTTGACATGCAAAAACACTGCACCAGCAGCAAAACAGTGACATAAGCACTACAATGCATGTAATCACTGACCCGACAAAGCAGGAATTTAGAAAACCCAACAATGTGTTGACATGCAAAAAACTGCACTAGCAGCAAAACAGTGACACAAGCACTACAATGCATGTAAACACTGACCTGACAAAGAGGAATCTGGAAAACCCAACAACGTTGATATGCAAAAAAAACTGCCCCAGCAACAAAACAGTGACACAAGCACTACAATGCATATAAACACATGTCGGTGTGTTGACATGCAAAAAACTGCACCAGCAGCAAAACAGTGACACAAGCACTACAATACATGTAAACACCAACCCGACACTTAATGAATATACAAAAACCCACCATAATGCATTGACATGCAAAGAAGCTGCCCCAGCAGCAAAACAGTGACACAAGCACTACAATGCATGTAAACACATGTCGGTGTGTTGATATGCAAAAAACTGCACCAGCAGCAAAACAGTGACACAAGCACTACAATGCATGTAAACACCAACCCGACACTTAATGAATATACAAAAACCTACCATAATGCATTGACATGCAAAGAAACTGCCACAGCAGCAAACAGTGACGTCAGTACTATAATACATGTAAACGAACAGACCTGACAAAGCAGGAATGTAGAAAAAAACTGAACATAATGTGTTGACCTAGAAAAAACTGCCCCAGCAGCAAACAGTGACATACGCACTACAACGCATGGCAGTAATCATTCTGTAGTGCGTAGATAAATTGTTAATGGATTCATGTGATTCTGCTGGTCAAAATCCCTATATGTTGTAAATAGTCACTATGTTATATATATATATATATATATATATTGTTTTTACATATTTATTTTTTCAATTTTCATTATTCTTTTTATCTCTTAACTTATTAGCTTGGATTACTTATTTATACATTTCACTTATTATTTTTAAAGGTGTACATTTTATTCCATTAGCATGTATTACTTAAATGTATATGTACTATGGGTTTTTGTAACCGAAATAAAACATGCATTCAATGCATGTAAACACGGACCCTACAAAGCATTGTGGCGCCACCAGGCGAACATATACATGACAACAAGGCGATCCCGGCGAAACCACCGGGAACTACAACCGCCGTAAAGGTACCATAATGGGGGTAGATGCCAACCGACCGCTGATATCATTCCCACCAATATGCAGCACTACAACGTCTGCGCGACAAGCAACACTTCGGGACATGACTGCCGGCGCCATTGGGGAATTCACTGACATGGTAATGGCCAGTGTCGAAATCCGTAGCGGATAACAAAGAAAATACTTAGCTGCAAGAACAGGGCCGAACAGCGTCAGCAACTTGCGCCCACGAAGTACAGCTGACACTCCTTGAAGACGACTCTGTTTTCACAAAACGAAGAGCTCATTGCAATCTGCCACCGCCATTACCGCGCGGTGATTGGTTCCTTGTGCCAAAAGAGCACCAAAGACAAAGACATCAGGCCTTAGGAGACATTAGGCCAATCATCACTCGTCGTGCGTTGTTGCCAGCACAAAAATACATAAGCAGCACGGTGCCGTGGCCGCATATTCTCATAATCCCTACTCACTGACCAACCAGTCCATGAAGTACCCTGAATTTGGAATTCAATTAGACTCTGTCATAAGTAATTCATTAAATATCAATTTTGTCTGTCCGCTTAAGCGTCCTTCACACTGGACCGGCTAAGAAAGTCTGCTCCCAAATTTTCCTTTCCTGGAACAGCCTCTATCCCAAATCGGTAGGGTTGAAGTTTCAAAGCCCATCAGATTTGCCTGGTCGGTCGAGATCTTCCTTGACTTGTGCCAGTGACAGAAGCGTCATTCTTGCGCTTCCTGTAGTTGGTTATCATTAGCTGATGATTACTATCGTCCAGTTTCTAAATCTAGTGTCTCATCTGTTTGTAGTTTGTGTTCACTTTCGCTTTCTCTTCTTTCAGTCTGTCAGAGATGGTTTGTAGGACATTTTCCTCCTTCTCTGCCATTAGTCGGCCGTTCTCCTTTGTGAGCTGTGAGACTTGAAACTGTAGTTGACTGTTGACTCGCGGCACTGTCTCCAGTCTCTTTGTCACACATTCCACCTACGTCAACGATCTCTCTTTTTCCGTCTTAAATACGCTTTCTCTCGTTCTAGAGTGTGTTTCACCTGCTCCAGTTCGTGCATGCTTTCTTGGAGCTTCAGTTGACTTGAAGAGGCGCCGGTGGTCTTCCTGCAGCTTGTCAAGTTTCTCAGCTGAATAAGAGATTTCCTCAACCTGTTCTTTCCGACGTCATCAAGTAATAACTCGTTCTTGAGTTTCCATCTCGAGGACACTTAACTTTGCAAAACATGCCTTCAATGTGGGATCCTCCTGTTTGGCCAGACTAAAAGACTCACTGCATCGGGAACGCAAATAGGGCGTCGATCTTTATTTCGTTGCAAAGCCTGATTACGTCTCTACCGCACCTGCTACCTTAGCCTCGGGAACAATCTGAGCTGTCGTCTTTACCTTGGCGACCCAGCTCGACGGTTATCCCTGGGTCCATTTGGTCAGGGCATACCTCCATTTATCCGTGGATACTAGGTTGTACTCCTACCACATTGCCAACGATCATATCGCAAATGGGATTGTCAACACAGAGTACCTCGGTTACACCGGAAAACACCGATGAGCTATACAGCACCGAGCTACTGGTACTGATATAGTTGAACGGTCCAGCATAACAAGGATGTTCTTCTGGTCAGTAAACTGATCTGGATGAACTAAATCTCTCCTAACTACAATCCCGCTACATCCAGTGTCTCTAAGAAATTCCACTGGTATATCATTTAGGAGACCCTGCGTCACCAGTAAGTTAGGGTAGATATGATTACACACGTCTCCTACCACTGTGAATTTACACCCAGACTTCATAAGCTCTTCATCGCTACAAAAATGGTTAACTCTCGACTGCAATACAGCAGTTTCCAACCTCGTGTCGGGGACTCCATGACTTGTCTGAACTGGCGGGGTTTTCCCGTGGGACAATTTACAGTTTAGCAAGTTTAGGATGGGAGTTATCCTGCCTGTCATTTGTGTTGTAGTACTGTAGATAAGTAAAACATCATGCAGTTTTTGTAAACCATGAAACTTGGCACATAGTAAGTAAACACCAATACAAAGATACTTCGACCCCGGGACATCTCTGAATTTGCCTTGGACACTTTTGGCGGCCATTTTTTAAATGGCCGCCAAAACTAATGATCCTCTTATCTTGAGAACTGCGTCACACACAGCTGTCATCTTGGGTTCAAAATGTAGGTTTTCAGAGGCACCCATTTCAAATATTTTATCTGTGCCCTTGTCCAACATTCACATCCGCCATTTTTAAAGATGGCGGCCATCGACATAATCTTGGTGTCAAAATAAAAGTGTACGGACAGCGATTTCAATTTATTCAACTGTTTATTGCATTTTACCTTTGTTGACATTTATATCCGCCATTGTAGATAATGGCGGCCGACAAAACCAATTATTTCCATACCTTACGAACTACATCACATACCGTTTTTCTTTTGTGTCAAAACGTAAGTTTTCCGGGGTACCGATGTCAAATACTTTATTTTTGAGCTTGTCCAACATTCATATCCGCCATTTGAAAAAATGGCGCCCGTTAAACCAATGTTTTCCATATCTTCAGAAGTATATGACATAGAGCAGTAGTTATGGTTCCTAAATGTATGTTAGTGAAGGTAACGATTTTAAATAATTAACGTTTGACCTTGTCCGATATCCATATAGCCGACATTTTTTTTTAATGGCAACCTTCAACAAATATAGATTTATCTTTAGAAAAGTATTTGATATTCACTTTTATGGTGCTTCTCATTTCCCGCCACATTTGCACATTTTTGGAGTATTTCGTAACTAAGATCTCTTATTAATCTTGGTATCATTTTAGTTGGTCTCATCTGTACTCTTTCAAGCATATCTGTCTTTCTTGCGGTATGGCCTCCACGCTTGTATACAATATTCTAAGTATTGTTTTGTATAGCGGTATTATTGGTTCTTTTTCCTTATACGCTACATTTCGCCTAACTAATCCAACAATTTGATTTCCCTTTGAAGCTACAATTCCGCACTGTTCTGAAACCTTCATATGAGTACTACTTGTTAACCCTAAGTCGTGTTCTTTTGTAGTAGTACTTAGTACAGTACGCCCCATTCTATACTGTACATATTCGTTCCCATATTCTGTGTGGATGCATTTACATTTCCCAAAATTTAACATCATCAGCATTTTTCAGATCATCTTGATAGGTTGACTAGACAAAACATTGCCTGTTTACCAGCAGTACGTGACGTGTCAGACACGCGGTAGTAACACCCTGGATCTTTGTTATGGCAACATTAAGGACGCGTACAAGCCCATGAAGAAGATGGCGCTTGGTACAACTGATCACAATGTGGTACATTTGATCCCGACGTATAGAACTAAACTGGAGAGACAGAAAGCTGTGCAGAAAACTGTAAAAAGTGGGACTTGAACTCGGTCGACGTCCTCAGGGCGTGTTTTGACTGTACTTTGTGGGATGTTCTTATTTAATCCAGTTCTTCGCTGGAAGAAGCAGTTGATGTCGTCACAGACTATATCAAGTTTTGTGAAGAGATGATTGTCCCCACAAAGACTGTGAAAATCTTCTCAAATAAAAAACCGTGGGTGAGTAAAGAATTGAAAAAACATAATCAACGAGAAGAAGAGGGCTTTCATGTCTAACAACAGCACTGAAGCAAAAAGGATCCAGTGTTCTCTAAAAAGCAAATCAGGGACGCTAAACTAGAATACAAGGACCAGATTGAACGCCTGTTCCAATACGGCAATATGCGCAGGGCATGGCAGGGACTAAAAACTCTGTCTGGTGTTGATTCCGGCATGACTTCTCACGTGAGCGTCAGGAGGCGGTGGAGATTTTGAGTCTCAGCTAACTGAGGATGATACCCCAGAAATGATTACGTCAGTAAGATCTTCAAGCACGTTAATCCTCACAAGGCAGCTGGGCCTGACAACGTCAGTGGTCGGGTCCTCAAGGAGTGCCATGCTCAGCTGGGTGCAGTGTTCAGCATCCTTTTCAACTGGTCTCTGAAGCAACATCGCCTCCCGCCTGGAAATTGTCAGTAATATGTCCTGTCCCCAAGAAACCTGTGCCGTATGTTCTCAACAACTACCGCCCAGTGGCGCTTACCTCAATCGTCATGAAGTGCTTTGAGCGACTCGTACTTCGTCCTCTCCTGCAGCATGTTGGGTATCAACTGAATCCCCTCCAATTTGCGTACAAACACAATCGTGGTGTGGATGATGCAGTTCTCACTCTATGTCATAGTGTGTATACTCACCTGGAAAAGCCCAAGTCGTTTGCCAAGATAGTCTTTGTTGACTTTTCATCAGCTTTCAACACCATCCAGCCACACATCATGATCGGTGATCTCCCCTCTTCTGTTCACACTTTACACAGACGACTGTCGTAGCAGTCAGGAGAGCTTCAATTTCATCAAATACAGCGATGACACAGCTATCGTCGACCTATCCGATCAAGTGTGTGCGTGCGCTGTAGCTGATTTCACAGTGTGGTGTGACAATCATTTCATAGACCTGAACGTTCGTAAAACTGAAGAACTCATAATAGATTTTAGGATAAATCCTACTCCTCCCAAGATACTATTCATTAACCGAGATTGTGTAAGAAGAGTAGATGAATATAAGTATCTCGGCACTATCATTGATGCAAAGCTCACGTTTGGTGAACATACAGCGATAATTAACAGAACGTGCCAGCAAAAGCTGTATTTCTTACGCAAGCTTAGGTCACCCAGTGTCAGCACACATGTTCTACAAACCTTCTACAGATGCTACATAGAAAGCTATATTACATTTGGGTTTCTTGTGTGGTACGGCGGCCTGAGTATCGTGCATCGAAACACTCTGGCACGAACAGTCAAGGTTAGTGGCAAGGTGGTGGGAAAAAAGCAGACCAGTCTAGAAGATCTATACAGGCAACGGGCAGAGAGAAAGGGAAGGAACGTCTCCTCAGACCCCGAACATCCTCTGTTTCCATGCTATAAACTACTTCCTTCTGGCAGCCGCTTTCAACTCCCTCACTGCAAATTGAACCGCTCTCGAAACTCTTTTGTTCCCTCTTCAATAAGACTAATGAATAAGTAACTGACCTTCGTTCCCCTCCATCTCTGCCAGTCTGACACTGACAGAGCCTGAGATGATTTGTGAGATGATTTAACTTTTTTAATCTGTTGTAACTTATTTATTTAACCAATATAACTTTATTCTTTTTATTTTTACATTTTTTATCTAAATCATTATCACCCCTAGCACCTGATTCTAGCACATGTTGAGAAAGGAACCTATCTTGTACTAAAACTAAAAACGTGTGTTCCTCACTATCCATAATCTCTAGAGATTTCCATTATATATGCCCATGGTTAAAACCCCATAATAACACACTCCGGTTTGCTCACTTCTCTTGCAGTGTTTTGTACTTTTTTATTCTCTTCTATACTTATGTTTGGACTTCGATAAACTAATCCAACCGTTAACGTTGAGTTTCCTGCAACTATGTTACACCAAACAGCTTCTTTTCAATCTGCTTATCTTTTTAATTTTATTTCATCAGCCTGGATAGATTCTTTAATATATAACATAACAGAACCTCCCCTTCTTCCTAGTCTATCTTTCCTAAAAATACATATCCTGTTAGTCCCAATTCGGTTGCTGAAGTTCGCGGCTTCAACATATTGCATCAATGCATGGAGTGGTCGGACAAATGTCTGGTTGAGCAGGAACAACTTTCTCTCCGAGCAGCATGTAACTGCCTTCGTTCCAGTGCGCAATTTCCCATCACGTGACAGCGACGGTGGACATGCTTGGTTCTCATGTGAGAAGATCTCTGCAACATCACTGTTTCTCACTTGACAAGGTACATAGAGCTGGGAAAACAATGAGCAGTCACTTCGGAGAGTCGACAGTTGGATCTTTGAGTTAGATTTATCCCTTTCGGACGACGTTTCAAAGGGACGAAACTTCTTTGTGTTGTTCGGATCTCCAAGAGGTTTTATGTAATCTGTCAGTCGCTCTTTGACAAATGTGTTGTACTGCCTCTGGCCAATCTATTCAATTCTCATCACACTATCAACAACACTGTCGTGGCAAACATATCGGTTGTCCAGAACCAGCATATCTCTTCATTGTTCACAAAGCGGATTGCCACACTCTTGAAATGTAGTTGTTAGAGAGATAACATCCTTGATAAACTTTGTCTGGATGTAGATTGTTCGTGGTGACCATGTACATCATCGTCTGTAGTTGACTCTGTAGAAGATTCAAATTCACCGATGAGCCGCGCCGTCTCTGAACCGGATACCATCCATCGGCGAAGTGCAGCAGGGTCTTCAGTCAAACACATTGCACCACCGTGACCCTTTACCACGGCGTTATTTTGTTCATGCGCTTGATCGATCGTCTTCGAGAACAAAAGTTATTTCTTTGTGATAACGAAGTCAGAGTTTACGGCAAACTCTTCATGCAACAGCTTTGTGTGTGTCTGCTAAGTACCTCATGTATCGAATGTGATCGGGGAGGTACTTGGCATAGTGCACATGGTCCAGGGCGAAAAACCATGGTGCTTCAATTTTCAGCGTTTTCACGTACAGGCCGACGTCAGCGACTCTAATAATGGTTTCAGTCGACGTGGACGCTGCTAAACCCAGGCAACGGAGTTTTTCAGTATTTGATATCTAACAAATGATGCATTGTTGTCAAGCTATTTTTTCCACGTTTAATTTAGCAGGAACGTTACTGGGGTTTATCAGTTGATGCTTTTTTGAGCTCATTTTTACAATTCTGTAAGACCTCCGGATATTATGTCCTGGTATAGGCTTAGAAGGGCGGGATAGGTTTAAAGGGGTGGGGTACACGTGAATAAAAAGTACTCTCGATAAGCCAAAAGGCTTCCTTGTCCACCTGCCATCTAGAGTTTATTTTCTGGATGGCATTCTTGTTAAATATCTTGTCTTATTAAATAGATCTACTACTAATACAGCATGCTTACCATTCTTGTCATACATATCTACACATTGACAGAGTTGTATTGAAACAGGCATGCAAAATGGTGATTATGCATGTTGTTTCCTATTGATAGATGGCTTAAAAAAATTTAGTGCTATCTGAGGTGCAGTCAGGAGATATTTTTTATGGGATAATGTGGTTTCGGCGGATGCCATTTTACATTTGTTGGATACGAATGTCGGAGAAGGTAAACATTTTAATATTTGAAATGACTATCTCCAACCTTGCATTTTAACATCAGCGTTAAGGTTCTATGTGACGTATTTCTGAAGATATGAAAACATTCGTTTTGAAGGGTGTCATATAGAGCTTCTAATGTCAGATGTGAGATCCAAATCTGATTAATGGAAATTCGTTTTCACATCCCCATCTTTAAAAATGGCTGACATATATGTCGCTAATTTGCATAAATGTGAAGTTGTTACCCCGGAAGATCTATGTATGGACAGAGAAATAACAGCTGCATAGTTAATGTAGGATGTAGTTCCTGAGGTATGAAAAAAAATTTTTTTATATGAATGTCAAAAGGTCAAATGCAAAACATAAATTAATAAATTGATAGTGTCGATTGTCGCCATCTTCAAACATTGCGGATGTGAATTTCAGACATGGTCACAGGTAAAATATTTGAAATGGGTGCTTCCGAAAACCTGCATTTTTAGCCCAAGATGACAGCTGTGTATGACGCAGTTCTCAAAATATGAGGATTATTAGTTTTGGCGACCATTAAAAAAATGGCCGCCAACGACTTCCAGTGCAAATTCAGAGATGCCCCGGCGTCCAGATATTTTTGTCTTCATAATTACTAACTATCTGCCAAGTTTCGTGCTTTTATTTTAAAAAAGTGCACGATTTGTCAAAAATAATGCAGTTATCTGCCGTACTATTAGGGATCTCTTTAATTACCGCGGCCGAACGAGACGCAGCTACACGTCTGTGAGTTCTGTCACGGTATCCGTGTTCAAGGGAGAACGCTCCCTAATGAACACGGCTAAGTCACGAGGACATGAATGCAAAAATTGCTCCCGCAAAATTAGCTCATTTAACTCCCATTAGGTCTCGCCAATACCCGCTAAGTTGATCTACTGGTTCAAATTAAGTTCTAATCTACCTAGATACTGGGCTGTGGTCTCATCTACCCCTTGTTTACTCTTATAGAACGTTCGCCTGTACTCCTCGGCGGTTAGCAGAAATTTAGCTAAGAGGACCTGCTTAAGTTTGGGATAATCCTGCATGTCCTCCAAATGGAGATGGGAATACACATCCTATGCTCGACCCGTTAGAAGACTGCTTAGTAGAAAGGCATAATCCCCTTTACTCCATACCGCGTTTTCCGCATATATATGGGGGTCGTTAGGGGGCGTGGCATAATGTTTACTTTCAAAATTTTTCCTTTGGCTAATGTTCAATTATAGTATACTTATTATTTTGAATAGATTACGTTTAATATTATGTAAATTGAATTCAACCATATGCTAAGTATATTTAAACTATAAGCATATTTTAACAAGCTTTGGTCCTGTCATATTCAACTTAATAAAACCGGCGTTATAGCCGTTATGATTATTGCTCACTTTCGCCGGTCGGCAATGTTTAGTTTTTTTAAATGTTGTCCTTTGTAACTATTACACTGTTAAATGATTAAGTTACAAAACATGCTGCCTGTGGATTTTTTCTATTGACTTTTTAGATTATTATTATTGGCATGTTATACTATTACAATAAAACGAGTTTTTAAAATTTAGTTGTGAACTATAAAACTTACTATAAGGCATTGCCATTGAGTGATTGGTTTTGCAGTCAGTTTCTGTCTATCTAAGGCTACGGCTGAGTGAATTTTAATAAATATTTCTCCCTCCCTCAATAGGCCTGTAAGTCTCAATTTAGTTACCGGAGTTGGCCCCGGTTCAACATTTTCTAATTAAATAAAGTAGGATTTATTGTTAAAATTGAGACTCTACTGATCTTGTAAATATAATTTAGTTTTTGACTTACGCCTTAGCCTTAGCTCTGGGCTTAACATTCTTTACTATTTATCTATATCATATATAATTGTATGGTTTTGGTCTATTAATTTCTACTAAATATGATAATAGTCTAACATAATTAGGTCACCATTATTCTTACTGGGTGTTTTCTGCTTGTCTTGCTCTATTGCTGTAAGGGATAACGATTTTGTTTTATGCAAACCATTGACATCTAATCATTTTAATGTGCTTTTTCCTAATCACACTAGAATCCATCATTCTACTTCAATGTTGCATAGCCTGCCATGTCTTCATGTTTGTTATAATAGAAAGTTACTGCCAATCCCCCGCTCTACGCCAACATTGAAATTAGCAAAACTTGTATCACTAGCAGGAGATGTAAGTCTCAATCCTTGGCGAGCTGTTAGTCGAAACATTCGGGTGACCACTACAAACGTTCGATCTGTACGAGATAAGACAGCCTCACTTTGTGATTTATTAATTTCAAAGAAAATAAACCTCGGCCGTGGAGGTGGTATTGACTTTCTTATATAACAGCAGTTCAAAGTTAAATTAAATTCTAACCCTGAATACTCCAGCTTTTAGTCCATATGTGCTGACATTTCAGATTCTTCTTTCTCCGCATACATTATTTGTATCTATCGCCCGCCAGGACATCCGGCAAAATTCTTTGAAGACTTTCAGGATATGTTGGAAAATCTGGCAGTTATTCTCAGAATATTTTACATTCTTGGTGATCTTAATCTATATTTGGATACACCTTCTCCAACTACAACTACGTTTGATGATATTCTGGCATAATTTGATTTGAAACAATACCTTTTTGGACACATATACATGACCATTGGCTTGACCACTTGATAACCCGTTCAACTTGTAATAAAATCGAAGCACCTACTTTTTCATATAGGTTATCAGACCACCATATTGTCATTGCTAATGTTAACGTTTCTATATCCCCATTAGAGTCGAAACACAATGTGTCTTACATAGCCATTCATAGGATTGACATTACAGCTTTAATGGCTGATATCCTTATACCGGACCTTATCACAGATCCAAAAATGCATCACTGTGACTTATATAAACAGTACTGTCAAATACTTAATACATTACTTAACAAACATGCACTTATAAAATCCAAATGTGTGTCAGAAAGGCCACCGCCTCCATGGATGACTTCCGAAATTATACTTTCTAAAAGGCGTCATCGTTATTTAGAGCGTGTATGACGCAAATCGCGCTCGCCATTAAATAGATCGAACTATTCTAAGCAATGTCACCTCTGTAACAGACAAATGGCTAAAGCGAAATCAGATTATTATACAAATATGGTCATAAATAAGTCTGATAACACGCGTCAGTTATGGAACTGCATCATTAACATTTTACACATACGGCCTACTCCGTCGCTACCTGATCATGTGTCAATTAAGTCACTTTAAGAATAAAATTAGTATTATTCGTTCTGCTTTCCCACGTCATAATTTAAGTAATGTCAGTGTGGACTTTCCACAACTAAATTATCTACTTGTATCATTTGAACCTGCAACAGTTGATGAAGTTAGAAAAATAATTATGCCCTCCCCAAATAAATCTTGTGCACTTGATCCATTTTCAACAATACTGCTAAAAGCATGTCTCGATACACTAATTGGACCTATAACAATTATAAATGCATCACTTTGCTCTGACTGTTTTCCTGATGATTTCAAATATGCCCATGTCACACCACTTCTTAATAAGTCATATCTGCCTAAACAAGATCTAAACAGTTATAGACATATTTCTAACATCAGCTTTATTTCCAAAATACTAGAAAAGGTTGTAGCAAGTCGTCTAAGGTATCACATTAGCACAAATGTCTTAACTAATGTGTCACAATCGGCATATAGACAGTTTCATTCAACACAGACTGCCCTCTTAAAGGTTCGTAATGATACTAACTTGAACATTAATAATGGTAAAGTGACAACACTCTCTCTGCAGCTTTTGACATGATTGATCACAACATTCTCAGTGAAAGCTTATTAAAGTGGTACGGCATATCTGGCACAGCTCTAAGCTGGTTTTCTTCATATCTTACTGATAGATACAAAACTATAAAGATTGGGAACTGCTTTTCAGCTGCACTGCCGGCTTTATTTGGTGTTCCCCAGGGTTCTGTTCTTGGGCCTTTGCTTTTTACTCTTTACACTACGTCACTAAGCTATGTTATACAAAGACATAACTTAGATCATCATCTTTATGCTGATGATACTCAGATCTACATTTCGTTGGCTACCCCGGATACAAATCGCTCCCTTAACCAACTTAATGATTGCCTTCAAGATATCTTCCACTGGGTGACTGACAGCAAGTTGAAATTAAATGCAAATAAAACTGAATTTATCATTATTGGTACTCCAAAGCAGCATAGTAAACTGGATGGTTTTTCCCTACGCGTATTTTGAATCAGTACATCACGCCAGCAACCTCGGTGCGGAATCTAGGAGTGATCTTTGATAGTAACTTCAATTTCCGACAACACATATTTCAAATATGTCGCTGCTGTTTTGATTATATTCGTGATCTTCGCCGTATTCGCCGGTATATGTCATTTTCTGTTGCTAAAACTATTGCAACAGCGCTTGTTAGCAGCAGACTTGACTGTTGCAATTCCATCCTTTATAATATCGCTAGCAAGGATATCACAAAACTTCAGCGTGTCCATAATTGTCTAGCAAGAGTAGTTACAAGATCTCCTCGTTTTACTCGCTCTGTACCATTTTTGAAGTCTTTGCATTGGCTTCCTGTACGATATCTCTCAGCTCAATAACGGCTTTCTCCGCACTCAAGAGCGGCTTTCTCCTTTGACTGCTGTTGCTCCTGTTGATGACAAACAAAATCTAGGGGTAGGGGCTCAGTTCCTTGTAATTTCAACTTCTCGCCTATCTCTATAAGCTGTTGAAAATCCATAACGAACGGAACCACAATCAATGTATTCCTGTTACAAGCTATCTACGTTAAATTTATGGAAACACTCTAGAGGGACATATCTGTCCACTTCTCACAAACAACTTGGTTAACACCAAACCGTAATACTAGGATCACCAAAGACCTCCTAGTTATGCATGTATCCTATCGTGCTGGCTGCGTGGAAATATCTACTGCATAAGGCCGACGTGGGACACTCTCTAACCACACATCAATTTGGTCGACACGGGACCAAATACTTGGATCTAAAAAGACCTCCTAGTGGTGCATCAACTCTAACAGTCTGGCTGCAAGGATATCTCCAATGCATGAGGCCGACGGGGGACCATTTCAAACCAACACACATTGGCTAGGGGATTACTGGACTAACTCTGGGACCGCTAGCGCATACGTTAACTGTATACATTCCAGACAATAACTAATAGCTGACATAACGATCGTCATCGTATTCAGCCTATCTTACTGTCACCATTAAGTGATTCATTCACCAAGTTAATAACTTCTCAAACAATTAACTGAGACTTAGTATTGTTCAATTCTCCTCAAAGAGATAGAGTTCGAGGGAACTTCTCATAATTAGTTTAGCATTTACCTTATTCAATCCCCGAACGAAGCCCCCAGGCTCATGGATTGGCGGCGCCAAATGCGACGTATTAATGACAAAGGTCCAGGTGCATCAAGGAAGGGTAGAACAGGAATATGACACAACACAGAGTTTTTAATGTGGGAATCCAAGGGGAATACCCAGTTAATAACTATAATAAACCAGATAAACAATACAAATATACAGTTGGCCAACTATTAAAGGATGTCCTCATTACAAAGAAATGTATCACATGTACAGTAACATACATATATAAGCATATGGTATAAGCAGTAAATAATAAAGTGTTATTGTTCACTCACAAAGAGAGTCGTGAAGTCCGGTATAACTAGTCATCGGGATAACGAATATTTGCGCACCCCGATTGCAGGGGTATGCCGGGCGATTCAACACTCAACCTCAGCATTTCCGACGAATATAAACAGCGAGGCGTAACTGCCTACTATGAACACACGAGGAAAATACAGCCGTATGTCGGCAAGGTGGGCGTCGATAGGCGTCACGCGATGGACGAAACGTATACGGCTGTACGACGGTGCACGATGGGCGTCGATAGGCGTCACGTGGTTTGCATGCATTGCTTACTCCAGTAAGAAAACCTATACAGCTTCGATCATCTAGTTCTGACCTACTTTTTTGTTCCTAGAGTCAATTCTAACATTGGAACTAGGGCTTTTTCTGTTGCTGCACCAACTCTTTGGAATTATGCTCCATCTTAGTGTTAGTTCAGTTGAAAATATTACAAAATTCCGTCGTCATTTAAAAAATGTATCTTTACAACCTTGCTTATCCACCGTACCTCCCTAGCGCCTCGACCCATCTGTTGACAACTGGAATACTACTTATGGATTTTGAGATTAACCAATCCTTTTGTGTTGATGTGCCTCTGAGCTTGGTTTCCGGGGATTTAGGCGCAATAGAAGTTATCTTATTATTATTATTATTATACTGCAGTTCGCCGGTACACGGTGGGCGTCGAAGGGCGTCACGTGGATAATGTATGTGGCGAAGATCAATAGCGAGACGATAATCTGAATGGTCGAGAAGTGGGGGAATGCGAACTGGGAAACTCACCCCTAATATTCACGATATGTGCGAGACGACATGAATCTGCTGTATATGCAGCAACAACCAATCTTGTCGAAAGATAATTGAAAAACCGATTCTCTCGATTCAATCTTGTTGTGCCGTGACTGTGGGCCCTGGCAATTCTTCCAAATAGCCAAACGCAACCATAGTACAAGATTGTCTGCATTAAAAATATTGAAGAAGTTACAATTTCAAGACACGGGCGTCAAAACACATTGGTATAAGTCCCATGTCTTGGAGACAAGAAAATACACGCTCACAGCAATGCAACCAGTCTGACTTTAAAATGGCCGTAATTATCTTAAATATTCCAATGGCGACCAAACGCCCTCGGTCAGACTCTATCCAATTCGTTGGTTTTTAAATAAACATTATTGCATAATAGACACACAATCGTCAACTCTTGAAAATTCTCAAATTAAATCAATTACGTATACATTAAAAATCATCAGAACCCCTGAATTGAAACGGGAATAAAGATAATAATAACGTTCACAATTTAATACATTATTTTAGTAAAACATATTCTATTCAGACATGAGGTGTGAAACAGTAATTCGCACCTGCCCGGCGCGATAAACAACCTTCCTAATCCTACTAACTTCTTCTAACGTCACTAAGAATGACTTACAATAAAACCACATTATCAGTTAGGTTACACCCATTCTACTCATACTAAATTTGACGTTCCTAGTCATAAAGTTAGTATAATAAATAATCATATATAATTTGTTAGCCAGCCGATAATATTACTTGCGCTTTGGTTGCAAGATGGCCCTACTGTAACGATGGCAGCACGATACCATGGACTTAATGCCTCGTTTATGTATTAACCTTATCATTTTGAGCCAGACTAATTCTACGCAAACCACTTTGTGACACTTTGACCAAAGTTCATTCAATTGATGTCACAGGTACATGCAATTGTTTGAATAGTCACCTGTGAAGCCAGTGTCAGTCAATCAGTGGGCCCACATGACAGTGTATTCTATTATGTAAGATTACTGACTTTTATGACTTATCACCTGTCGATGTGCTTGCAATACAAAGGGTATAGGGAGTCTGGAGAAGGATAACACAGCTGGAAATGTATGCAGTGCGGAAGGATTCTATTCTGCTTATATGACAACTGTGACATTTGAACTGCTGACGATTTTAAAATGTAATACACAGTCTGGATCAGACAGAAAAAACTGTTTAACAACAGTCTGATGAACTAATACTATTTATAGTATTTATGGTACATGGATGTATAATGTGCGTATGTTCGTTCTTAGAAAACACTTATTAAATGTAGAGCAGTCAAATCAATTAATTGCTATATGTTTTGCCTGTTTTTTGTTACAATAGAAAGTAATTGAGTTAAAGATACTTATTAATTTAACTGAAGTTAATTTTAATGGAATTAAAGTTAATTTAATTTATTTGCGAAAAAAGAGTGGCTAATTTAATTTAATTGGCCTGATGAATCTGTAAGTTTTTATTAAATTTAACTGTGACATTTCCGAATTAACTGTAATTTAATTAATGCACTTTTAAGGTTAACAGCCTCATGACTTATATATATTATTTTTTTAATTATAATGTTCATGGCCACACTGGTGTTTTTATATAAAATTCTACAGAAATGTTATAGAAGTATATAGGAAACATATTCTGTAGAACTTTTTCAGCAAAAAATCCTTTAGAATATATTCTATAGGATATACACTATAGATTCTATCAAATGTTTTTTAAAGGGCAGTAGCTACTGCACTCTAACCCAGCGGATGTATACACACAAAGGTCTGGCAGCAGCAGCTTCATGCTAAGGGCCGAGAGTATGGGCTACGCGATAAAGGTTGGCGACAGCGGCTGTACGTTAAGAGTCGACGACATTGACTACATGATATATAAAGGTCGACTACGCTTATGGCTGAGAACAACGGAAACAAGCACACGCAAAGAGTCGATGACAGAGGCTACACAGTAAACGGGTGAGACAGAACCTGCTACTCGCTAAGGTCTGGCAGCAGCGGCTACACACTCAAGGTCGATTGTCGCGGCTACACGGGACGAAAATAGCAGCTTCAGGCCAAGGAAAAACAATATCAGCCATACTCTAGTGGGAAACTAGTGCCTACACGCGCTAAGTCGACAGAAGCGGTTATACATTAAGGGACTTCAGTCGCGGATACACGTTACGCGCGAAATTATTTACCTTCCACAATCTAAAGGACGACACTAGCGCTACTCGCAAAGCGACGACAGTAGTTATTAAACGCCAAGGAATGGGTAGTAGTTACTACACGCTATGGATCGTCAGCAGCGGATATATACAGGGATAGGTCTGACAGCAGCAGCTACACCCTAAGGTGACAGCGGATATGCTTCAGCTGCATGCCAAGGGCAGACGACATCGGTTACATGCTTTAGGGCCGACATCATCGGCTACACGCTAAGCCTAGGGCTGATGACGTCGGATACATACTAGCAGGCAGTAGCGGCTAAATGCTAAGAGCCGACTGTGGCGGCTACATACTACGGGACATCGGTCGTGGCTAAGCGTTACGCAGAACATTATCCATAACGAATTCTGCTAGACAGGGGGTCACTGCAACCCAACTTCTTCCTCCCTGACAATCCTGCCCACATTGGCTGATACATACCTCGATTGGCCCATGACCATGGATTGCAAACAGGATCTTAATTGTCAGAGTCGGTGATAAACCTGCCTGGCAGACTTCGTCCCATTCCATGATCTTCTTCCCCGGGTCTCCTGCGTAGACGCGCAACCAACAGTCTGTATATGTGACGTCATTACGTCATGCTTTCGCGGCAGATCCTAACGGAAGTCGGGAAATGCACTGTTACGTGAAATACTGTCCGCTATTTATCCAGAAATGTGTTCAATTTTGATATTAATAAACATAATCTTGTACGGAATTTATAGTAGGTTAGTTAATGCCTGTTGATGTCCCTGTCTAACTATTGCACTTGCTTCTTGGTCTTCAGGCTTACTGTTGTTTTGTTTATGTAGGCCTATTTATAAAGTTGACTATGTCTAGGGTAGACAGTAGCTTTCTTTTGCCCGCAGTGTATGTCTAGTCTGTTTTTGAAACAGTTTAGGAACGGGCTAGCAACAACGTTTTCCGTTAGCGAGTTCCAGTCATCAACAATTCTGAAACTGAAGCAATGTTTTGTTAGCAGAGTATTCGCTCCTTTCTTGAATAACTTCTGGCTATGCCCTACGAAACACATACATGTGTGCACTTAATATTAATAACACACTAACGTGTATTATAGTTTTGGAAAGTTTTCCTCACAATAAAAATGTGTTAATTCTACTGGGGATAACAAGCTTATTATATTAACCAAGTTATGTTGCTACATATGTTGTGATATGATATCTGTACAATACTTTCTGTTGCACAGTTTTGTGTTATTCAAATTTTCTGCCAGGTTGACATCGTCATTAGACCAGGGCTGCTCACTCTTTCCTGGTTTTCCCTGAATCTCACGAACTTCTTCTATGAATTTAGACAGGCAATCACTCGGCTCACGAGACTTGTTACCAGGGTAAGTTATAAACTATTGTCTTTAAATTAGCTTCCAAAGATTTAGGCCTATTCAAAGTTACCTTAACAATATTATTATGCAGTATCAAAATTCCTTAAATGGATTGACATTCTGGTTTCTTGAAATGTGAAATTTGATATGGTACATCAGAAGAAACGTTTTGTATTCTTTCGAAATATTTCGACTGACTCGCCGAGTCTTTGTTAGCAGACTGACGTTGTGTTTTCCGATCGACGAGAAAGACCAGATTTGCCTGTCATTTAAGGGTTTTCTTTAAATTAAATATAAACTTACAATCGTTGTGTCTTGTGCAGACGCCATGCTAGCCTTAGGAAGTTTGGTTGTGCGCGGCCAAATTTGTGATAAGGATTCTCATTGGCTAGAACCCCTCGGCTATTGACCAATAACAGTTTAGTTAACATAAATTGTCATAAAAGCGTCTTTCACAACTGAACGATCAAGCGAATGCAAGAAATTGAAGAACAATTTTAAATATGTGACACTTAAAGGGAGGTATGGCAGCTAGATAGGACACTTTAAAATGCATAATTAATATAATTTTTTTGCATCCAAGCTGTAGAAAAAACATTTCAATGTTTTTGTATATTTATATTTTATTTTGAATTTTCAAAACCGATTTATTGAAAATGCAACATTTTTCGATTTTTGTTTAGATAACTACAAAGATAAAACACAAATTCAAAATGTTTTTTATACAAATTGTGCAGAATATCCAGGAGAACACAACAATCCAAACCAGATTATCATATCATTTTTACTTCCAGAGTGTTGCAAGTTTATATGGCCAAAAACGCGATTTTCTGTAAACGGCCGTCAAAGTTTACCTAATGATAATATGAATAATATTATTGTAAACAAGTAATGCATTCGATAAATTGTGTTTGTTTATCTCCCAGACATTAATTATGTACAATAAATAATATTTGAGATGAAATACACCCACAGAATTTACACATTTTTTAAAATATAAAAGTCATGTGCATCATCATCTAATTTTCTGTAAACGTCCATCTGACACTGAATTGTCATGATGTGAATAGTACTGGCTGTATACAGCCAAAACAATCCAATTAAAGGTGTTTGTTTTCTCACAACATAAATTATGCATAACAAGCAATGTTTATGATGAAATATATTCACAACATGATAATAGTAAAATTGTATTTATGTGCCAACAAATCTGGGGCAACAGCAAGTTACATATTTTACTGAAAAGAACATACGTCCATATATAAATTGCAACAGATATGAAAATATAAGTTAACAAAGCAATAACTTAGTCTTAGACACACAAAACAGTTAACATGTCAAGCCCAAGGCCAGTTAATAGGCTGCTGTCACTACGCATCAGTGCTAGCTTTCTCCGACTACAGGACGCACTACTTGGCAAAGCTGCAGTCTCTTTAACTATCGTACCGTCACTGGTGCCGACAGTAACATTAGCACAAGCCCCACACTCAGCCATGGCAACGGGCAGTGAAGTCGAAGTGATAGCTCCGACTGGCATTGCCGCGTCTTCACCAGCGTTTCTGACAGGCGACGAAATTAACTTGCGTTTTTCCCGCGCAGAAGCCGCCAATAACTGCCGCATTTTCTTCACAAATGAAATTCAGTCACACCTTCCCTTTCCGCAACGTTTCTATATGCTAACTAACACTAAACTATCTCATATCAACATCGTCTGAGACAAAACTCACATCGCTCGAGAAAACCGCCATATTTTATAAACAATGGGAAGTAGCAACAAGTGGCATGCTGAGAGAGTTTTGCGCTCGCGCAACTTTATAAACCAATCAGAGTGGTCATAGACACGAGGCGCGTCACGGAACTAAGCGGATGACGACACAACGGTTACCGAATGCCAAATAAGGTCATTCTCGGCAAACTATAGCTTGCATAAATAACGATGTTGGCCGAATGCTTTCATAAGGGCGGGATTACTGACTACGGTGATTGACAGACGACGTTTTGGCGGTTCCAAAAATATCAAACAAGATGGCGTATGTCGAAGGAAGGACCGCGTTGTCATGGCGTAAACATCGACAACTTTCAGCGCATTTCGCGTCTTCCCAATAAAAATGGATATATCATCGTGATAGGTGTGGACTTTATACATGAATAAAAGTCGTTTAGAGGTATGTTGTTGGTCTAAAAGTGAAGTTTATTTATAGTAAACATACAAATCTGTCTATATATGGCGCTGGAAAATTTAATTGACATATTTTGTTGTTAAAAAAGCGTAAATTAGCACCCGTACCAGGCCTTAATCAAATAAAGATATAAAACCATAATTTTGCATCAGTAGTTCATGTTTTCGCAAATTTGGCGATGACGTGCATTTTTCTATTCGCCAAACAATACAAAAATTAGTGCATGGCGAATGGCGAAGCCCTAGCGCGAACGCAGATTCTAAATGAGGCCTAACTATTGTTTTGTACAACGGTATTATTAGTTCTTTTTCTTAATACGTTATGTTTCGCCTAATTAATCCAAGGATTTGATTTCCCTTTGAAGCTGCAATTCCGCACTGCTCTGAAACCTTCATATCAGCATTAACGGTTAACCCTAAGTCCTTTTCTTTTACAGTAGTACTTAGTACAGTACCCCCCCCCCCCCCATTGTATATTCTACCTCTTCGTTCCCATGTCCTGCGTGGCGGCATTTACATTTCCCAAAATTGAACAACATTTGTCACTTTTCAGACCATTTGATCAACTTGTCAAGATCAACTTGTAAATGTCACTTTTAATCCTTCTAAACACTTTTGTATCATCCGCAAATTTCAACACCACCTTGCTTGTTATTTCATCATCCAAATCGTTGATATATATTAAGAATAATATAGGTCCTAATACTGATCCCTGTGGTACCCCACTCAATACCGATTTCCAGTTTGAAGCCTCCCCATCAACTACTACACGTTGTCTTCTGTCAATCAGCCATTGTTCTATCCAGTTTATTATACCATTTCCTATGCCATGGGCCTTTAGTTTAAGCAGTAATCTTTGATGTGGTACTTTGTCGAAAGCTTTTTGAAAATCTAAGTAGACGATATCTACTGGTGATCCCTCATCTACCCACTTAGTGATGTCTTACAAAAAACATAACATATTTGTTAAGCATGACCTCGCTATAAAAAAAACCATGTTGTGATTGGTTTATCAAGTTTTATTTAACAAGAAAATCTACCATGTGATCTTTAATTAGTCTTTCTAATAATTTACAAATAACTGATGTTAAACTCACTGGTCTATAGTTCTCGGACTTGTTTCTCAAACCTTTTTTGAATAACGGTATAATGTTTGCTTCTTTTCATTCTAAAGGAACCACTCCCTCTTCTAATGACAAGTTGAAAACTGTTGCAAGCGGTATGGTAATTTGTTCTACAATTTCCAATAGTAGTTTGGGTGGAATACCATCCACTCCAGGTGATTTATTATCCTTCATAGCCCTTATTTTCTTAGCTACCATTCCCGGGGTTACAATTAATTGTCCTAAATAGTCTGAATCTGCCCCCTTGAACTTAGCGTACTGGCAGTGATCTAATATATTCCCTGGTAAACACTGAACTAAAGTACTCATTCAGGTCTTCTGCCATTAAGAATCCCTCTGATATTATATTTCCAGCACTATCTTCTAGAGGACCGACCTTATGTTGAACTTTCTGTTTGCTTCGAACATACGCATAAAAACTCTTCCTGTCATGTTTAATATTACTAGCTAATTGTTGTTCATAGCTTCTAATTTCAGCTGTAGCTTGGTTAAGTGCTTCTTTATAACTGCTGTAGTCTTCATCATTTCCAGTACATACATATGACTTCCACATCATTTGTTTACACTTAATTTTTCTAATGGCTTCTTTCGATAAGTGTTTCTTTTTGGACCGTTTTCCTTGTTTTTTGAAGAGTACAAATTGATCAACTATGCACTTAATTCCACTCTTTAATATATTCCAGCATTCTGTTGCCGTCTTATTTTTCAGTGTGTTATTCCAGTCTATCTTTGCTAAATATTTCCTCATGTCCTTATACCTTCCTTTGTGGAAATTTCTCCTATACTGCTTTTTACTATTCCTTTTTTTTACTTTGATGGTAAAATGTATCTGGTTGTGATCGCTACTCCCCAGTGGCCCACATATCTTGACATTGTCAACTAATTCATTCTGTGAGGACAAAACTATGTCTAACACATTCTCACCCCTGGTTGGTTCTAGCACATGTTGAGAAAGGAATGTATCTTGAACTAAAACTAAAAACTTGTGGTCCTCACTCCCCATACTTTGTAAAGATTTCCATTGTATATGCCCGTGGTTAAAATCCGCCATAATAATACAGTCCCGTTTGCTTACTTCCCTTATAGCGTTTTGTATTTTTTCGTTCTCTTCTATGCTTATGCTTGGACTTCGATAAACTAACCCAACTGTTAACGTTAAGTTTCCTGTAACTATGTTGCACCAAGTAGCTTCTTCGCAATCTGCTTCCCTTTCTAATTTTATTTCATAAGCCTGGATAGATTCTTTAATATATAAAATAGCTCCACCTCCCTTTATTCCTATTCTATCTTTCTTAAACATTACATATCCTGTCAGTCCCAATTCAGCATCTGATATTTCGGTGGTAGTCCAGGATTCGGCTATATCTAATATGTGAGGGTCAATTTCTTCTACCATAATGTTTAGTTCATTTCTTTTGTTTACTATACTCCTTGCATTTAAACAAACACATTTATATCCAGCTTCAGAAGAGTTTTCCAGACTGTTCTTTGCTGATTTATTTGTGCTGTCTTTATCTATGCCTCCAGTTTCAGGCTTTTCTGTGAACCCCGCCCCCCCCCCCGCGAATCTAGTTTAAATAGATGCAACCTGTCCCACTGTCAACATATCGCAGCAGGTTCTCTGAGAAAACTGCTGCCCCTTTCCACTAAGATGGAGGCCATCTCTCATGTACATATCTTCCCTCCCAACAAAGTATTCCCATAAATCTGTGAATCACACCCCCTGTTCTTCACACATCTGCTCAACTAGTGCGTTGATCGCCATCCTCTTGCAGTTTCTATACGTTGCCCCCCTTCCTCCCATTACTGGCAACATTCCTGACAGAATGATCTGTTCAACTCTTGTCTTCTTTAGCTTCCTCACTAACTGTCTGTACTTCTGTACTATCCCAGTTGTTCCCTCCCTGTCTGCATTATTTGTTCCTACATGTACCAGTATAGACCCTCCCTTGCCATGTCCCAATACCTTCTCTACCCTGTCAGTCACATGTTCAATCCTAGCCCCCGGTAGACAAACAACGACGTCCATCCCCTCGCTCAGTGTCTTGTCCGTCTTTCTCATAATGGAGTCGCCCATAAACACCCTCTCTTTCCCCATTGCCCCATCAATAACTGCCTTAAAGTAGCTCCTTCTTTGGACTGCATCTGTCTGGTTGTTGTCTTTTCCCCCTGTCGTCTTCTCTCCTGTCACATTCTCTTCCGATCCATTCTTTCCTGTCGCTTTTTGTCTTGTCACCTTTCCTCCCGTCAGCGTCTCTTTTATCGACTTCTCTTCTATCACATTTGCTCTCACTTCCTTTCGTCCCTTCATCTTTCCTCCCATCTCATTTCCTTCTGTCCTCTCCCGTTCCATCTTCCCTCCCTCCTTTCTCACTTGTCACCTTCACGCTTGTCACGTTTTCTGTCGTCGATTTTCCAATTTCTTCCCCTCCAATCACCTTCCCTCCTCTCAATCTCCTTTCCTCAGTTTTCTTGCCACTGCTATTCTCCTTCAGTCTTGCAGTATTCTCACCCCTCTACCTGTCGTCTCTCTCCATTCGACCTGCCTCCTTGCTAATTCCCATCTCCATTCCCTTCACAATATCTGTCAACGTAACTATCTCCTTCTGCAGACACTCCACCTTCCAACACCCAATGCTCTGAAAGGTGAATCCTTCCTTCATGGTTTCTGCCCATGACTTCCCACAGCAGGACAATGCAAAATCTACCCATGTGTGGCAGTGATCGCACACCAAGTGTCGCTTTGCCTTGACTTGCCGCTTGCAAGGCGCCATATCCCGATCAGAATTTATTGAATAACTTAACTAACTTAGTCTTTATAAATACTGTTTCCTGTGTACTACAGTACACTTGATGTTACAGATTTCAATTACACAGCCGACTATTTATCCTATCACGAACGCTAACATTACCGGTAGTGACCTAATTTAAATACAATCAATTACGTTACGTTAGGCTGCTTTATTTATTTAGGTTACGCCGCCCGACTATCGCCCTTGCTTAATTTTAACAACAATGCTACCTAATCAAAATATCTAGCAAGTACTGGCTTACACAAATATTATCTTGTGTAAGTAGTTTGATAGTAGTTACTTTAGCTCCTACATATTCTACCACATAATCAGATTTGTTAAATCTTGTTTACAACTTATCGAAGACTAAGTTACCCTATTATCACTCACTATACTAAGGTGTTCTAAAATACTTTAACTATATATTCTAACTAACTAACTAACTAATTCCACTTGTTTATTAACTTTTCTGCACCACCAATTTATACGATCTATCTCCGACAAATATAGCCATGCATGAGAAATTTGTGTTTGTAGATACTTGAATGTTATTGACATATGTAAGGTTTTGTTTTAATCATTTGCAAGTTAACTTTGCTGGAGTTTCTCAACAGTTGTACAAAAATGTTGAAAAACAACCAAAATTAATAGTTTGTTATTTGCACAACCTCTTTATAGATCATGAAAAAGGCGGGGAAATGTTGCTATACGGAAGACGAGTTTGTACACCAAATAGCAGCATCGTAAATGTTGCTGTTTCTATTAAACAAAGTAAATTAAGCATCATATCCTGTTTGCCAAATATACTATGACTGAAAGGTCGCTTTGGTAATTTGAAAAAACAACACTGATGTTGTCCCTGCCTTCTGCTTTTCCCCGCAATATGTATATAAAATTAAAGTAATGACACACTAAACATACCTCGTGCAGACGAGTGTCAATGATGAATAAACAAATGAGTTAATTACTTACTGTCTACCTGTGGCGCCATTTAGGTAACGGATTGGTCACTGGTAAATGATTGATTCCGCACACCATCATGTCACGTAATCAAAACAGGATTTCCAGATGGTATTTCCTAAATTCCTTCCACAAACGATGAAGTATAATGTGTACATTTCTACAAATAGGCAGGGATCGATCTGGAAAGAGATTTGATCCTTACAGCACATCAGAGATAGAACTAGAATTGTATGTGCACCAAATCAGTTTATTATTTGTTTAAAATTTGCATGGCAGTATGATCGCGTAAATAACCGGGTAAATGCGAACATTACAGGTTTCTTAATATTAGGGAAGTTTCTTTTCAGGACTATCTGCGACATATACAGTGTATATGTGTGCGTCGTAATACGTTGTCATCACGACAATACGGTCCTATCAACAACATGTTGAGAACTTTTACTGGCTTATTTCAAAATATCTAAAGTTACAAGATTTAACAAGATTTAACAAGATTGCCATCCAGAAAATTACTCTGGATGGCAGTTGGACAAGGAAGCCTTTTGGCTTATCGAGAGTCCAATACTTTTTATCTACATGTATCCCGCCTTTTTAAGGTGTGTGTCGATTTTATTTTTAAACATATTCACGCTACTAGCACCAACACAATCAGGAGATAATCTGTTCCATTCATTTACAGTCCTTTGTGAGAATGAGAACTTTCTTATATCTAATCTACACTACTCCTTTACTAATGTAGCTTCATGTCCTCTGGTCCTTCTATCTTTCTTAACTGAGAAAAAAATGTTTCTATCAATATTTTCATAACCATTCAATATTTTAAACACTTCTATGTGATCTCCTCTCAATCTCTTGGTCTCTAGTGTTGTTAAACCACATTCTTTTAGGCGTATTTCGTAACTAAGATCCCTCAGATTTTGTATCATTTTAGTCGCTCTCCTCTGTACTCTTTCTAGCATATCTATGTCCTTCTTGCGATATGGCCTCCATGCTTGTATACAATATTCTAAATGAGGCCTCACTATTGTTTTGTACAGCGGTACTATTAATTCTTTTTTCTTATACGCTATATTTCGCCTAATTAATCCAAGGATTTGATTTCCCTTTGACGCTGCAATTCCGCACTGCTCTGAAACCTTCATATCAGCACTAATGGTTAACCCTAAGTCCTTTTCTTTTACAGTAGTACTTAGAACAGTACCCCCCATTTTATATTTTACCTCTTCATTCCCATGACCTGTGTGGAGGCATTTACATTTCCCAAAATTGAACAGCATTAGCCACTTTTCAGACCATTTGATCAACCTATCAAGATCATCTTGTAAATGCTGTCTGTCTCCATCACTTTTAATCCTTCTAAACACTTTTAACAAGATGTAGGGTCTTGGTAGGTGAGCCATCTCATTATAGGAGTGCCGTAGCTATGTTTATAGTGCACATGTCCATACCGATAACGTATAATGTTCTATGAAGAAAGAGGTACATATTGAATATCACATTAACATTTTGATATGTTTTACCAATTCCACTCTGCATCATTATAAAAACAAGGCATTAGCTAAACTTCGTTTCCATGTGTACACAAAGTTTAACATTGTATGTAACATTTGAGAAAACTTAAAACACATATGTAGCATCAATTCGATTTTAAACCCGCCTGTGTAGCGATTCCCGCAGAAAACTAAAATTTAATGAGCTAGGCGATCACGTGGTATCGTGACGTCACAGACGACATATACTCGCACCAGGCCGACCCATTGCATGCATTCAGAGCTTGTTTATAAGGATAGCTTTTGGGTCGAAACGAGCGTCAGGGTGAGGTATTGTGTGATATTCCGATGTAATACAAACACTAGTCATCATAGAGAAACAAGCAGTTATCTTACGGTTCCACGTGAATCTAATTTAATTCAAAACAATGAATGCGAATGGGGCCTACAAGCCGGCGAGGTTTCGCGGAGCTTCGAGTCGTTTGTAGAATATTGATATCGATTGCAACCCACTGGCAATATTCTACATTAATAAACGTACATAGCAAACGTATATTGTATCCAGCAGTAATATATTATAATTATATATGTGAAAACAAATTGTGATTTGTTTGAATAAATAACATTTTGAAATATCGTTATATATAAGTACCATATTTTCATTTTCGTGGCGAATAAATAATTACTAAAAAAATAAAAAATAAATTACAAACAGTGCATCATAGTATAAACATGATTTGGTTTGTATTACTTCGTGAACACATAAACAGAAAAGTGTCAAGAAAATTAATGGCACGATTGTAAAATAAATTACATGAAACCAACGCGTCTACCGACTGAGCTACCGAGACGAACGGAAATTCACTGACTGATTTAAGTTGTTATTATAAGTTGTATATCGATATTCTAGTGATATTATGAGATTAAACAACGTTACTTTCTGTAGCTGGATACATTGTTTGTTTGCTATGCATGTTTATTGGTATAGATTATCTCAGGTGGGTTGCAATCGATATAATTATTCTGAAAACAAGCCGAAGCTTCGCGAAATCTCTCCGGCTTGTAGGCACATTCGCATTCAATGTTTTGAATATAATTGGAATCACGAGGTACCGTACGATAACTGCTTGTTTCTCTATGATGACTAGTGTTTGTATTACATCGGAATATCACTATCAAAAACCATCCTTGCTCTGAATGCACGCAAGGGGTCGGCCTGATGCGAGTATATGTCGTATGTGACGTCATATCTCGGCATCCCGAAAAGCGGGCCAAAAATATGCATATTCCAAAAAGTCTGGATGCACAGCATAAAATGTGGACATTCTAATTTATTGAATTTGTTTGATTTGCTTGGCTTGGTGGACATGGAAATATATAGCAGGATGTAATATAATGTGAATTCAAGCAATATGTGTTTTTATTTCCTTTAACAATGTTGTGATTGTTTTGTTTATTGGTTTGTTATCTATTTTCCAGCTTAATTCCATGATTGAACAACAGATATACAGGCATTTGGATGAGATAGCCACCACACAGCTGTGTGAGGTACCAGAAGGAGAGGCATGGGATGTTGAAGTATTCCTTGAAAAGACAAACGTATGTTTCCAGTTCTTACCATCGCATTACGCACGCAGGCTAGACGCCTATAGTCACCATACACAGTACATATACATACACGAGTTAAACAAATACATATTCTATATCGTGCATTTTTCTACAATATTTAGCTTCGACCAGCGTTTTGGAGCGATGTTTTCGTATAACGTTTTCTTCTTAGTTCAGTACTATCTATTTCTATTATCTATCATTAAAATGTTAGCTGTCTGCTGAATTTTGACGACGCGACGAGGCGATAGCACATTGGAATGATGCAATAATCCAATCGCGTCATCGCACGTTGTCATCACACATTTGCTTAATTGCATTGCAAATGACGTTACAATACGATGTGGCAATGCCACAATACTATTGGAGTAAAACACCATCACCGCAGTGCATCGCTACATCGCATCACATTGTGTCAACGCTCTATGGAAGCATGCCACCCCTTCATCACAATGTGCCGTCACTCCGTTTTGTCATCTCTCCATCGTGCTGCCAAATTCAGCGATGACCTATTGCAGCCATCATAGTACTAGAAGAGGCCATCCCAAAAATACTGTTTTTGGAAATTTTTGAGACCCACAAGTCCTAAATTAAACTCGTTTTGGCGAAGACTCCCCCTATTTTCATACATCTATAATAATTATAATAATTATTATATTTGTTGTAAGGATGTATTGATTCGTTATTTACACGTAATATCCAATGCATGGCTGCATTGAGTAATTGCTTACCAAATCTAACTATGTAAAAAATATTACTATATTATTACATGGCTTGTTTTTATTGTTGGAATGCTATTAAAATCTACCCAAAAAGCTGATCGATGAATGCTACATTTACTTTATCGACAACACGACGAGCCAGTACTTCAACAGTCAATGAGAAACGCTTACCCAGGGACCCCACCACCCACTATGCGTGTCGTACGTTATAGGTTATTCTTAATTAATAAATAATTACTTCTAACAGGAGCAGTGCGACCGATGTAGCACCAGACTGCAGCTGTTGAACCATAAAGTTGAAGATGCTGTCAAGGAAATTCTGTGGATGATATCTGGACAGATCAGTGCTGTAGGAACTGGTAATTGTTTTTTGCCGTTTCTATTGGTCCTATTGTAAATAAAACATTTAGCAATTATGAAAAATCATATAAAATTTACATGGACACTTTTTTATAGTATGTCTTCGTTACGGCAGAAGTATTACTGTAACCGGCGTACGTTTTCATGTAGTATCATAAATGCAGTCATAACATTGCTAGTATGTACCCTTATTTCATTTATCTTAAACTGGTGACTGTTTGGCCAGCTGCAAATAGAGGAAGAACGTCATAAAGGATCGTATTTGAAATTCACATGCAGTCTTCCCCACAGTTTAGTAACCATCTCTTCGTTTATGGAACAATTTAGACAAGTCGCAACTTGCTCCATTTGGTGAAAGTCTAATGTAATCGGTATGCAATGCTCATATTTAAATAAAGCTGCCTTATCTATATGGTGCCCATAGTGAGCAACAGCTTCAAGCAAGGACTATTTCCGAACACTCGGGGAACTGCAATTGAGAAGTTGACTTTAAAAAAACGACACTCGTTAAAGATCTACAAAAAACTACAGACTGGTCAACAACATCCCATTCGTCAGCAAAGTCCTAGAGTAGTTTGGAATTCGTCGTCTGATTGACCAAGTGAACGGAATGCAGGAATAGTTTCTAGCAGTATAGAAGATGCTGCACAGTACAGATAATGCCGTAATGTTTATCTAGCATGTCAAGAATCATGCAGTGCTGTCTGTTATGTTTTTGTTGTGTCATCAGTATTCAACATAATTGACCATATACACTTGCTGACAATCCTGCATGAAGAATACGGTGCGCGCGAAACGGTATTTTCGTGGTTCCTAACGTACTTGGAAGATCGCACCCATCGTGTCCAAATTGGCTCAATAACATAATGAGTCTATTCCTATGCAGTAAGGTGTACCACAGGGCTCGCTCCTGTAGTCAGTTATTTTTACTGTGTACACCACTCCAATGCAGTGCGTATTCAGAAACATGGCATGCACTACAACACATATGCCGATGACTTTATATTATCGCAACCCAGTTGCATCGGACGACCAAGCGGAAACAATCAGGCAGCTCGCAGACAGACTGCATTGGCGAAGTCAGGTGGATGACGCTTCACATGCTAAAACTGATTGATGAAAATACTGTGATGACCAACTTCAAAACGTCATCTCAATATATACGGAGTTTGCTCTATGGCAACTGGAGATGAAACAATTTCACCAGTAGTCTGTATACGCAATTTGAGGGTTTACACGAACCAACATCTGATGATGACATATCATAGTTCACACGATTGCTGTGTGTGTGTTGCATGTACTTAACATATGTTTTTCGTCTTACTATTTTCCGCCTAGGCTCAACAGACTCACCAATACGCCACTATCTTCTAACTGAAGCAGTCAAAAGTGTCGTCAACGCACTTGTTACCTATCGTCTGGATTACTATGAACCCAGGCAGCTCGCCTGCAACCAGTGCATATCATTGTTATCAGATTAGATACATGCATCAGGGCCCGTATTCTCGAACGACTTACACATTTCTTAGCGCCATTTTTACATAACAATGACGTCAAAGGAGCGTAGGTTACGATTTTTTCGTAAGTGCTATTCTCGAAACAGTTGCGATACTAACATTCGCGAATATGGCGTATATTTCATCGTAAAGTTACGCCAACGCAAGAGGTCCCGTAACTTTTTCGTAACTTTCGTGGTACTGCGTTCAGATGGTGATTCCGCCATTATTTAATGTTACAATGCATTAGTAAATTGTGTGTGATTCAATGACACTGATGTGTGTTTGTCAATTTTATTGACCGCTGTAATTGCATAAATACCGTGTTTGAGGGTGGCCTCCGCGCCTACGCTTCTAATCAAGCCAACATTTCTTAACAAAAAGTAAACAAGCGGGACCAGCCAATAAACGGGACCGATTAGTCATTCACCGCAGTAATTTATAGATTGACTGCGTGCTATACAATTATTTATTTTCAACGTTTAATTACACTAGAAACAACAATTTCCGTTTCAAAAATACACAGTATTACATACATGAATCCGGTGGCATGAAAATATGTATATTCCAAAACAAAAGGACACTATTTATTTATATACCAAATATTTTAAACCTGGATACCCTAATTAAATAAATATTACTATAGGATACAATTGTACGGATGGTTGCAAACTATAGTAATACAATAAATATATTGTTTTTTTTGCCAATTTCATATATAAATGATGTTGTTCCACCACATCTGCATAAAACTTAATGGGTACCTAAACTTGGGTCCCACTTTCAGAGATATGCTGCTTGGGAAATGCTATATCGAATGCACCAATATTATATTATGACACGTGACTGATTGCATCATTTATTCAAGCATTGACAATTGTATCCAAAGCAAACATGTGACATTATATATATATATATATATACGTAACATTATAATTATATATATATATATCATACATATACAGTGTATATACATATTATATATATATACATATATGTATAAATATATATATATATATATATAATTATATGTATATATATATAATATATACATGTTTGACTACAGCTACTTCTGTGTCTACAAAATTGCATTACATTTATAAATATAATGTGAGTATACTTATATTGTTGACATATGTTTAGCGTTAAAAGAGTGCGTATATAGAAAACTTAAGATATAACTAATTCTTTAAAATTATTGTCCCTTGTATTGAATAAATTAATTGGTCCCAATTTGTTTTAATATACATTAACTTTCATATGTGACGAATTTCTGATATAACAAATAAATTGATTACTAGCGAGCAATTCGTTATATCCACGGTTTACTGTACGATGTCATTGTACTGTACGAGGTCATTGTGTGTATCAATTTTCAAAGCATCTAGTATTTGCATATAGGCTACTTGTATACATTGCCAAACTAGCAATCGTATTCATGGAGAAATATATTGTCTGTTTCTATTTTTAAGTAGTCATAAATGGAAAATATTTCTGGCCATGACAATTACGGGCAGATCTATACAAAACAATTATTATTGTCCGTGTTTGGCACATCCTATTTTCTAATTCCCAATAGTCTAATTTCTTTTTTCGCCAAACCGACTTACCGACAGAAAACATATATATGTTGACCATGTAGTCATTTTACTAAGTGGAACAACTGAAAATAAATATAATATATATTAACACACTGCTTTTACCAGTATATATCTTAGAGTACCAGACAATTAGTTTGTATATAGTTTCATAAGCGATTGATCTGCTTCATAAAAATCCTTTCTATAATTTAATTTGAAAAATAAATATTATTGTTAACAATTTATGAAAACAATGAATATCAATGAAACGTATTATAATAATTGTAGACGTCAAAAGAAAAAAAATAAACTTGCGTGCATAATGAAATATCAGTACACATTTCCTAGAATAATAGTAGTCATGGTATTTGGTCTAGCAATTGGTGTAACGTGAATTTATGGTGATCTTCCTGGTGTTCATAGTATGTCCACGTTTCAATGTATCCTTGAGACATTGAGAACAGAAGAAATGCACATCTACACATAGACTTGCAGAACGGTAATGTTAATGGAACCAAATGTTTTATCATGATATCATTGTATACACCACCACATGGAGCAGCACAGGCTGTGCATGATTCACATATTGTTTGGCCACTTTATATGTTTCTTTTCTGCAGGTAAACGTCATCTTGGTGCTGCATCATCTCCAGTTGTAATTTCCATATTTTAATTTCAAGATGCAGCAGGCATTCCAATCAGTCAATTTTCTTTCTGAAAACACACATTTAGCACATCATAAATATGTTTTGTAATTTGTAAATACAACCATTCACACAGTGTTTTACTCTGCTACTGTAATAGCTAATAAATGTTTCTGTTTCATAGCTTACGTAATACATTATTCTGCATTAAAAGAATACATAATGCCTGTGTTATAATTATATATGTGTATCTAAAACCATTCAACACATACATGCTAAGTCGAAGAATTGAAGCAACTATGATGATAATAATACCATTGGCACCATAAAATTATTAGAAACATACAAGCCTAAACAATGGTGTCCTTTTTTATAGGTTGATCATCTACAAAATAATAATAGTTAAAACTTAGAGTAGACTTAGTCTAAGGCAAGTTAGTGTCGTGTTAGACTAGTGTCATGGACGATTGATGGATGTAACCAGGCAGGATAGCCGAGCGAGCATATGCCGATAGAACACTGACTGAGATATCAAACTAAATCTCACCTTTGGCGCGTAGTCTGAATAGTAATCGACATCACACGTATATACGAAAGTGGTGCCCAGTAATTGTACTCTGTAACATTGTAGTCAGGATATGTACGTGTAGCCTAAAAATCGTAATTCTCTAATGTAAACATTGACTGGCTTTGGGCTTGGCTTGGCCTTGCTTTGCTTGGCATTCCTTGCCCTTGCTTGCGTTTTGTTTCTGGCATTTCCGTTCAAATGTTTTGCTGGCGTTAAGCCCGTTATTACCTATGCATCAACATTTATCAATGGCAGTGCTTCATTATGTTTTGCATAGTAGCTATATGGATTAATCACCAGTTTCCCTTGAATATTTGTCTATGTTATCCTTATAACAGAGTCACCGCCAGAAACATGCGAGTTGAGTTAAACCGGTAAAATATAACAAAATATCAGTGATCGTAACCGTTGAAATGCAAGCAAAACCTCGCGAGATTTTCGTACGGAAGTTGCGAAAATTCGCAAGCGTTTTGAGAATAGAAACTTGCGAAAATTCGCAGCTAAGTAACTATTCTCCATATTTGCGCAACTTCAGTCGTACGTACGAAATATGTTTCGTCGAGAATACGGGCCCAGTAGACAGGAGCACATCATATCTATGTTAAAGGGATTGCATTGGCTGTCGGAGATTACTGCGTGCAAATGCATAGTTTGAATATTGTGGCCTTAACTCCCCCGATTAGGCACGACAACCTGTACATTTCCCCCTAATTACCCCTATGCATGTGAGTTTAATTGTATAATGTTGCCTGACTTTCACACAGGTAACAAGGGTCTGACTTTTGCAGGTCGTGATGAATTAATTTGGGAGAGGTTGGGTAGCTGTTCAAGTATAAACGTATTGCACGAAACAACTCATGAAACCGGGGGAATTTCACAATTGGGTGTCGAAGCCTGGCTCAAGATGCAATGTGGAGACCTGTTCAAGTACTATAGTCAAAAATGTTTCGAAGCACTTCTCAAAGCCACAAAGTCATCTCTGGAATTACTGCGCAAGAGGTGTTTGTTGAACAGGTGGGTAAATAAGGATTTTTCTATTCATGGTGCATACATGAAGATAGATGTACATGCGTTACAATATTTTCAAAAGAAACGACTGTTACAACCAGTAATGTTATAATCGACCGGTAATGTCATCATCTAACGATAATGTAATAATTGACTGGTAACATAATAATTCAACCGGTAATCTTGTACTTGGCTTGTAATGTAATAAATTGACCGGTAATGAATCGATATGTAATGTAATCAATCAACCATTAATGTAATAACAACCATGAAGATGATTATGATGACGACGACGATGATGATGAAGATGATAAGTAAAGAATAAGCTCTACATGGTTTTGTGACTTAGAAAAGGCATCCAATGGCGTACTCTGGAAGACGAAGATGAAAAACATTGCATTTGGAGATTTCCCCTAAGTTGTCTGAATTGACCCGTTAATTTGGTCAATGATGATCAGGTATTTCGTATGTAAACAATGCGTTCTGAAAATCTTCGTTATGTAAACTTTAGTGGAGTCGTTATAAGGGTGAACGTGAGGATGACAATGCGGAGGAGAGACAAGGTCAAGGATCATTGTTGTCGTACTCAGCATCATAATATTTATGACACTCGTCGTCATAATCATCGTCGTCGTCGTCATCATAGTCCTAATCATCACCATCTTCATCACTAAGGTGATGCCTTCATTGTTTTCATATTGCACCCCTCCTCACAATCATTTATCACTGTGATCATCACTGTAACTATCATCAATTAGTAGCATTATGATCATATTAATTATCATAATCGTCGTCATCATCTTTTTAATCATCATCATCACTAAGGTAAGATCACTGTCAGTATAATCAGTATTAGCATTATCATCTCCATAACCATCACAATCATCATCATCATCATCATCACTAAGATGACCCCTTATTTGTTTTCATCTTCCTCGACATCATCATCCTAATGATTTAACATCATCACCTTCATCATCGTCGTCATCATACTTATCTTCGTCGTTTTTGTTACATTACCAGTATATTTATTACATTACCGGTCGAGTTGTTACATTACCGGTCGTTTATTACATTACCGGTACATTATTACATTCCTGGTTTTAAGAAACGACCCAGGGTTAGTGAAGACATAACACTGTTATATTTGTTAAAACTTAATTTAATCACTGTCCATCTGCTTCAATGGGTGATTGAAGCTTAGGGTTCTCACCTGACAAGTGGACTAAATACTGCACCAGGCAAAACAAAGAAAAATGTCAAGAAGGTATCAGCCCTTCGAATCGCAAGCTGGAATGTCAGTCGGGAGACCTCGCGCAGACTACGGACACACGGCTGTTGTCGACAGAGAGCTTAGCAAACTAAATGTGGACATTGCATCTCTTCAAGAGACACGCCTCGCAGCAAACGGTTCGCTGCGGGAGAAAGATTACACCTTCTTCTGGCAAGGAAAACAACCCAATGAAACCCGCTTACATGGTGTGTGGTTTGCTGTCAGGAACTCTCTTCTGAGCATAATTGAACCACCAACAAATGGCTCAGAACGCATCCTATCCCTCCGTCTGTTTACTGAATCAGGCAAAGTGAACTTGCTGAGCATGTATGCGCCAACACTCTGTTCCCCACCGGAAGTCAAAGACTTGTTCTACGAACAAATCCACTCTATCATCAATGACATTCCCCACTCTGAACATCTGTTCTTGCTGGGAGATGTCAATGCTAGGGTCGGTGACGACCACAATTCATGATCAACTTATCTTGGTCACTAAGGCCCTGGGAACATGAACGAAAACGGAGATCAACTACTCGAGTTGTGCTTTTATCAAAACCTCTGCATCATCAATACATTCTTCCAAACCAATCCCCGCCAGAGAGTCTCATGGAAACATCCGCGATCCCATCGCTGGCACCAGTTGAACCTCGTCATTACCAAGCGGACATTTAGACGGTTGGTCGCTAGGTGGCGTAAGGTGGTACTTGTTTATTTTGTCACTGCGTGATTCAAAATCATTTTTGTAATTTAATGTTTTATTTTGTCTGTGACACTAGTGTAAAATTAGTGTCAACGTATTGCACTGTTTGCGTAAACAAACATTTTATAAATTGTCACCACCAACGCTGTTAAATCTTGTACTAAAATTATTTGGGCGATATAATATAATAGGGGCAGTCCCCTTATAAACTATATACTAACAGGCCTTTTCAACAAGACGTTCTTTTATACCCAGAATCGCCCTGGGGGTGAAGACCTCTGACTTTTCTTTGCACGGGTACTAAACGTCTACTTTGCACAGGCCTGCTGAGCGCGAACAATCATACGACCTGTAATATTGCCATTGATTATCGCCAACCCACTATTTAATAACCTAGAAATTTACATTATTTTTAGTACAGTTATACAGTTTAAAAATATTTTATTAGTTTCAATTATTTTTATGAGACATTATTATTTTATTCTTCACCATTTTGAGGAAAGTACACTGTCACCAAGACAATGTCACCAGCATTTTTATTGTGTGTTTTATTTGTATCTTGTTCTGCTGCTTCGAGAGGTCACGATTTTACGCTGTGCAAGCCACTTAGTCCCCAACGGTCGGCTGTCATTTTAACAGTTTCTCAGTACATGAGAACACAAAATTCCTTGTCACATCTTCACAGTTTGCCATGTCTTAATCTTTGCTTTAATATAAAGTTACTGCCAATCCCCCGCTCTAAGCCAACGTTTAAATTGGCAATTATTTTACTACTAGCATGCGATGTAAGTCTTAATCCTGGACCTGCTATCAGGCGCAATATTCGAGTAGCCACCACTAACGTTCGATCTATTCGAGACAAAACAGCCTCGCTTACCGATTTATTAACTTCCAAAACAATAGACATCCTTGCAGTCACTGAGACCTGGCTCGGACCACATGACACAGCTGCATGCCTTGCTGACATTTCTCCTTCCAGTTTCACCTTCCACGTTCAGTTGCGCGAGGTGGTGGTGTTGGATTTCTCGTCTCAAAACAGTTCAAAGTTAATTTGCATACAAACCCTGATTACTCCAGCTTTGAGGCCATCTGTGCCGAAATTTCCGATTGTGTGAATGTATCGCCCTCCAGGACACCCTGCCCATTTCTTTGAAGAATTTCAGGATCTACTTGAAAATCTGGCAACTATTTATTAAGAATTTTATATATGGATGACTCCTGAAATTCTACAATCTAAAAAGCGCCGGCGCTATCTTGAACGTGTATGGCGCAAATCACGCTCGCCTTTGGACAGATCACGATATTCTAAACAGTGTCACTACTGCAACAGACAAATGGCCAAAGCTAAATCAAATTATTACACAAACTGATAACCTACGTCAGCTATGGAACTGCATAAATCATATTTTACACAGACGGCCGCCTCCATCTCTACCTAGTCATGTGTCAGTCAAATCTGTGTGACTCGTTTTCTAGTCATTTCAAAGATAAAATAAGTCTTATACGTTCTGCTTTTCCATGTCACACTTTAAGTACTGTAAATGTGGACTCCCCACAAGTAAATTCTCCACTTGTATTGTTTGAGCCAGCCACAGTTGATGAAGTGAGGAAAATAATAATGTCCTCCCCAAATAAGTCATGCGATCTCGATCCATTACCAACCGTACTACTAAAAGCATGACTTTCTTCAGTTCAGCATATCTCTGCGAGACATAGCTGCCCAGATTATTCCACGATACGCTGCTCTGTCTGCCGTTTGTCTCCCTGCTCTCACGATGTCGTCTTCCAACCAGTCGCTGATGTCCTGCTCCCATCTTCTCCTTGGTCTTCCCCTTCCTCTCTTTCCCTCCACTTTGCCTTCTAGGACTGTTTTCTCTAAGGAATTATGTCTTTTGATGTGGCCAAAATAACTCCGTTTTAGTCCTTTTATTCTATTCTCTAGTTGACAGTTCTTTATGTCAAATTTTTTAAGAATCTCTGCATTGGTTGTTCTTGTTATCCATGGCACTCTTAGGACTTTTCTGTAACATTTCATCTCAAACGCTTGTATTCTTCTCATGTCTTCTTTGTTCAGTGTCCACGTTTCGTTCCCGTATAGAGCTGTTGGGAAAACGCAAGTTTTTAACATTGTTATCTTTGCTGGTATGTTTTGTCCTTTCCATACATTTTTTAGATTATTTAGTTTCTGCGTTGCTATGGCTATTCTTCTTCTGATCTCTGATGATGTCTTGCCATCTCCTTGTAGTCTTGCTCCAAGGTACAAGTAGTGGTTCACATTTTCAACTTGCTCCCCGTTTATTGCAATTTCCGTTTTGTCAATGCATTTGTCAGTGTCCATGATCTTTGTTTTCTTCACATTAAGTAACAAGCCCTTTTTCTCACTGTGTTCTTTTACAAACATAATTAGGTTTGTTAGGCCGATTGTTGTAGTGGACAGGAGTGCGGTATCATCTGCGTATCGTAGGTCTCTGATTCTTTGTCCATGAATATTCACTTCATCGTATCTTGTACTTCTGTCATCTAATTATACATCTCTCATTATGTCTTCTGTGTAGAGATTGAATAGGTATGGTGATGCAATACACCCTTGTCTTACTCCTTTTCCCACTGTAAAAGTTTCTACTGCTTGTTGGTTGCTATAAAGTGATTTCAAGAGGGCGATTATCTTTGGGTGGAAATTCATGTCACTGAGCGTTTTCCACATCATCTGATGATTCACGCAATCGAAAGCCTTGGAATAGTCGATGAAGCATATTCTTAGATCATTATTTATCTCTCTGAATTTCTGACTCAACATTCTCAGATTGAATATGTGGTCCCTTGTGCCTCTGTTTTTTCTGAAGCCTGCCTGTGTACTGCTCACTTCCATTTCCATTTTATCTTTCATTCTTTTCAGTATGATTTTCAGCAATATTTTGCTTACATGGCTAATGAGTGATATGGTTTTGTAGTTGGAGCATAGTTGTAGGTCTCCTTTCTTTGGTAATGGGATGTATATTGATTTCTTCCAGTCGTCAGGCCATTTTCCACTCTTCCATATTTTCTTACACAGTGCATGGTATATGTCTATTCCTTCTTCCGCTGCTTTTATCATTTCTGCCTGTATGTTGTCGCACCCAGGGCTTTTCCCATCTTTTAGACTATTAATGGCCCATTTCACCTCGTGTAGATTCTTCTAGGGTGATTTGAGAAATTGGTATTTACGATTGTGAGGTTATTAGCGATGGCGAACTCAACAAGTCGTTCTCCCCTTTCGTTTCTCTCTCCTAATCCAAATTTCCCGATTGTTCCTCGTTCTATCTCGTCTTGTCTTTGTCCTACTTTGGCGTTAAAATCACCTATGACAATGGTGATGTCCGATTTCTTGGATTCGTCTATTTCACCTTGCAAATTAGTATAAAAAGCTTCTATTTCTTCTTCTTTTGCTGTTGATGTCGGCGCATAGACTTGTATTATTTTTATATTCTTCAGTTTTCCTTGTAACCTTATGCTCAGAATTCTGTCATTTACTGGTTTGTATCCAAGTATTGTATTTGCTATTTGTTTACTCAGATATATTGCTACGCCTCCATGCCCTGCCTTTGCTTGTCCGGAGTATATGAATTTTCCTCCTGCGTGTGGTGTAAAATGACCTTGTCCCGCCCATCTGTGTTCTGCTATTCCTAGGACACTTATATTGTTTTGTTTTGCTTCTTCTATAACATTGTCCATTTTCCAGCCGCCATGCTGCGGACATTCGAAGTTGCTATTCTCATTTTGTGTTTTAGCCATCCACCGAACTTCTTTCCCTTCTCCGCACAGTCGAGCAAATTGCCTTCATCTGCTTGAGTAGTACTCCCGGTTACTTCTGGCTCTTCCCCAATAGCCGTTAGGTACTCTTCTGGCTTGGGGGACTCACCACCGAGTCCCATATCGTTTCTCTTTGCAATCATGATTTCATCTGCCTTTTTGGCAGTATACATTCCAGTAGTTTGCCATTGCTTTCTGGACGGTTCTGACCGCTTATTATTCTAAGTCCCTGATGCGCCCTTGGCCCGACACCATGCCTTTCCATCTCTCGCCTTCGTAGCCGTTGACCTCTGTGGATTCATCCGCCTACTCCGCCGACAGATGTGTGTACTAACAGGGGGACAACCCTTCGTAAAGGCACTCACATAGTTTGGCCGGCCAGCAAAAGCCGTTGCCCAGGGTGACTCTTTACTTGGTACAATAACGAATATCAAAAATGTATCACTGGGTTCGAGTAAATTCCCAGATGATTTTAAACACGCACATGTAAATCCTGTTCTCAAGAAGACTTCTCTGCCAAAAAGGTGTCATATCAGCTCAACTTGTTTATCCAGTGTGCTTCAATCAGCATACAAACAATTTCATTCTACAGAGACTGCTGTCCTAAAAGTACACAATGATGTTATATTAAACATTGATCAAGGCAAAGTAACTGCACTTACCTTGCTTGATCTGTCTGCCGCCTTTGATACCATTGATCACAACACTCTTGTCAAACGTTTATCAATCTGGTATGGCATATTTGGCACAGCTCTGACCTGGTTTTCTTCATATCTAACCAATGTACATCAATGTATAAAGATAGATAATTACTTTTCAACCTCATTCCCCACTTCATGCTGCATTCCCCAGGGTTCTGTTCTTGGGCCTTTGCTTTTCACTCTCTACACTACGCCACTCAGCTCTGTAATCCGAAGTCATAACTTGGATCATCACCTTTATGCAGATGACATACAGATCTACATTTCCTTGGCCACGCCCGATACAAGTCACTCTCTAAACCGACTCAACGATTGTCTCCAAGATGTTTTCTCATGGATGACTGATAGCAGATTAAAGTTAAATGCAGACAAAACTGAATTCCTCATCATTGGTACTCCAATACAGTGAGGTAAACTTAATGACTTTTTTCCAACATGCATCCTGAGTCAAAATATTACACCAGCAGCATCAGTACGGAATCTAGGAGTGACCTTTGATTGCGACTTCAATTTCAGACAACACATATCCCAAACATGCCGTTGCTGTTTTTATCATATCCGTGATCTTCGCCGCATTCGCCGACATATTGTCGCTTTCTGTCGCTAAGACTATCGCAACAGCTCTTGTTAGCAGCAGATTAGATTATTGTAATTCCCTCCTTCATAATATTGCTATCAAGGATATTGCAAAACTACAACGCGTCCAAAATTGTTTAGCAAGGATAGTCACACAATCTCCTCGATTCTCCCGCTCAGTGCCACTTCTAAAATCACTGCATTGGTTCCCCGTGCGATATCGCATTATGTTTAAGATCTGCATAATCACCTACCAAGCCCTTTCATCCAAACAACCTAGTTATTTACACTCAATGCTCACACCAGCTAAACAAGCCAGACAACGTCGGTCGTCTAGTTCGAAGTTGCTATCTGTTCCCAGACTTAAGACAAAGGCTGGAACTCGAGCTTTTTTAGTTGCCCCGCCAACTATATGGAATTCGCTTACCGTTAATGTTAAATCAGCAGAAAATATTGTTACATTTCGTCGTCACCTCAAAACCTATCTTTTCAATATCGCCTATCCTCCCTAGCTTCCTAGAACATCCATCCATTTGTTGACGACTTTCGCCTATCACACGAGTATAAGAATGCTTAATCCTTTGGTTTTGGTGCGCCACTGAGCTCAGATTGTCTGAGGATATTGGCGCGTAAGAAGTTATTTATTATTATTATCAACAATGTGCTCATCACACGCAGCTTTCACAGTGCGGACTGCGACACTGACCACGCCCTGGTATGCAACAAGGTTAAACTCAGGCCAAAGAAGATTCGTCATTCCAAACAAAAGTGTCATCCTCGTATCAACGCTGCCTATACCTCATTTCCATCGCTGACTGAAAGGTGCCTAAACTCCCTTGAACAGGCTCTGCATCGCACACCAGGAGGAGGTATGGAAGCCAAATGGTCATACATCAGAGACAGCATCTACAAAGCTGCTTCGACAACTTTCGGCAAACAGAGAAAAAGCAGCGCAGACTGGTTTGATACCCACATATCCGACATGGAGCTCGCCGTTGACGCGAAACGGACAGCACTATTGAACTACAAGACGAACCCCAACACTTGCTGCTTTCAGAACAGCAAGATCTACAATGCAAAGGACAGCGAGGAAATGCGCCAGTGACTATTGGTAAAGTATCTACAACAGTATTCAGTTGTCATCCGACACTGGCGACATCCGAGGGATGTACGAGGGAATAAAGAAAGCTTTTGGACCTACCACCAATAAACTGCCCCGCTGAAGAGCTAAACGGGAGAAACCATCACAGAACCAAACAAGCAGATGGACCGATGGGTTGAACACTATCTACTCCAGGGAAAATGTAGTCACCGAGGCTGCCATAAATGCAGCTGAATCTTTGCCCGTCATTCATGAGCTCGATGAACCCCCTTCAGTGGAAGATCTTGGTGATGCCATAGACCGCTTGGTTCATGGAAAATTCCTGCAGAGATCATCAAGTGCGCCAAGCCTGTGCTACTCACCATGTTCCATGAACTTCTAAGCCAGTTCTGGGAGGAGGGCACAGTGCCTGAAGATATGCGGGACGCCAATATCATCACTTTGTACAAAAATAAAAGTGACCGTAACAGCTACAGTGGTATCTCACTGCTCAGTGTTGTGAACAAAACCTTTGAAAAGATTGCAGAAAATGGCAGAGCGAGTGTACCCAGAAACTCAATGTGGCTTTCGCAGAGACATATCCACCATCGACATGCTCTTCTCCTTGCGCCATATGCAGGAGCGTCGATTCAACACATTCCAGGTACGTTGCCTCAGATGCTTTCTTGGAGTGAAATGGCAGGATCGCATCCCAAATGCAGAAGTGCTCAAGCAAGCAAACACTCCCAGCATGTATGCTCTCCTCAGCGAGCGTCGCTTGCGATGGCTCGGCCACGTATGTCGCATGGAAGATGGTAGAATCCCTAAAGACATCCTCTATAGTCAGCTTGACGTAGGATCCAGCCCCACCGGCCGCCCGTTGCTTCGCGATATAAAGGCATGCAGCATCAACACAACATCATGGGAGACAGCTACCATAGATCGCAGCATATGGCGCGCAACAGTGCATGATGGGGTGAAAACCAGCGAGGAAACGCGAAACGCAGCCTGGATGGAGAAGATACGACAACGAAGAGATCGTGAGAATGGCGCACCGGTTTTGCCTTCGAAATACGTCTGCAGAAACTGTGCAAGGGACTGTCACTCAATGATTGGCCTGCATAGTCGCAGCAGACGCTGCCCCACCAGTCAATGACTCTTCAAGCGCAGAACCTATTGTCCTTCGAAACAGGGAGGCCTACTACTACTATATTTATTACATTACTGGTCGATTTGTTACATTACCGGTTGATTTATTACATTACCGGTCGATTATTACATTACCTGTCGATGTATTACATTCCCGGTCCATTATTACATTCTTGGTTTTAAGAAATGACCAAGGGTTAGAGAAGACATAACTCTGTTATATTTGTTAAAACTTTATTAAATGTGTCGGATATTTTGTTAACAAAAACAGATTTATATTATAGATCAATGTGATATAAACTATTTGCCAAAAAAAATTGTTCCGCGAATTAGTTGCAGAAATGAAGTTTACAGAGGCTGACTAACAACGAAGTGTGCGACCAGATAAAGTACATTGTAAACAACGGCAGCGTACATCAACTTTTGTATTTTACAAACATGTTAACGTTTAACTTAACAGTTAACTTAAAATCAACATGGTAGAAACGTGTGTTGTGCAAGAAGGTGTGGGTACTATGCTGAAATTAAACGTGTACAGGCGCCCACGCTGGCACTTGCACAGACCAGACTGTCAGTGGCGGTACTGCTGCCTCATTTGTGATTCTTGACGGGTTCAGTAGCTCACAAGCGTGAAATACAAATGGTATGTAAGCAGACTCATTTGAGCTTGTTGCCACGTGGATGATTAATTACGTAGCCCTAGTATAAGTATGCACGTATGCTCAATGAAGCACACTTTTAAATAAATCCATCTTACACGGGCTGCCGCTATATTCACTCTCCGTTTATTCCGTAGATTGTCTCTTTTCCTTGTTTTTGTTGTTGAATCCGTGACATAAACCGTTGAATCTTGTTCCCCGTAAAACCCAACTCAGGTAACCGAAATCTGACGGAGGGTATCGAATATTCATGAGCAAGCCTTGCTTGGATCGTAAATGCTGGCACGAAGTGGAAACTCCGCGTATACGAAATTATTATATCGATATATTGTCATGGTCATTTGTTAGAGCAACAATAACATAATCAGCCATACCATAAGTTAAACGTACACTTGTATAATAATCGGGTGAGCACAAGATAACCGTTGAATAATCAAAATTTTCAATAAGCACCATTTATATGGTTTCTTCGTTGTGCAGTTGACGTGTTTGTGAAGCAATGTTTTATATATACGGTATAGTAGTTTACATTTCCTCCATGAAAGCTTACCTGAACAACACATTTTCGTAATCATCAAACATGCAAAGTCCTATCCAAACATATTCCACGCAGTCATTTATTAAAATCGTTGTTTGAGAGGTCTGCTGTTTAAGTGGCTAGCAATTATTTTTTATTGTAGTGCTGTATTCTGCTGCTATGTTCAACAGAGCTGTAGCTAGCCTAAACAAATAGGGGGCACTAAAAATTACAATAAAGCATAGCAATTCACGCGGCGTTCTCTCCCAGAGTTGAAAATGTACCCCCTCTTGGTGCACTCTAGCGTATTTTCTGGAAAATTTCACCCACGGTTCAAGTATTGTTTTAGTGTCGGTCGCATGCTGCGTGGGAATTAAATACATATATATGAAAAACAATAATTAATATAAAATAACAATACATTTATCAAAATCGCATCATACATGGAATATCGGTCCAACAGTTACACACGTGTGACATTGTTTTATAAGATCATTTCTTCTCACCGTCACGTGCAGTGATTCGCCAAATGGGTTTACACAAATAAACCTCTTCGGAGGTTGGAAGGTAGTTTAATTATATATGGACGCATAACATTCCGAGGGTAGTTCTAGTTCAAGTTGTTTCCAGCGCTTGGCAACGTTCCTTCAACTGACTAGACTGTATTATTATGGTCTTGTGAGGTATCATTCAACTAATCAGCCTTTTTGAGAACATTATCGCCAAACCGACCTTTATATGCTGGCACTGAGGGTGGTCACTGATAGGGTTCTTTTACATCAACCACATGCCACCAGGCAATCCCTGTCTTTGACCAATGGGGATGGGAACAGGATGAATGCATCAAGCAATGGCTCTCTTTCTGGACCACTCTCGCCGACGCAAGTAAAGCTTGTGCCTTGCTCCGAAACTGCGACTGCACGAAAGTGTGCAAGGTGCTGCAAGGCAGGTCTTCCTTGCACAGCACTGTGCAAGTGCGAGGGTGGCTGCCTAAACAATGACGACAACGATTTGAACAATTGAACTACTACTAATGGATGGATGGGTAGATAGATAGACGGATGATGGATGAGATTGTCTAATTATACGAGTAGAATGAATAAGTATAATAGCGCTGTACGTTTTTAAGTACATTCACTGAATGTGTGTATCCAATTGACATGTAATTGCTATTTCTACAATAATAGTATCGTTCATGCATTTGGAGTGGGTTACATTCCCAGCTGTGCATAATGGAAGGTTTCTATAATAAATGATGTCATTGTTCTTGACCTTTACCTTGATTATATGACCTCGGCATTCCCCATTCAATATCGGTTCCAACATTATAGTAAATAATATAAACCTTTGCTCACGCAGTAAGATCAATTGAATAATCAACAGATACATGGGGTTTTACGCATTTATGGGCAGATTTAACTTGACTGTATCCCCAGCTCATTCCAGGTTCATCTATTGTCCACCTAAGACATGTTTATATGAAAATGACACCAAAACGGTGAATATCTGATGTAGTACGTTTTTGGCTCAACATATATATATAAGTATATTGAGCCAAAATTACCTTGGATGTGACCTTATCACGTGACCTCGACCTAAAATGGACGAACTAAGACCGGAAATAGATTTTCCATACTCAAAAACCCATAAAAAGTGGTACCCGTTATGTTTCTACTATTTTTTATTCTCAAGTTATTGCACATACTTATTCTGGCTGGCGGCCATCTTGGATTTATCAAATATGGCCGCCAAAGCAGGAACCCAGTTTGGCTCCCGCCAAAAAAAATGCACTTAATATGGTGTATCACTCAGTGGCAGTATTGCTCTGCTTGAAGGAACTACCCGCACCCTTCATTGTGTCCCTTATCCACACATCAAGCCTGGGCACGATCGTTTTCAGGCACGGATCCAACATTTCGCGAGATATACAGTTTCTGAAAATAAGGCACCTTGACCAATAATTGGGCATGGAATGACACAAGTAGAAACAAAAATGGGCACTATTTGTTTCAGGGGGGCATCTGCTCCTAATGTCCCCCGCTAGCTATGACCCTGTTGTACTAAATGGTACATCATTTGTTTATGTATAACAATGAAGAGAATCATTTGTCATGTTATTGTAACAATGTTATCTTGGTAAATTTAATATCACTATTATATTTTATATTACTATTATTATGTTCATGTGTTTAAGTGTGGTGATGCAACCTGTTGAATGTGATGATTAAAACGTAGCGACTCAGTGTTGATGTTTAGTATTTGGAGAGTCGTAAAGAGAATCATTTGTCATATATTCAAGATACACTGTAATAATGTTATCTCGCTAGGTTAATATACGGTATGTTTCTCAAACGACTGTTTTTGTCGCATAGCTACTAAACCTATACAACATGTACCTGTTAAACACAATCTCTTCTGATATCTAAAAACATTGCAACATATTAAATCTTTCAGCATTATGATTATAAAAAAACTTGAAACGCCAAACAAATAAAATGCTGTAAATGGGTTTAAAAAAAACTCATAGTAAATATTAGCATGAAAATAGTTTTCACGTCACTTAATTCGGAAAAAGTTTAATAATCCAATGGTATTGTATTATCAAATGATGTTCTGATGAAATATGATTGTTTGATATAACTTTGTTTTGCTAATCGTTCTAAAACTTCAGGAGGATACTTATCCATGCATATGTACGCACACACACACGCGCGCGCGCGATCGCACAGTAAACGATTAGTTTTGTACGTTTGACTGAGAGATCTGATATTCATGTAAAAAAGTACTTATTTAAGTATAACTAAAAATTGAAGATAAATACGCCGTATTTTCTTACTTCAAATAGTTACTATGTGTTTTTCTTGCAACAGGCGTGCATCAATTGGCTATCCAGGCACTTTTGTTGAAGAAGGTGCAAAAGACAAAGGGATGAAACATGGCTTCTTTCGGGCATACATTGTCCTTGCCATTCCAAACATTGTAAGCGTTATATAATATACATAATTATAACCACATCCGTCAAGTACTGGATATTAAACAGTACCATTTCAACCATGTTATGATATATAAAAGTGGCTTGCATACTAATAACTTATTTATTTGTGTGTAGTTTACTTGGTTATATAGAAGATAATTGTTCATGTTTTTCTTTTAAGGGAATGCAACCAACCTTGGATGAAATACAGAGTGCCCTAAACAAAGCTGTGCAGAAGATCTTGACTGTCAGCAAATCAGTAACGCACTGGGGTCATTCGCCGGCTGAACATCATCTATTACGAACATGGAGTATTGCTATCGCAGGTATGATTTAAAAACAACTTAAATGGACTAAACTTAATTTGTGTGATATACCTAAATTAAAAAATTAAAATGTCCTTGTTGGGTGAAACTATGGTGATATACCTCATGCGGATTCCATATAGGTATTGCCCTTCTGAAGGGATGTCCCTGTAATGACTATCAAATTAAATAGGATCGCGGTGAGAACAATCATTGTCTCCTCACTAGTGCATTTTGAAGCAGGGTAATAAATCAATTTAACGTTTAATTCAACAGTTTATTTTACAATTAATCATACCAGCCAGTACTTGTGTTAGTTATTACAGTTACATACCATTATTCTGCGTGTCTTCGGTGATTTTTCCGAGTGACATAAATCTATGCCAAACTTCCCCATATACTTGTATTAGCCACATCTAGCACCAGCAGTAAACATTCACTGTATTGATTTTGCTATGTTAATGGTTAGTGCGTACTCAAAGTGTTCTTTTTCTTACAAAAAAATTGTACAGTCCATTAGCAGAACTTATCCCTTGGAAATGGTAATTTCTTATTTTGTAGGCTTGGGCAAGGATTTTTCAGTGAAATTGACTTATTTCAGTTTGTACTCCAGCCCTTGCGATTATATGTATTGAAATAAAATTTGCACCACTAAAAATTCAACACGTGTTGTCTGTTTATACATAAAAAGTTTAAAACTCAAAAACTACGAAAATTACATTTAATTTGTTGCCTCCCCGACACTTAAAAGTTGAAAGATTTGCGAATGTTACCCGTGTATCGACGCTTAGCGCGGCTTCGATAGCTCTTTCGCTACTCGAGCCGTTAGTTAAGTTTCTAATATTTTATTCGATGCGTATGCAAGATATTTCAGCATATTATAGTTCCTAACTGTAAACAAATATGATCTACACAACAAATAATATTGTATTGATAACTTGTAGCGAATAATTTGAGTATTTGCTTACCGTTAAACGTGGATCTCCCCATTGCGATCAAATAGACTGATCCACACAACCTTAGCAATGGACGCTAGTACAAGTCGATCTTTGGTGTGAGGGACGCGCGATGTCCGTCCTTTAACTGACATTTTGCTAAACGTGCTATTTTCGCTGTTTGTTATCCCACTTTACATGATCGAATATGTTTTATATATACTGTAACATGTATGTATTACTATAATGTTAAAAACGATTATGGAATTACGAAATATAGTAAATAACAGGAATGTCGACAAACGGCGCTGCTACGCCCATATTCGACCAGCGAGAATATATTGGCGTGTCGTTGCTATTTAGGCCGACTTTCAAATTGTTTACGATCTATGGAAAGTCGTATTTATTATGTAATATATATTTATTCTACTTTGGACAAATGTACATGTAAACGTTATATATAAAATTAAAGCAAAGATAATATTATATATTAAAGTAGTGTCGATGGTGGAATGCACGGCGGACCAAGATCGACAACAATAACTTTGACAAGAACATATGTTGGTTGTTAGTTATGCTATGTGACCAAATAATTTTTTAATGTACACTAATATATTTAAAAACGAATATCCAAATTTACAAAATTACAAAGAAACAGTGTTTGTGTTAAATATGCGAATACAGATAGTTTTAATTTAATATTATTTTATTTTTAAAAACACTTATGCTTATACAAAGTCAAATATATTTCCTATATGAACTTAACTCTCTAACTAAAGTACATTAGAAATATCCCATTATTTATTCATGTAATTACTTTATTATGTTGTAATGGTTGTTCTGGTTTGAGGTGCAAAACAGTTTTAGTTTTTGCAATTTTCCCTGAGTCAAGGTGATCAGGGAAAGGAAACCCATTCACAAAAAGTCAGATAAAAACCAAACAACATGACACAGCTCAATGAAACTTGTTTTAATGTCCACATATCAAATTTATCTTCCAGAGGCCGGTTTTATGAAGCGACTAAGAACGTTCTTAACACTAAGATGACTGTCTTAGTAAATGATGTGATTTTTTAAAATATATGCAAGCATAGGTGTTTACACAAACACGTGACGCTAAGCAATTGCGTAACTAAGTACGCTTCATGAAATCGGTCCCAGGTGTTTATATTTTATTTGCCTGCCTGAGTTATATTTTGGTATTTTGTTCTTGTCTCCTGCCATGTGCTAAACTGCCAAAACAACACATTTCCTAATTTTGAAAACTTGTTATCTCGAAAACTATCATTCACATCCATATCATATTTTGTGTACTAATTGTATATAGTGTTGTCCTTAAACAGGTGTAATATTATCAGATTCGATTCGATATATTAATGCTTGCCCGATCCTACATTTTGTAAGCACATTAGATGATCGTCTTCATGAGAAATCAAGCAACTGAGTCTTTTGATCAGCATTAAGTAGGAGAGAGAGTGTTACATACACATACATACAGAGAATGAATGTTTGACGAAGATTATGTACAGGTGTATCTAATGCTGTCCAGTATGTATATTTTTCTAGGCTACGTAAACTCCATTGTTCAGTTGGAGTTGACTTACAGATCTTGAAACAATCAATACTAGATTTGTAATAGAAATGGCAACAGTGAGATGCATTGATGTTAACCAGATACTCTTAGGCATGCTTATCGAGTGATGTGCAATAAATTACACGGAACGTTGAATCCATTTATGTATGCTTGTTTGTAACAAATAATTCAGCTTGTGCAGATTGTGCAATAAAGTAGTATGGCAGATAATTGTTTGATAAATATTATAAATCTGCATTTACTACATTTTTAAAAGTGTGTGTCGAATATCGTGACAATTGTAATATATTTTCGTAAATACACACGCATTCTATTTATTACCAAACTTCTCCTTGAGTGTTGCAATTTACTGAGTGCAAACCGTGCTCTTTGGAATTTCTGCTGTGTGTATCGACTTTATAAATGGTCACCAGTTGCGCTAGATGCTTTGTGAATAAACTAAATTGCTGTGTAACAATTAACCAGTAATTAAGTTTCAGAAAAAGAGTCACAGAAACAAATAGATATAGCCGAATCCTGGACTACCACCGATATATCAGATGCCGAATTGGGACTGACAGGATATGTAATGTTTAAGAAAGATAGAATAGGAATAAAGGGAGGTGGAGTTATTTTATATATTAAAGAATCTATCCAGGCTTATGAAATAAAATTAGAAAGGGAAGCAGATTGCGAAGAAGCTACTTGGTGCAACATAGTTACAGGAAACTTAACGTTAACAGTTGGGTTAGTTTATCGAAGTCCAAACATAAGCATAGAAGAGAATGAAAAAATACAAAACGCTATAAGGGAAGTAAGCAAACGGGACTGTATTATTATGGCGGATTTTAACCACGGGCATATAAAAGTTTTTAGTTTTAGTTCAAGATACATTCCTTTCTCAACATGTGCTAGAACCAACCAGGGGTGAGAATGTGTTAGACATAGTTTTGTCCTCACAGAATGAATTAGTTGACAATGTCAAGATATGTGAGCCACTGGGGAGTAGCGATCACAACCAGATACATTTTATCATCAAAGTAAAATCAGAAAGGAATAGTAAAAAGCAGTATATGAGAAATGTCCACAAAGGAAGGTATAAGGACATGAGGAAATATTTAGCAAAGATAGACTGGAATAACACATTGAAAAATAAGACGGCAATGGAATGCTGGAATATATTAAAAAGTGAAAATAAGTGCATAGTCGATCAATTTGTACCCTTCAAAAAACAAGGAAAACGGTCCAAAAAGAAACACTTATTGAAAGAAGCCATTAGAAAAATTAAGTATAGACAAATGATGTGGAAGTCATATGTATGTACTGAAAATGATGAAGACTACAACAGTTATAAAGAAGCACTTAACCAAGCTACAGCTGAAATAAAAAATTCAAAGAGAAGCTATGAACAACAATTAGCTAGTAATATTAAACATGACAGCAAGAGTTTTTATGCATATGTTCGAAGCAAACAGAAAGTTCAAGATAAGGTCGGTCCTCTAGAAGATAGTGATGGAAATATAATATCAGAGGGATTCATAATGGCAGAAGACCTGAATGAGTACTTTAGTTCAGTGTTTACCAGGGAAGATATTAGTTCACTGCCAGTACCAGAGGCTAAGTTCAAGGGGGCAGATTCAAACTATTTAGGACAATTAATTGTAACCCCGGAAATGGTAGCTAAGAAAATAAAGGCTATGAAGGATAATAAATCACCTGGAGTGGATGGTATTCCACCCAAACTACTATTGGAAATTATAGAACAAATTACCATACCGCTTGCAACAGTTTTCAACTTGTCATTAGAAGAGGGAGTGGTTCCTTTAGAATGGAAAGAAGCAAACATTATACCGTTATTCAAAAAAAGGTTCGAGAAACAAGTCTGAGAACTATAGACCAGTGAGTTTAACATCAGTGATTTGCAAATTATTAGAAAGACTAATTAAAGATCACATGGTGGATTTTCTTGTTAAACAAAACTTGATAAACCCATCTCAACATGTTTTTTGTAAAGCGAGGTCATGCTTAACAAAAGTTTTATGTTTTTTGGAAGACATCACTAACTGGGTAGGTGAGGGATCACCAGTAGATATCGTCTACTTAGATTTTCAAAAAGCTTTCGACAAAGTACCACATCAAAGATTACTGCTTAAACTAAAGGCCCATGGCATAGGAAATGATATAATAAACTGGATAGAACAATGGCTGATTGACAGAAGACAACGTTGATGGGGAGGCTTCAAACTGGAAATCGGTATTGAGTGGGGTACCACAGGGATTAGTATTAGCACCTATATTATTCTTAATATATATCAACGATTTGGATGATGAAATAACAAACAAGGTGTTGAAATTTGTGGATGATACAAAAGTGTTTAGAAGGATTAAAAGTGATGGAGATAGACAGCATTTACAAGATGATCTTGACAGGTTGATCAAATGGTCTGAAAATTGGCAAATGCTGTTCAATTTTCGGAAATGTTAATTACTCCACACAGGACATGGGAACGAAGAGGTAGAATATACAATGGGATGTACTGTACTAAGTACTACTGTAAAAGAAAAGGACTTATGGTTAACCATTAGTGCTGATATGAAGGTTTCAGAGCAGTGCGGAATTGCAGCTTCAAAGGGAAATCAAATCCTTGGATTAATTAGGCGAAACATAACGTATAAGGAAAAAGAGCTAATAATACCGCTGTACAAAACAATAGTTATGCCTCATTTAGAATATTGTATTCAAGCGTGGAGGCCATATCGCAGGAATGACATAGATATGCTAGAAAGAGTGCAGAGGAGAGCAACTAAAATTATACTAAAACTGAGGGATCTTAGTTACGAAATACGCCTAAAAAATGCGGTTTAACAACACTAGAGACCAGGAGATTGAGAGGAGATCAGATAGAAGTGTTTAAATATTGAAGTGTTATGAAAATATTGATAGAAATATTTTTTTCTCTGTTAAGGACTAGAGGACATGAACTTACATTAGCAAAGGAGCAGAGTAGATCGGATATAAGAAAGTTTTCATTTTCACAAAGGACTGTAAATGAATGGAACAGATTACCTGTGTGGGTGTTAGTAGCGTGAATATTTAAACAAATCAAATCGACACATACCTCAGACGGGCGGGATACACATAGATAAAAGGGTCGGACTCTCGATAAGCCAAAGGGCTTCCTTGTCCACCTGCCACCTAGAATTGATTCTCTGGGTAGCAATCTTGTTACATCTTGACGTGGTTCATATTGAACATATCATGTACTTGGATGCATGGCACATCGAATTGTCATATTATTTTGTATACGGGTATGTATAATAATAATAACAATAATATGGCGAACATTCTGACGTTGCAAACATAAAGTGTACAGGTTTCGTATGTGTAATTATCAGCTGTCATTGCATGTTTCAATCTTTATTGTAGTATGTACATTAAATTAACTAATTAGTTCAATAACGTAATTATTCCCTTGTCAGTTTATGGCCCAGGCACATCCAGTAAGAATCATTACAAGGCAATCCATGACCATAAGGATGTGACAAAGACCGTAATGATGCTGACTTCGTCTATTAAGTTCTACCGTAGTGCCATACAAATACACCTGGTTCAGCAGAGGACATACCGTTTCCTGTGGGAGGATGATCGAGATGCAATCATCAAGGTGATTATTATTTCCGCCGTCATTTATCAACGTACCTTACCTTTATAACCTTGTGTATCCATCTAAGCTCCCTGGCATATCCATCCATCGATCTGATGACACCTTGAATATTGCTTAATATTTACCGATTTTGAGATTGGCTAACATATTTGTTTGAGTTTGGGTTCCAAGGACTTAGACACAAAATAAGTCACCTTATTATTTGCAGCAACATTTGCAGAACATATTTCAACAACTAATATAACAATATAATAATATATATGAATACCATATACCCGAAATCTAAGGGAGCAGCCCAAAATTCATGTGCACTTTAATGTTTTCTTAAATCTGACCCCCATTTTCTAATAAATAAATAGTGTTTGCGTACTTCTGCACACTGAAAATTGACCAAATCTCCAACACTAAAGTCCGCCCATCCTCACATCCTGTGCAGTTAAGCCTACCCCTAATTCTTCGGCGTCATAATATTCAAACTTCCTGTATACATGATGTGATATAGTTGTACGTGTCATCATGTTTACGATGACGTAGAAACAAATTAATTCCTTGCCTGCAACTTCAGGTACTGGTGCAGCGGTTTTGAAATTATGAACCTCCCAAAATCCCGACCCCACTGAACCCCGTCTCCAGGGGCAATATACTGAGTGTTGGTAATACAAAATCGCCAAATCACCCAATGGACCATCTAGCACGCCTAAAAAATGTCATCCCTCCATGTATGCAAAACTAACGAATGTCGGACACACAAGTCTATAGACATATATATATATATATATATATATATATATATATATATATATATGTATGTATATATGTCTAGAAATCAATATGTGTGTGATATTTAGTTTTAGTTTGATTTGTGTTATTTTTAGTTCTGATAACAAGCAAACATCCACATTTTGCTCTATGCCATGATAATTATGATTAATTGCAAAAAAAGAAATACTATTGTAGATGTAAACAACAGAAACCCCCGATAACAATGACATATAAATTTGTTAGCTAATAATATTAATATTGTTATTAATTATTATTCCCAAACCATAAAACAATGTTCTGCTATGCATACAATAACAGAAAGTGTTTTGTTTTCAGGAATTCCTCGATCAAGAACCGACTTTGTCCGACTTTAGAGATGTGCTTGCGAACTTTGACAAGTTGATTGTTGAAATACAACATTTATCAGAGTCGGTTAAAGTCGGTGCCATTGTGCTGTTTACAGGTAAGTAACATGTTCCCTTAGACATCGTCTCCAAACACTCACAACAGTTCCTGGTATTTATATATATCAACGTTCGACTTTTATCCTGAAATTGTGCTGGTCAGCCGGACCAGCAACTTCAAAAAGTTGCAGCGAAGTTACCGGTCCGCATTTTACTAGTGGCCTGCTAAACGATATTGAAAGAAACGCACATATATGTACTGCCAGCGGTAAAATCCTTTAATACATACATATGTCACACAGGTGTTTTCATGATCACATGTACAAATACAACGCGATTTTAGGTATCTGCAGACTGGTAAGTTTTAGGTAACTGGTTTCAGACTTACAATATTTTAAAATAACTACGAAAAACTAAGATTTGGGAAATTGTCCTTAATTTTATTTAATTGAAACTTGCAGGCGACAGACACTAGCAGCCAATCATTAACGAGCCATCTTTTGCAAAGGTCATTAAGGATCGCAATCATGGTCAACGGCGACAGCAATGATATAATCACTGCAAGATCTTATACATTAGTTATTTATTTATTATTTACTATAAAGCATTTATAGAGCGCCGTGTGTCCGGATAACAAATCTGCTCAAAGGCGCTGACAATCGCAGAGTATAAGTAAAATACATTAAATGACATATTAAATATAAATATTAAAAAGAAAGGTAAAAGAATATGATTTAAAAGTAGCATATAATAATTACATAAAATGTCAGTTAGATAAACCTGAATCAAAATAAATATATATATAAGTGTATATATTATATATAAATTAAATGAATTAGCCCTTTAAATACCTAAAATAAATAATGTGCTTAAATAAAATGAAATAAATACATATAATATGCTAATTAAAAAACAATAATAATAAATAACTGCAACCTAAGTACATAACCGAATGTCAACATTGCACAAATGTTACTGATGCGGACTGCAAAGTTCTTTGAAGGCCTGTCAAAATGAGCATGTCTTTAGGAGTGATTTAAAAGTGGCAACGCAGTTTGCATGCCTTATGAATCTTCTGGCTCGAACCACAAGATTTAAAACTAATGTCCGACAAGTCAGAGTCGCTGTCATCTACGCAACCGTCTGCGTCAATGCCATCTCTTGGGCCAGCAACCGTGGCTTCCAATTGGTCCATGTCTTCCTGTCCTTGGTTCACATAAGATTGTGCTTCAAACAGAACCAGAAGAGCCATACTCTTCTGGGTCCTGGTCATATGCGACGTCTTACATAAAGTGTTCCATTCATGGATTATGCAACCACAGAAATTAGGCCAGCCAGGTGTCTCGGAAATGTCTGTGACAAAAATTAGTAAATTACCGTACGGTCGTTTCGGGTGCTTTTTTACTATAACAACCATTGTAACGTGCGTGCTCCGTGGGCGTTGCGTTTCACGTTAAAATAAATTGAGCGATATCAAGCGTAAAACACATTTTTGTAAACAGCGTCTTCAGGTGACCAGTCTTGACAGTACGCTGATGCGATGTAGAAGATTGTATAATATCCCCCAAAAAGTAGGCGGTCATACGGACTAGTAACTCAAAAAAGTTATTGACCCGACGTCAAAGTAGGTGGTTAGTGACCACCGGGTCAGCGTATATTTCGAACACTGATGTATATGTACAATAATTTTCACTTTTAAACTAACTTATATGATCTTTCAAGAAAAGTCATAGAAAAGAAAGCTTAGATAATGACACCAGTTCCAGAAATTGCAGGAAGGTGTAACACAATCTCTGGTGATAGATATGTGCCTCTCCCATATTGATCAACATCATGAACCAGTATATTAACCGATGATGACGAAACAAAACACCAAAAGTAAACATGTCTCAAAAGAGCACTGACGGTCAGTATATATTGCGAGTAAATTTTCAACTTCAAGAAAAATACAAAGGACGTCCGGTGAAAAGAAGTTCAAGCGAACAAAATGGTATGTGTGCAACCTATTGGAGATACTGACCACCATCTTCCTAGAACATGCAATGAGGACATATCCGAAACCATACAATAACATAATATCCACAGTGATAAGCCATGAAGATATACCACCAACAGTGTGAGTGGGTCCAGACGTTAATCAACCCTATTAGGTCAAAGACAGCGTGTTACATAGGACATACTGAAGCAAATATAGCAACACGACGACCCCCACACAGCTCTAATGGAATACCAGGTCAACGTGGGTCGTGACATCACGGTCATAGATCTGATAGTTCTGATCAAGAAAGATCAAATAAACGATTAGAATATGAAACTACCATGCAGTTATCAACTTGTGGTGGCTGTGTTGTATGATCTGTGATATTGTGGCATGCGCGGGCGAATACATAACACATGACATGGCAACCAACTTTAATCCACGAGGTGCCGCCATAGGCACTACAATACCTCTCCAAATTACGAATAAACTTCTAGCTGTAATCAAACCAATGATGTTACTAGCTAAATGTAACGAGAAAAGACTTAATTACAATATGACCTCTGACAAAACACGCGACGCTCTACTATTGTAACTTTAATGTGCAAGTCATTATATAGAAGCCGAGGTGGATATTAAATTGCATACTATCATGTCCATCTACTACGGCTTCTCAGAGATTCCTATCTATGCTAATTGTAAACAGTCTCAACGGTAATTAAATGAACGAATCGTGAACTATCAGTCCAAATTAGAACGTTTCAACCTGTGTCGTCTCAACCAGCGATGAAGTCATTTAGGTAATCGGGCTTCTTTGGTTCGACATGAGAACGCAGAGAGTAGTTCGGTTTGGCTACTGCGTCTCCAAGGTCATCTGTTTCAGTAGGTAGATTGTTCACTTCTTGCGCCTAAGTGTCACTGATTAGAGTTGGTATTTGAAAGGTCATGAAATATGAATTTCGAGTGACTTCGTGGCCATCAGTCTGAGACTGTGCTGTGATCACCGGCCCTCTCATTTCCACCACTTGTAAGGTTTCGGGTTGAAACTTGACATGGTTTGTGTGATTGACGCCATTTTATGAGAACGTTATCTCTGATTTCACATTTGATGGGCGAGCGCGTCTTCTGCGGTCTGCATATTGTTTCTGTAGCTGCTTTGCCTGGAAATCTCGCTTTCGCAGCACGGTGTAATTCTGTTTGTCGCTGATCTCTGGCAGTTTCATGCTTAATGGACGACTGAAAAGCAGCTCTGGTGACGAGTGTCCGGTAGTGCTACGTGCAGTTCCTCTGTAATATGCGAAGAAAAATCTTCCTTCTATTGTTGCAGTTTGCACAACTTTGCTTATGTCTCTCATGAAACGCTCACCTCGGAGTTAGCTCAAGGGCAAAGAGGAGTGATTCGTCTATGATGAAATCCCAAGTATTCCGCAAACTTGCGAAACTGGTCACTGTTAAACGGTGGACCGTCATCCGTTTTCAGAACGTTCGGTATTCCAAACATTCTAAATACGGAATCAAATCAAATTACCACAAAGGCTACTAAAGTACTGAATCTCAGGAAGAAGGGTACAATAGAAATTGCTGACTTAGCGACAGTCACGGGCACTACTACAACCTTTTGGGATAACGTGCTGGAAACAGCATGGATTAGTTTAGAGAAACCTCCAGCAGGAGCGGCTGTTTTGCTAGTATGTAATAGCAATGAGGTAGAGATGTTAAAGGATGAAATAGAAAAGATGAAAGCACAATATTAAGCACAAATTAATGAGAGCGATTGCAAAATTCAGGAATATGAACGAGAACGCTCAAACAGAGTCACGTTTGATAATAACGAAGGTGAATTCATGAGGTTGAGGGAAATAAAAAGGAGAGAGATGGAAGAAATAAGGAGGAGATATATGGAAGAATGGGATCACACAATCAATAAACGTAGGTCACAGGAGGAGATGTGGGGTGAAATGACATGGGAAATGTATGAGATTGAGAAGGTGGAGTATAAGAGACATCCGAAGCCAATTGATCATACTTTTGGTGACAAACCCCTCCTTGACGCACATCCCGAGGATGACATATATAGCTCCGGTCCCTCGCGTTTGTTAGTACAAGGAGCACGCAGGAAAGATGTATTTAGAAACACAAATCTCCCAATTAATGAGAAACGTAAACCTGTTCAAAAGTACACTCCGGTCGGCGTGAAACGTGAACCAGTAGAACTAGACACCACCCAAGATATAGTCAATCAGCAAGCAAGAGCATGACACAACCATGGGCATCACACACATGATACAACCCATGGGCATCACACACATTACACAACCCATGGACACAAACCATGTCGTCACACACATGTCACACATGGTACAGCCCATGGTCGTTTCGCACATAAGCACATGACACAATCCATGGTTGTCACATACTACACCAAAAAGGGGAATGAAGAATAAAGACGGCAAGAAAGATAACTCTTATAGCCAACGATATTCTGACGAAGACTCGCCCTCAATGTTTTCATCGTCTTCTTCATCTGATTCTTTTGACACAAACTCGGGATCATCTGGTGAATCCATAGAAGGGGATAGACGACGGAATGACACACGACATCGTCAACGAAGTAGCCCCCTGCACACAATTTACCTACATTCTCAGGAACATCCACAGACTGGGACACATTTCTACACCTGTTTAAGCGTGCTGCAAAACACTGTCACAGGCGTAGTCATCAAAAACTACAGAAGCTAAAGGAATGCTTGCGCGACGATGCACTTGATTACATCCGACGGTGTTCGGGTTTACGTAAATGGTTTTATTAAATAGCAAAAGGAAATAACGTAAATATTAAATATTGAGACTTGAGTGAAGCCTTTGCCTGAAATGCTAGTCGGCATTCGGGTTTTGGTTAACCGGTCACAATTAGTGTATTTATTTTCTAATGTAATTATCCATAATTCACGAGTATTTGCATAATATACTGGATATATATTCATCGTAATATATCCCGTTCTTTTTTATGATTGGGGAATATTGTGCTGAACACATTCACGGTAAGACCGCATTACACACCAACAAGACACATACGCCCTATTAATACCCATGCAACACAATAGCCACCAGTCTGAATTGCTACCGCCGTGATCGCCCGTCCCCTGACACCCGCAGTTCCGTTGGCCGTCGGCCTCGTAGATCTCGTAGTCTGCACATTGTGCCTGCCCGAGTAAATGCTGCGTACAATAGCTGCTGCGTGAGTTTTTCGTCACCAGTGTCATGCCGCTAAACACCGGACTGCGTCGTACTTGCCACTATGAGATCCTTTGTTTCTTCTTCATTTTAGATATACCATCCTCGTATCCAAAATATGGTTTCTGTGTTGTGTGATTTGTGCTATTGTGGCATTGTCGATGTTGTTCTTATAATATTCATGATTTATGCCATATCGATTAGTACTTGCCTCTTTTCGCAGCAAAAAAACAATTCAAACTGCATTCGTTATTAGCAGACTTGAATATTGTAATTCTCGTTTGTATAATGTTGCTCTGAAGGTTACCATGAAATTACAACGTTTGCACAATATGTTTGCAAGGGTTGTGACACGGACTCTGTGGGTCTATCGCCTGAGTCTGCTTCTGCGGTCTTTGCGCTGGCTTCCTGTGCCATATTGAATCATTTTTAATATATAATTTTGATACTGCCAGTCGTCTTTGAGACTGACCCACCCTTTTGTTTTGATGCGTTTTATGGTTTTTGAGGATGACAATATTGGTCCATCCAGTTTATGGCGAGCATTCATCGAATATTGCGTTTTCAAAATATATCAGCACAAGTATATTTTATTAATAGCGTGCAAACATCTTTTTTAGAAAAGCACCTGAAGTTGTTTTAGTGAAATACTTGGGTAGATCAATTGGTATGAAGCTGCACTGTGCTATAGTATTTCATTTATTCCTTCAATTACTTGAAATTGTAGAGGTAGTCCTGCAGAACACAAATACAGGCAGTTAATGTTAGCAATGTAATTCTTACAACCAGATACACAGCATAGCCTCCTTTATTTGTTGCTAATTTATAACATCATAAACAGTTAGCGTTCATAGATATTCTAAACCTTTTTGAAGGTAATTTACACAACTATATGTAACCATCCCAGAGCATTACCTGCCTATATTCAATATAGCTTTGCTATTCAGGTTCACACCCATACTGTGAACGTTATTTTAAGTAACATACTTCGTTACATATGATCCTATGAAAAAAAAGACGTCAACCTTGCTAAGTTATTTTTCTGTTGTGTATTTTATATACTCATAGACTATACTTGTTTTGAAGTATTAACTATGTTTTGATTATTATTTTCACACTTTTTACTACTCTAAAATATAAATGCTGATACGTGAACTCTAAATCAATTCAAGTAATTTGTGCAGGTTTTATGTGGACTGATAACTACCCAGGTATTTTGAAATACATTCAAACAGCACATTCAGTTATGTGTTACATAATGAATAATGTAAATTTATTGTTATATGATAGAGAAGCTTAAACTGGGTTTGACGCAAGAGGTCAAGGCGTGGAAGCGACTGTATGCGAAACACTTAAATGCCGTGTACAAATCCAAGATGGCTGGTGTCATCCAGTTCACAGATGATACTCTCGTGAAGCTCAACAGGAATCTGACTGATTTGGAAGATGTGCGACAAGTGATGTCTGCCATGGCAACTTTGAGAGAAATGCAAATCGACATTGACATGACAATTGGGCCCATTGAGGTATGGCATGAATCAAAAGTAAATTGTCATTAATATAATGCAGCTTATACAGTTTTCATATACGTTGCATATAATATACATGACAATATATTAAGGTATTGCAATTATACTGGTTGGCAGCTGTTATGTGCCTTGATAGCTATTTTTGAATATGTTATGTGTCAATTTTTCCAAATTCAGTTTTTTTCACTATTACCTAATTAAAGCCATTGATTGTTACTCGAAATTATAATCGTACCCATTACCATTATTCTGTTTCCCGGTCTACTTTCTATATTACATTGTTACGTGTATGTAAACATATACATCATACGTGACACTCATATCCGTTTGCGATACTTTACTGTGAAATTCAGAAAAGGAATATAACGTAAAGGGTACCTAGATTATTCATTGGAAGATGTTTGTGCAATTCTACTATCAGAATAGAATTGAAGGTAAATGTAACAACAGTAATAACGCACAATCAAAATATCTTGTTAGCGTAATAATGTAGTTACCTAGTGTAGTAATTTGTTTTGCGCGTATTTTTATGTCTGGCTTAGTTGCCTTGCCGTATTAAATTGACCGAGTTGTAATTGTTTGTATTCCATTTTATGGTGGTGGTTTGTTACAAAGTTATTTTCTGTTTAGGAAGCGTATACCTTGTTTGCCGCGTGTGATCTCCAAATCCCAAAGGAAGAGCTGGATACCGTGGATTCAATCAGATACTCTTTTCAGAAACTGCTACAAACCTCCGTACGTTAATTTTAATGTTGTAACTATTGTTAGGCACGTATTAAATCAATGTTGTTTTGTCAGGAGTTGGTAGGTGCATCTGTTATTCAACCAAGTTGATTCGTTGCAATTATATACTACCAATAAATTATGTCTCCTAGCATGATTTGTTCACATGCCACTGTATTGTATTGTTTCATTTACTTTTGCATTGTGATTATATTACTTTGATAGAGACGAAGACAATTTAATTAAATCAGAGGTCTCTGTTGATAGACGTTAGATATGTTCCCTATTTTGTTTAAGACTAATAATAGTATTTCAAATAATGCCACCATGTATTATCAAACTGCACGATTAGTTTGCAACATAAAGCGATGTGCATGACGAGACCAGATTGCTTATGAAAGATGTAGCCAGATACTTAAATAGGGACGGCACCAGTTGTGTTCTAAATTTATTACCGGTACTGTAACATGCAGGTGAAAATCATAACCTGGTTTATATTCGTTGTGGTTATGATAGTCATATTGAATTATTCAGCCTCATTGTAATCTGCCTAAGTAGTCATGAATACTTTATACAATTATTAACATTAAAAAATCAATGCCAGGAGGAATATTATATATTGTATATTGTTGACTCTGTTAGTGGGATTTTTCAAGAATACATCGTAAGCATGGTTTTGATTCCAGGGCGTAGTGCAGGAAACGCTTTTAGAGCTGCAACCACATTTCCGAGACAAACTTATGACTGGTGTTCAACAGTTCAACAGTGATGTAGACGATTACATGACTGACTACAACGAAGTAAGCATGTGTGAAGTTGTTTACCAGACTGGTTAATTTACATAATTGTCCTTTTTACGTACGCCGTGATATATTACAGCCATTTTTCTTCTTCCATCATGTTTCGACAAATATAAACGTCTTTCATCAGACAGACAAAAGACATGGCGATGCGATGGTAATTAATTCTGCAATGTGCTGTTACTGGTGTGGACCTCACGCATGTGCGTGCCTTTGAATATTAGTCTGTACAGAGGTCACCACATTAACGCGAAGAAGAAGAAGAATAAAATGTGCTGGAGCCGGTAACATAGTTATCTGATAGTTCTCAACGAGTTCCATCTAATACATTTTCATAAGTATGGGAAAGGTGCTGACCATGCATATTCACGTGCACCATCTAGTGTATATATATGGCTACATTAATAAAACGGTGTCAGTTGGATTTTATATCTGGAGGAGGTGACGTTTCAGGCCCATGGGCATCTCCAGATCGTTGATACACTGCCACATTAGTAGCATATATGGTATCCGTACAATGCAGTGATTCTTCATGAAAATCAATATTATCAGCTACACAATGAATAAAAGAAGCAGGGTGTATCCCACAAATTATCAAGCCGTTGCCGACTCAGTTGGTCTTGAGTAATGCGAGTAACAATGCATCTGTCATCTTCATAAGAAATTCCATGTCCTATTCTTGTAGCATGCAATAAGTTCATTAACTGATTGGGTCTTGACGCATGCCTAACTGCTAATGATAAGCCAAATGTCGTAGTTATCACAAGATAACGAAATTGGATTTTGTGGCGATTTTCAAGACGGCTAAGCCAAGCCAAGAAACACATCTTCATAAATTACATCCACCTGAACACGGGACCTTTAGGTTTAAGTTAGACACAACATATCTGGTATGTCAAGCCCCATGTTTAAAGTAAAAAATCTGGATTTGGCCAAGAAGCAGCGAACAGTCTGAGAAACAACAGGGCATACTGTAAGAAAATTCACATAGTAGACTGCGATGGGCCTAGTTTGTAGACAAGGGATCCGACTGGAGCCGAGAGTTATGAAAGAAGCAGTCTGGATAAGGAAAACCAAAGACAACGTAAATCGAGATAAGGGTCAGTACCGATTATCACATGTTTGAAGAGCCACCCTGGACACAGCCAGAAGCTCCCTTGCCAGCGACAGCACTACACAGAATGACTACCGTGCCATCATCAACTGGAAGGTAGTTTCGAAAAGTAAGAAAACGCGTGAATAACTAAGCACAACCACCCGTTCGTTTACATTACTTGTTTACAGTATGGCTGTATACTTCCTGTTCTGCATTAATTTCTTAGAAAGGGCCAATGGTGGAAGGAATCCCTCCACAAGAAGCAAGCGACCGGCTGTCGGCCTACCAGGTATTATGCTTTGATATAACAGTGATCACTCGTTCGTCATATACAGACCATAAATTACTATTAAAATGCATAATCAGTCAGTTTGCGTAATGACTGATTCACTGTGTCATGTCGCAAAATTCATCAAATTAAAATGTTCTCTTTCACCAATACATACATATAATATGATATAATATGTATGTAGTTGTGTGCATATATACATGTATATATATACGCCACCTGGTGAGTGGCAATGGCTCAATGCTGGAGTCTAGCAATAGGCGTCGCTGTGAAGGAGGCGGGAATGTAATAGAGTGGAAAAACCGCGAGGGTGCCGATTGTATTAAATGAGTAGAGAGAAAGAGCCGCATTGGGTCTTCTTTATGCGTGTAATAAAGAATTGAACGATGACAGCGTGTCATACTTTCGGGATCCAACTAGCCATAGAGGGGAACCCATCCTGTATGTGTGTGTGTGTGTGTGTGTGTGTGTGTGTGTGTGTGTGTGTGGGTGTGTGTGTGTGTGTGTGTGTCTCTGTGTGTGTGTGTGTGTGTGTGTGTGTGTGTGTGTGTGTGTGTGTGTGTGTGTGTGTGTGTGTGTGTGTGTGTGTGTGTGTGTGTGTGTGTGTGTGTGTGTGTGTGTGTGTGTGTGTGTGTGTGTGTGTGTGTGTGTGTCTGTGTGTGTGTCTGTGTGTGTGTTTGTGTGTGGTTTGTGTGTTGTGTCTGTGTGTGTGTGTGTGTGTCTGTGTGTGTGTGTGTGTGTGTGTGTGTGTGTGTGTGTGTGTGTGTGTGTGTGTGTGTGTGTGTGTGTGTGTGTGTGTGTGTGTGTGTGTGTGTGTGTGTGTGTGTGTGTGTGTGTGTCTGTGTGTGTGTGTCTGTGTGTGTGTGTGTGTGTGTGTGTGTGTGTGTGTGTGTGTGGGTGTGTGTGTGTGTGTGTGTGTGTCTCTGTGTGTGTGTGTCTCTGTGTGTGTGTGTGTGTGTGTGTGTGTGTGTGTGTGTGTGTGTGTGTGTGTGTGTGTGTGTGTGTGTGTGTGTGTGTGTGTGTGTGTGTGTGTGTGTGTGTGTGTGTGTGTGTGTGTGTGTGTGTGTGTGTGTGTGTCTGTGTGTGTGTGTGTGTCTGTGTGTGTGTCTGTGTGTGGTTTGTGTGTTGTGTCTGTGTGTGTGTGTCTGTGTGTGTGTGTGTGTGTGTGTGTGTGTGTGTGTGTGTGTGTGTGTGTGTGTGTGTGTGTGTGTGTGTGTGTGTGTGTGTGTGTGTGTGTGTGTGTGTGTGTGTGTGTGTGTGTGTGTGTGTGTGTGTGTCTGTGTGTGTGTGTGTGTGTGTGTGTGTGTGTGTGTGTGTGTGTGTGTGTGTGTGTGTGTGTGTGTGTGTGTGTGTGTGTGTGTGTGTGTGTGTGTGTGTGTGTGTGTGTGTGTGTGTGTGTGTCACGAGGCGCTTCTACCCACATGTCAGGATAGGTTCCTCTCTATTGCTAGTTGTATCCCAAAAGGATGACATGGTGTTCTCGTTCAATTCTTTATTACTCGAACAAAGAAGAAGACCCATGAATATTATTGGCACCCTCGCCACATGTGCGATTTTTCCACTGTCAATTTCCCGCCTCCTTCACAGCGACCCCTATTGCTAGACTGCAACATTGAGGCATGACCACTGCTACTCACCAGGTGGCGTCACTAAATAACATCACACAAATGATAAAATTAAAATAGCGTCATAGCCATCCATGTATATATAAATACTGTGATATACACATGCGCTTTCATGCACATACACGTGTAGAACAATTCATTCAGACCCAACTGAACCTTATCAATTTCTATATTTCTGCCGCATAGTCGTGGATGCATGCGCGCACATACATACATACATACAGAACACTAAACAAATATTTGTACATATGTATATTCTTCTTCCAATAGTGCCTGCTGCTAGTATTTTTTAACTAAATGATCACCTAATGAATGTATCTTGCAGACATTCTTCAATGACTTGTGGACCAAGTTTGAAACTTACTCAGCGGGGGAGGATTTGTTTGGGATGTTCAAGAGTGAATACCCGGAATTGCACAAGGTCAAGCGGGAGTTAAACATGCTACAAAAACTGTACTCGCTCTACAATGCTGTGATGCTTAGCATCAATGGATACTATGACATTTTGTGGGCAGACGTTAACATTGATGCGATCGATTTTGAATTGTTAGAATTCCAGACACGGTTTGTAGTCAAATATAACTTCCTCTGCACGTTGCATTTTAGTTAGTTTCAATTTTTAGATAGATATTTTATTAACTGCGTTATGTTTGAAGAACTTGCACATACCTAAGCACACGATTTACAACAAAGGATTTCAAACAAGCTAACCTTAAGAACTCCGTGACATAATTGCATGTTTAAATACACTGAACATAATCATTCTCATGGTTGACTCTGACTTGGATTACATGACTTATCAGAGTTCAAATGTACGCACGACTGCCTGCCCAAGGCTGGGAAAATTTGTCTTAGCTACAGGCGAATTGGTGCTCAACATGTTTTATAATGAAATGTTGAATGTTGTAGATTCACATTGATAATGTGAAAACAGTTATATTAGAAATAAGCTAAGAATATATTGTTTTTATTTGATTCCAGAATTCGCAAGTTGCCAAAAGGGTTAAAGGAATGGCAAGCGTTTTTGGATTTACAACAGAAGATTACCGACGTCAGTGAATGCTGCCCATTACTGGAATTGATGACTAATCCAGCAATGAAGAAACGTCACTGGCAACGTATTTCAGCCATAACAGGTCACGAGTTCAACTTGGAGTTAGAATCCATAACTCTGAAAAACATAATGGAGGCACCACTACTGGAGTTCAAAGAAGACATTGAAGTAAATGTTTTTTTGAATTTATATAATGAACAAAGGTAATTAAATGTTAAAATACGTGTACTTACATGAAATGTCAAAATATCAGTCAAAAATAAACAGCGGAAATATAAACAGAATGATGTCTAGGACAGATCAAACATAAAATATATGTGATACATATGCTGCAACTGTAAACTGATAAAGATATAAATTATATGTTAACATACAGGATGTATGCATTGCTGCTGTGAAAGAAAAAGACATTGAGAGCAAGCTGAAGCAGATTGTGGATGAATGGACTCACCAAACACTGCAGTTTACCGGTTTCAAGATGAGAGGCGAGCTTTTGCTGAAAGGCCAAGACACACAGGAAATTGTCACTCTAATGGAAGACAGTCTGATGATACTATCATCCCTTCTTAGCAACAGGTATTTTATGTTTACATGTTAGCAATTTTTATATAATAACAACAACACAATCGTTCCATTTGACAATGCAAATTGTAAATTCACAGCGTAAATAAAGTCAAAGTCGGCTTGAAATTAAATTATTGCTGTCATTTTTGTGACAGTTGTGTAACATAACACATATGTTACACAATAATGTAAATTACTTTGTACTAAGTGTACTATAAGACCATATGCATGGACATGTGTACAAATTAATTTGAGCCAAGAGAAGTTCTGCAGGCAGGATTGTTTCTTTCGTGTGTAGCCAATGTTTTGCCAGAAAAGAGTGGTGCCCAGTTTCCTCAAAAAGCCACCTGGTTGCAGTACGTTTGCCAGCACGTATACACATACGCACGACCCGTGCATGCGCACACATCAACTCCGTGATGATGCTCAGGAGTTCTCAGCACTATATTATTAGTGGTTTATACAAATTTTCGGTCAATTTTCTGCATTAAAGGGGTTCTTTGAGTATGTTAATCCCTTTGTAATGCACGCAATTATTAGGTAATCATGTTAATATGATTATTTAATGTAATTATATGCCTTTATTTCATTATAATTATGTTTTATTAATCACTAATGACCCTGACAATATATCGAAAAAATTACTTTAGGCCCACCTTCACGATCCGTATAAGGCATGCTCATGAATATTCGGGACTGTCCGTCAGACTTCGATTAGCTACGCCGAGTTAATAGATGCAAGAAATACGTCATCGACAAGTGTGTATATGGATTAGCCACCGCCATGAGTCCTGACCGATCAAATTATAAACATGAAACATGGACCAGCTGCTGTTTATGTCACAGATTCAGCAAAGAAAAGAAGGAAATATATGGAATAAACGGAGAATGAACATAGCGACAGTTCATGACAGACGGATTTATTTAAAAGAAAAAACACCACCATGCACGAAGTCGCCGATGGCGACGCTGATGTCATATTGAATGATTGGCATTATTTTAGTTGGAATATAAAAACTATGGTACTATCATGTTCCTTTTTCACTAGGTACATCTGTCTATACATTTTGAAGTGAAGTTTTAAAGAAACGTTTAGATAACATAAATTAGCTGTGTGTGTGACGTCAACGGTCTTTGTGTGAGTCACTGCGCGTGCATGAATATTCATTATACTCGGGCTGCATAATTATCATTATACTCGGGCTGCATAATTAATTATCCACGTGGCAACAAGCTCAAAATGAATCGCGTAAACACAATTGTTTATCGGCTTTTTGCGCAGATAACACCCAAATTAAGCATAAACATTAATGACATAAATAGCAGAGAAATTACTTATGGGAAATTAATACGTTTTGATACGGTACACCTCGAATGTATATTAGTTTACAAAGAATCCCTTTAAAGCACCCTCGCAATTCATCTTCCCGCCGATACTCACAACACCATTAGGTGCATGGTTGTGCATCTTCCCACCTGCCTAGATCTTCAGCTTTTCACATTTTTGGACATAGCTGAACTGTTCGTTGTTCAAAATAGCACAGGCCTCTTTAGGGCGGCTATTTTGCGACACAAAATACGTCTCCAGAACTGTATCGCCACGATTCTCACCATTGTCAATATTGCATTTGTTGACATCGGGGGGGGGGGGGGGGGGGGCTTCTCAAGCTATAATTATAAGTGGGCAATGGGGTAGGGTTTCAAGAGTCCACAAAGTATTCATACATGTGTATTCTATCCTGGTCAGATAATTGTCAGTTTTGTTTAAAGTCCATACTGAACCAAGATGATTTTTATACAAATGTTTATAAAACTGCGATAATTCGGATCAATTTGTATTACTATCATGTACGTAAAACGTTAATGAAATATAATTTGTTACAGTATTTAGATTATATATTATTATGTAAATTTTCTATTTCAAATGTATGTTTCTTCTTTTCTAAATGTGTTATCACTACGGATGTGGCCCTGCCTTTTTAAATGTTATAAATTATGCTTTGTCAATCCTCAATCTAGATACAATGCTCCTTTCAAGGAAGAAATCCAAACTTGGATTTCGAATCTGGCAAATTCTTCAGATATCATAGAGAACTGGCTCCTTGTTCAGAACTTGTGGATTTACCTTGAGGCAGTATTCGTCGGTGGTGATATTGCAAAACAGTTGCCCCAGGTAAGAAGTTGCTTTTACAGTGGACCGAACCCAAATGCGTCTTAAAATGAACCATTTGCTGTCAACCTGTTGGTAGTTATTGCTTCCACGCAAGCTTACTGTTATATCCACATACGCAAACTCATACACGCACACATGCTAAAACGAAATGACGTCATGCACACGTAAGAATTTAAAATATTACACAAAATGCAGACACCACACATTAGCAACATTTACAACATTGCAAACGAATGATAGTTAGTATTCACCATCATAATACGCGGAGACACTTTGACATACATACATACATATAGAATACATATAGAACAAATAATTGTAGTCACTTGTAGTTGTTATTATTACAAGCAAAAATATCAATCGTTCGGATGGCGCAACAGCCCACATAATTATATAGTTACGTCGGTCATTTTCGTTGCATGTCGTCAATAGTATAGTAAATTACAATGAAGCGGGAGAATGATGGAGTTGGTGCAATTCCCATGTTAAACGATAGGGAGGAAATTCACCAGGATCGGATAAGGATCGGAGCAAGCCCATGTTAAAAGATAAGGTGGAAATAATATAAAACATGATATTATCGCTCATTCATCGAGGATCAAAGTTCCGCTTCTGGTGGAATCCCATATTAAACATTAGGGTTGGGGTTTGGGTTAGGCTTAGCATCAAACTTGACTCTAGGAGCAAGGTATGCAAGTCTGAACTTGTCCACGACGTACAATGTATTACATTGTAACTACACCTAGTTGTGTTTATTGATATGACATATGTGCTATTAACAGTACCGCGTACCTCGCAACTGGTTTCAATTAGAATACATACCATCTAGAGAGAGACAAGACTACGAAGAAAAAACGGCTATTTATTATGCACGTCTGAACTTCTCCACGACATACAATATATTACATTGTAACTACACCTAGCAGAGCGAATTTGATCGGTCGAGATACATACAAGTCTGAACTTGTCCACGACGTTCAATACGTTACATTGTAACTACATCTCGTTGTGTGTTCTTGATGTGACGTATGCGCTATTAATAGTACCGCGTGCCTCGAAACTGGTTTCAACTAAAATGCATACCATCTACAGAGATACAAGACCACGACCTGGCATGTAGAGCATCATTTTAAAATTTACATTGTGTATTTTATCACATATAGCGTAATTTCCAAATATGGTTGACCTTCATATCATAGTATAGCGCTACTATAACAAGATGTAGGGTAGTAAGAAAGGTAACAGTAATATTAAATATGTCATTGCACAGATAAATATTAAAGGTCGAGCATAAGTTTAGACTTAGGAAACTACATTTTGATAGTGTGGTATTTGAAATCCCTATTTTCATCCTATTCACCATGTCACTATACCAGAGCATGAGAAACTGTTTTCTTCAAATTTAATTTTGACCCTGAAATTTCATTTTGAACATTTATCTAATTAAATCATAAATCATTTAAGTACACTAGACTGTGGGTAGATATTTGCGCCCTTGTGTAGTGATGAAAATATCGTGGAAAATGGCATGACTACAGAATACCTATCCTTTTTTGAAGAGTTTTTGTAATAGACACGTCCGAACTTGTCCAATAAAATGTATCGTTGTATTCATACATCGTTGCTTCTTTTTTATGTGACATACAATGTTATACCTTTTATCCACACCTCATCGCTTCTTTTTCATGTGACGTATGTCTTATTATAGTACTACGTCCTTCGAAACCAGTTTTAACTGCTATACATTACATCTACACAGATGTTAGACCACAATCAAGCATGTAATCCATCATTTTAGGTTCGTACAATATTATGGAACACCTATGAGTACGCTACACAATAACATCAGTTAGGTAACATATTTGGTGAATTTCATATTTAGTTATTGACATGTACGTAGGCTGCATTCCTCTCACTCTACTTCGATATTGTCTTGTATATTTTCAATGTCATAGACTTGTACTATTTTCATAGTATATTTTATATTGGGTATTTTTTTGTATGTTAGTCGGTCATCGAGGTAAAATCACATAATTGTTTCTTTTCATTGTCATAGCTTTGTAACATTTTCACATTATAGTATATAGTGGGGTAATTTGTTGTATATTTTAGTCCATCGTTAAGGTCAACGTCCATCTTTTCATTGTGATAGATTTCTCCTATTTTCATATTTTTCATCATGTTTAAGTTGGGGCTTACACTATCTTTTCACCACCATAGCTTCTGTGTGTGTTTGTATGTGTGTGTGCGTGCGTGTGTGTACTATCTCACGCCACCACCACCACCGCTTCGGTGTTTTTTTTTTTCGTTTCAACATTATAGACTTGTATAATTTTCTTACTTTAACGCGTGGGTGTCGTAAATTATTGCCACATTAGTGTGTCATCAAATAAATTGTCGTACTAAAGTCCATGGGTGTCGTAAATTCGTACCAGTGTAGTGCATTACCGAGGTATCTTCTTATAATGTTAGCGTATGAACACGTTTCATAACGTTATTTTAGTAATTTAGTATTTTACCAAGGTAACTTCCTAACATTTTGTGGTCTCAACGCGATAGACTTGTAAGATTTTCGTATTTTTTAGTAAGTCAATGCGGTAACTTTCAATATTTCATGGTGTTAGAGTGTTAGTGTTTTCGTAATTTAGTGCATCACGAAGGTAACTTCTAACATTTTAGCGTTTAATTTTCGTATTTTAATACGTCAACACGGTAACTTTGTAACATTTCTTAGCGTTTTAGTGTGGTAGAGTGGTAGTATTGTAGTAATTTAGTACATTACTAAAGTAATTTCTTAACATTTTACCGTTTCAGCGAGGTAAACTTGTAAAATGTTCATAGTTTAAGGCATCAACGCGGTAATTTGTTATCATTTTTAACGTTTCATCACGTTAAAGTGGTAGTGTTTTAGTAATGTAAAGCATCACCGAGGTAACTTCTTAGAATTGTATCGTATAAACACGGTTGTGCGTGGGTGTCATAAATTATTGCCCGTTTAGTGTATCATCAAGGAAATTTTCATATTTTAATCAGTGAGTGTAGTAAATTATTGCCGGGACTTTTTTAAGTCTTACTTGAGTCGGTCATCGAGGTAACATTACATAATTTTACCTTTTCATAGGAAGGGATGGAGTGAGAGAGGAATGGGGTGAGAGAGGAAGGGAGTGAGGGACGGAGATACATTATTAGAAGACATTAATACGTGAACTTAGTTACAAATATAGGCGTTACAGGACTTTTGTCAATGTCTAACTGTAAAAATATGATTTTCATTCTTATAGCCTTTTACTATTTCCATAGTTTATTTTATAATGGGATAATTTGTTTGTAGTTTAGTCGGTCATCGAGGTAACATCACATTAATATATATTTTCATCGTGATAGACTTGTATTATTTTTAAATATTTTTGTTTCATTTTCAAGTTGGGACTTAGATTTCTTTTCGTAACATCACATAATTTTTTTTTTCATTGTTATAGCCTTGTAAGATTTTCATATTATACCCTTGTTACAGCCTTGTAACATTTTCATATTATAGTATATAGGTCCTCCTGTCGTGGTGTGTAGGTTTTCAATAATCTTTTAGAAATTGACTGAGGTTCGATATCGTATTCACAGTGGACATTTACTACACGTAGCGTAATTTACATGTAGGATTGAACATAATTCATAATTATGGTGAACGGCATATATTTTAGAGCGGGTTAATTTTTTTATATCACGGTAACATCACATAACTTTATCTTTTCATCATGATACACTTCTACTATTTTCATATTTTTCATCATGTTCAAGTCGGGACGTAGACTATTTTTTCGTAACATCACATAATTATTTTGTTTCATTGTTATAGCCTTGTACTATTTTCATGTTATAGTATTTAGTGGGTAATTGTTTCGTATTTTAGTCGGTCAACGTGATAACATCACATAATTTTATCTTCTCATTTCTATAGTCTTGTACTATTTTCATAGTATATTTTATAGTGTGGTAATTTTTTCATATTTTAGTCCATCGTCAGGGTAACATCACATTGTTTTTTCATCATGATAGTCTTCTACTATTTTCATATTTTACATCATGTTCAAGTCGGAACTTGACAACTTATTCGTAACATCACAATGTTATCTGTTCATTGTCATAGCCTTATACTATTTTCATATTACAATATAAAGTGGGTATTTTTTCCTATTTTAGTCCATCGTGAAGGTAACATCAAATTTTTTTCTTTTCATCGTCATTGACTTCTACTATTTTCATATTTTTCATAATGTTCAGTTTGGGAATATTTTTTTATAAAGTCGGTACTTAGTAATGAAATTCTGCAAGATAGACAGGTAAAATTAAGGAAATTCACCAAATTCAGCAAGATACACAGGTTAAAATCAAAGAAATTTAACAAGATACACAGGTAAAATTCAGGAAAATATACAGCTAAAATTTAAATTCAGGAAAATAGACAGGTAAAATTCAGGAAATTCCGCACATCGATAGTCCGAGATGTTGCGATACTGGAGCGCGTTTTCAAAATGTCTTTAAAAAATATGACTATGTTTCGCGCGTCGGATCAGGCCGAACTTTGTTGGCCACAACGTCGCGAATGTACGGGCTATCCAGTTGCTGTCTCCAGGACCGGTTCGTAGGGGCGAACCAAAGCAGATGCCGAAGACAACACGTCAAAATCTCTAGCAGTTGACTCTCTGCGGCGGATTATAAAAAAATAATCGCGGGTGCACAACTTCCGTTAATATAAAAACTGTGCACGGCCATGAGAGATCGGGGACATTCGGTGCCACTCACCGGACACCAATGTAAGTAGTTAAAGTAACGCCATCTACCGTGCAAGCCGGATCTCTATTCGTCGACACAACTGTCACGTGACTCCCGGTGCGACGACACTTCCGGCGTAGTGCTTCCTAGTCCATAAATGGAGCACTACGTTATATGGTGGCGCCAACTAGCAGATAAAAAAAATGAATAAGGTTAGATACATAAAAAAGTTGGGGTTAATCCAGCTAAAATTAAACAATTTGTAACTGCTTAATTTTCTAAAAATGTATTATTATATTATATTATGTAAGTTCCGACTTTGAGAAATATTCTATGTCCCGGCTTAAACATATGAACAAATATTCTAAGTTCCGAAAAATATTCTAATTATGATGCATTGAGCTGGCGATAATTTACCACAACCACGCATTAAAGCAAGAAAAAGTCCACCGTGTCTAAAATTCTAAGAAGTAACCTCGGTGATGCACTAAACTAACAAGAATTTACTACGCCCACACACCTCAATACGACAATGTACCTAATCATTGAATAAGCTAGTAATAATTAACGACAGCCAACCGGTAACGCTAGGAAATTATACAAGTCCACGGTGTTTATACGCAAAAATTCTAAGAAGTTACCTCGGTGATGCACTAAATTACTAAAACACTACCACTCTAACGTGAAGAAACGTTTAAATGTTACCAAGTTACCGCGTTGATGCCTTAATCTATGATCAGGTTACAAGTCTACCTCGCTGAAACGCTAAAATGTTAAGAAGTTACTTTAATTACTAGAATACTACCACTCTACCACACTGAAACACTAAACAATTTTACAAAGTTACCTTGTTGACGTTCTAAAATACAAAAAAAATATAAGGTTACCGCGTTGAAACGATAAAATGTTCAGATATTATCTCGGTGATGCATAAAATTACTAAAACACTACCGCTCCAGGGCACTGAAACGCTAATAATTTTACGAAGATACCACGTTGACGCATTAAACTGTGAAAATCTTACAAGATTACCGCTTTGAAATGTTAAGAAATTAACCCAGTGATACACTAAATTACTAAAACACTACCACTCTAACAACATGAAACGTTACAAATGTTACGAAGTAACTGCGTTGATGCACTAAACTATGAAAATGTTACAAATCTACCGTGTTGAAACACCAAAATGTTACGAAATTACCTTCGTGATGCACTAAGTTACTAAAACACTAACACTCTAATGCCATGAGACATAAGTTACTGCGTTGACTTAATAATAAATACGAAAATCTTACAATTCTATCGTGTTAAAACCATAAAATGTTAAGAAGTTACCTTGGTAAAATACTAAATTACTAAACACTACCACTCTAACGTTATGAAACGATATAAGTTACCGTGTTGACTTACTAATATACGAAAATTTACATGATGACACACTAAACTGGCAATAATTTACGACACCCACGCGAAAAAAATTATACAAGTCTATAGTGTTGAAATTATAAAAACACACAGAAGCGGTGGTAGTGGCGGCGGCAGATATTACACTCACTCACCTCATTACCCTACTATAGTATGAAAATGTTGCAAAGCTATAACAATGACAATATAAAATGATGTGATGCTACCTCGAAAATTTCCCACTATAAAATATACTATGAAAATAGTACAAGTCTATGACAATTAAAATATACAAGACAATGTAGAAACAGCCTATGTACATATCAATAGTTAAACCTCCAATCCGATCCAACGTCGGGATTGCTCCGATCCTGGTGGAGTTGCTCCCTGTCTTTTAATATGGGAATTGCACCGACTCGATCATTCTACCCCTTCATTTTAACCTACTATACTACTGTCGTCGCACTACCATATGTTGTTTTTTAATGTCATGATATTGTGCTAGAGAGAGCACTTGCCTGTGTTTAAGTAAGTTTAGCATAAGCAAAAAAATAAACTCAAACGTCAGGCCAGTAAAACATATGTGTTGTGAAAGGAACATTTATGTGATTAAGAAACATAAATACGAGAAAGAAAGATATTGTTTATGGCTCCAAGATTCCATTAGACAAAGAATTAAACTTAATTTGGAGCACTTGTTGAAACATGCGACATTTCGACCCATCTACGGCGGATCTTTTTCACGGACTGATGTCATGTGACACGACTCAGATTCACATGACATCAGTGCATGAACAAGATCAGCTGTAGGGGGTCGAAGCGTCGCATTTTTTAACCATTGCCCCAAAGTACGTTTAATTCTTGCTGTCTTATCCTTATAGTGTTTGCCATTGTAGGTCTGATTTGAATCCAATATGTCCTGAATATAATTAACAACCTATTCACTGATACTGTGGCAACAGCAAATGAAGCCAAGGATCTTCTTGGAGCTAACCAACTAGGACAAGAAGCATGCAAGATGTTCAACACGACATGCATAGATGAAAGTCCACTAACCTTGATTTTGAAGATATTATCTAGTGTAAAGGTAAAGAAGTCCAGTGGAAGAGGAACAGCCAAAGAGGTGATCCTGGGAGAAATGTATTTGGCTAAATGATCCTTGTTGCGAGGAGTAGGTAGCTGCACATGAGGGATGTCCTGGCTTATCTACCAAGAGAAGCTACAATCTACCATGGGCATTCGCAAATGCCGATGGGTCTTTCTGGAAGACGAACAAGGCTGCACACCCTAGAGAATTGGAGAAAAATGTTTCTCCAATAGAAGATATCCCTGACCCATCAACCTGCATCATTAACGGAATAAATTTGGTGCAGAAGCTGAACGGCAACAATAAGACGTATGCACAGTTGGCAGAATATCTGTCATGTCTCTAGTCCCACAGTACGTTTCACACAGTCAGAGGATTAATGTTGTACACAGAGTTCACCAGGAGACGTCAATCACACATGCTGAGAGGTGCAACCTGGGATCTAACACAGCTTTTCAGTACAAGAACATTGCAGTAGGCCACAGTATCCAGCAGTGGATGAAGTGGGTATTGTCCGGGTCATTAGTGATTAATAAAACATAATTCTAATTAAATAAAGGCAGATAATTACATGACATAATCATATTAACATGATTACTTAATAATTGCATACATTACAAAGATATTAAAATTATCAAAGAGTCGCTTTAATGGGAGTGTCACTGTCTATGTTTCCAACAAAAGTTCAGTTTCAGCTCAATCTGACCTTCCTATCCAGAGATAGAGGTCATCAAAGTTTGACCCGACTTTCATACCTGACGACCTCTCATGTGTTATAACTCCACTCCTAGTGACCTACAGATATGACGTTGGTGTCATTTTAAAGCGCTAAGAATTGACAATTAACCACACATCAACATTGTAATAAATATTTAAAAAAACATTAGGATATCTCCCTTGTCTACCACCAGTTAACCAGGTGGCTTGGGGTAAGTGGGTAATCTGGCTGGAGAAAGTTAATAGCCACCTCTTTCTGATCCAGGGACGTAACCATTCCGAGCCACCATCATCCATCATACTGAACTGTGACATAACCCTTCACCTCTTCAAACATGATGACATCTTCAGCTGTCACAGTTTGTTGTCGGGGGTGTGTGCTTATTGAAAATGGACTCACATTTAATGAGAACAACGACACAGAACGATAGCAATGCAACTGTCGTGTCCCTGTCACTGTCCGCATCTTTGTAAAGCGGCTCTAAAGCAGTTTCCTCTTTAGTCCGGGCGTTAGCCAGTGAAGCGTGCATTAGGGTCCGCACGATGTTTTTGTTTCATTTATGTGACCTTCTACACCTCTAGGTCAATAATCCGACGGGTGCCACCCAGGCACCTTGAGCGTTTTTGTATAGACCGAATAGTAAACACCCAAAACAATCAAAATAAGGTGTCCGAGCGAATGTTTTCATGGTCTGGTGTTATTAGTACATTAACGAACACATTGTAGTATGCAACTTTGTCTCATGAATATGCAAATTAGCTCTGACCAGTTACCTTACTCGTTATCATCGGAGTCGTCGTCACAGGCAGATGCTGAAGCTGCCCGAGTTTGTGCATTCCTGCAGCCAGTTTCTCCCCGACAAGCACAGAAAACGGTGCATGTTAATTTGGCTAATGTACACCGACATTGCGCTGTGCAGCACGGCTTGTCCGAGGAATATCCACACTAAATCATCTCTAAGATTTCATATGGTGCAAGGGCGACATCGGGCAGCAACATGACTGGAATTAGTGACCTCGATGCTTCATCGCGTGCCCAACCATACTTTGTTGGAACCAACGTCGGTGGTTCCGACTTGACTGCTGAATATGAGCGCTTCGTACGTTTTGTTCAAAGGCTTTGATGGTAGGTGGCGGAACCTTCAGGTCTGGCATTGCAGTGACCTTTGGTTTATCCATCTTTGTAGCCCACACGTCTCTGCGAACATCTGACATGCTGTTTGTTGGTTTACTTCCATAACACTAGCGATAAACCCAGTGGCCTCAGCAACCACCTCATCGATATCAACGTCACTAAGTTTGTGAAGAGAATGGCCAGCTTCTAGCGACTTTATAGTTGTACCTTTCCCTGTGCCCCATAGCTGTGCAACTGTGTCGCATTCGGAGAGGGCGTGTGCAACTGGTAGTTGTCTAACGATCCTTTCATGTTTTCTTGCAGTGGCCCCAATATCTATCACGGCTCGCCATGAACTAGTGCGTTCCATTGACAGACTGCATTGTGAAGTTGAAGTTCAGTGAAGTGATACACAAGCAAGACAAATACATCTGTATCATCACAAAGAATGTGATGCTTTTCGTTCCGTCTTTGGCAACTTTAGCCACTTGCTGAATCATGACGACATCTGCTTCCTCGTGTGTCGTCTTCAGATCGTCACGACGTCTTTGCAATCCTTGATGAATCTCCGTCAGGGAAGATTTCTGGCCTGTAACGACGAGCCTGTGGTTGTTCGGCTTCCCTTGTTGACTTGCCGCGATCAATTGATGACACATTATTTCAAACAGCTGCATCTTGTTTTCGGTCACAGTAAAAACAACCCTTTAGGGTGGCAACGGGGTCTGCAGACTCAGCTTGTGGCGTCTCCTAGCTTGTTGTCCAGCTTTCGCTAAACGTGTTCCGCTCTTGATGCTAAAATCATAGTATTTGTCGAATACCAAGTATACATCACACTTCTCTGCCTTCCCAAAGACGTAGCTAGAGAAACTTTCAACAAAGTCTCGCACAATTCCCCTGTTAGGCCAGTGAATGACCCAGAGGATCGCACAGCGGTCAATGATAGTAACGTCAGGCTAGGGAGCCAGTCTCGATGGGGTTTCTACGTGCAGATTCTTCTTTAGTGCCGCCATTGTCTTTGCTGTTCTCATCTCTCCATTCTCTGCAAATATTGATGCCGGCACCGGTGCAAGCTCATATTGTAGAATGTCACTGAGTTTGATTTCGCGAGATTGTTGCATTCCCATCAGTATCACCCTCTAGTAGATTAGATTTGCATCGCATACTGCAGTAGCTTCGACTCGCAAGACTTTCTGTGTCATTGCATTGGTTACGACCTCTTCGGACAAAGTAACATTGAATCCTTCTAGCTAGCTTTCGTCGTAACTGTCTTCTTCCTATTTCAAACGCATTTGGCGCATTTTGTAAGGTCATGGACAATCTGACTGCACATGTGCATACTGTAGGCCCATTTCTTCAGTGCAGATGGTTTCATACTGCCAATGATTTCATGTGGACCATGACCGTTTCAGAATGTTGCCATAAGCGTTTCCATCGAGCGAAGATAGTACAGCCCATACCTAGCGTAGTTTTGGTGTCCGGCGGCGAAGACGTAAGGGAGCATTTCTGTCACAGCCCATAGATGCAACGGCCAGTCACCTTCGCTTTCAGCCCGGACGAAAACCATCATGATGTATACCGGCTTCACTAGGTTCTCAATCCATAGCTTTGTGGTCGAACTCTTTGCCGCATTAGACTCAAGAGTGTTCATCAATTCTTCCTGGGTCTTTGTTTGCGCCAAGTCTGAACGAAGAACCTCAATGTCGCCAGGCCCTAAAATTCTGTGGAAACGTTTTTCCACCAAGCGTATGTTTGACATTGCCAAAACTGCTGTCAGCCATTAATGTTCCAACACAACCGATGAAACTCATCAGCATATGTATGCCGCCCATCCTAGGTACGAATTGTGAGAATCGCTCGGGATAAACTCAAGTCACATTAACGGCCACTCGGTAGATCTGCTGGTCATTTGTGGTTTGTGTCAAACGTTGTCCCTCTTCCATTGCTGTCAGCATTGTGTCGGGATCAGCAGGATCCATGTCTATGAGAGGCGTGTAAATGGCCTACGTTGCAGGCTGGACACTTTATCCGGTTTCTCTGCAGAGCTTGATATTGAAGCCAGCAAACTCCCGTATATTCTGTTCAGAATTAACACACTTCGGAAATTCAGAATCCAACTATCGCGTTCTCGCAAGTTGCACTGCCCGATCAGCCAGTACACGTACAGGTAGAACTGCACGCTTGGCTTCATGAACGGGCATTTCTGGTTTCTTAGGTCCTTTGTACCTGTGGATATATAAAATCTTCTATGAACCATAGTTAAAATTAGCGATCCCGAAAACATGGATTAAGAGAGATTGTCACGATTTTTTGATGAGATATAAAGAAAATCGTGTTATAGTTCTAGTGGTCATAGCTAATTTGCATATTCATGAGACAAAATTACATACTATGGTTTGCTCATTAATGTAATAATAACTAGAGACCATAAAACATTCGCTTGGACACATTATTTTGATTGTTTGGGTGTCTACAATTCGATATATTCAGGAAAGCAGTATTTATTTTGATGGCGATGACTGATTTGCATATTAGTGGGTTTATACAAAAACGCTCAAGGGTGCCTGAGCAGCACCCGTCGGATTATTGATCTAGAAGGTTAGAAGGTCACAAAAATGCAAGAAAATATCGTGCAAACCCTAATGCACGGTCCACCTTCTTAAGGGCGTTTGACTGCTGGGCTACTTAGCTTCCCAATCTTCCACGGTGAAGTATTCAACATTAAAGAAGGGAACATTTTGCTTTGCAAACTCATGCAGCCGGTGAGGTGTCTGGTTCTGGTCTTGGTAAGACCTCTGTAGACTAGCCTTTGTTGCCATCCTTTTCAGTAAGCCCCCAACACCATCGCATGGCTCCTTGCTGTGTGAAGTGGCAAAAGAATGCCATTCGGCTTCAACTCCAAAGTCCACAGAATGGTGGCACAAGTGGTTGAGTTTCTTACAGTTCTTGTATTGGCCTTCACAACCATCTGAGAGATAGAAAACTTTCTTTGGCTTCTCTCCAAACATCTCCTCGAGGAATCTCAGGGGAGGTCGTTGAACAGGTGGACTGTAATGGTGTCATATGACAGACACTCAGAGACAGCAACGTATGACACATGGTTTGACACTCCGTTCTCTAACCAATAACAAACAAAAGGGTGGATGGTAGTTTATGCATTGTTCTAGATATATTATTGGACCTCATCTTGCATTACAAATGTGAAGTTCTCGGCAAAATCACCCACAACAAGTACCTCCTTTTCACCCAACTTGTTGTCTTGCAGGTCTTGGACATGTGACAGATTTAACTCTGACTTCAACACAAATGATGACCATTTAAATTACCATAAAGTTATGTTAAAGTATTGCAATGCGCATGATAACACTTTCAGTGATTATTACCAACTATGCATGCTTCAAAATAGAAAATCATCAAAATCTGAGCTTACATGATTTTTGCAACATCAGGTCAAAGGTCAAGTTTATTTTTAAAAATATGTTTTTTTTCCTAATTATGATTTATTTGCTTGCCTACAAAGTGAGACAATTATAATTGATTTTAAATAACACCAACATGTAGGTTGCTTAGGAGACGAATTATGACATCTGAAAGGTCGTCAGGTAGTCATGGTCAGGTTAAATTTTGATGACCTCTATCCAAATATATATTTTTTATTCAGAGACTACTTATCGCCTATATTACAGCATTAATGCGGCCTAAGAAATTAGTTTAAAATTGCATAGCTCCTAAAGTATTCAATTGCACACGATCAAACTACCACTGATTCATGCTAAACATGTATGCTATGTATGCATCAACAACAACAAAATCAGCGAATTCGGAAGTTACATGTTTTTGCAAGGTCAAATCAAAGGTCAAACTATTTTTTAAAATGTGTTTTTAAAATGTTGATATGTAGTTAATTGCTTACACATATAAACAATTCTAAGAGCTTTAAAATGGCGCCACATCGCATCTGTAGGTCACCTAGGAGAGGGGTTATGACACTTGGAAGGTCGTCAGGTATCAAGGTCGGGTCCAACGTTGATGACCTCTATCTCTGGATAGGAAGGTCAGATTGACCTCAATATTGGATTGATGGGAAACATAGACTCATGGTCATACACCAACACACTAAGTTTCATAAAAATCGAAGACGGACATGTCAATTTCACCCTGTTTTTGATTGATTTAGTATGGAATGCCCCAATAGTGTCTTTGATCACATCAAGAAGCTGCTAGAGAGGATCGTGGGTGGGAGGATTCGAAAGAGAGTAGAACAGGAATTAGATGAAGAACAACATGGATTCAGAAAGGGCAGAGTGACGACAGATGCGAGGTTTGCATTAAGACAGCTGGTGGAGAAGAGGTTGGAGATGCAAGGGAGAATGGCAGTGGGATTTTTGGACCTCTAGAGGGCCTACGACACAGTCCCAAAAGAGATGGTGATGGCAACAGTGAGAAGGATGGGAGCCAGAAGCAGAAGCAAGGATGGTGGGGGGGGGGGACAATGTATGAAAGAACAACAACATGAATAGTTGTGGCTGGATTTGGGATGTCGGAAGAGTTTCAAGTTAACATCGGATTGAGGCAAAGAAGTGCCCTAAGCCAATTACTATTTATCATGGTTTTGGAAGTAATCAGCAGGAAGATCTGCATAAACGTTGTTCTCTTAAAGATTATGTATGCAGACGATCTGGCTATAGTTACAGACAGCAAACAAGAGCTACAAGACATGTTGGAGGAATGGAACAGGGTGTTCAAGAAACACGGACCGAGAATGAGCCTGGAGAAGACAGAAGTGATGAGTTTTGGACAACAGACAGAGGAATTGGGCATCAGGTTGGATGGAAAGGAAATTAACCAAGTGGACGGCTTTGTGTACCTTGGAGGAATGCAGTGGTTACGGCGGATGGGCGTTCAGATGTGGAGGTGCGACGCCGAAGACAATGTGTGAATGCTTGGAGAAAGGTAGAGGGAGTCATTATGGACAGAAAAATCTAGAAAAAGCTTAAAGGGAAAGTCCTGCGAGTGTGTGTTACACCAGCATGCCTATAATTATGGTCTGGAAACAGTGGCGCTGCAGTATAACAGGAGGATTATTGAGAAGCCGGAAGGGCAGGCCATTTGGCAAAGATGGATGCCGGAACAATACCGAAGAGAGCAGAGGCGGAAGAACATAAAAGACACAGGAAAAGGGGAAGGCTACAGCTGAGATGGGAGGAGTGTGTTAGGAGGGACATGAAAAGATCTGGGGGGATTGATAGGTGGAGAGAGGGAGCGATGGACAGAAAACGATGGAAGGAAAAGACGCAGAGAATGATTCAGCTTTACTGTACGTGATTTTCACCCGTTGTAAACCAGGGGACATGGAGGAGATAATCCAAGTGTCTTTGGTAAATCACTTGATCAACTGTGTTGTTTAATTATGTTTTCGGATAACTACGATCTCAAATAGTGAGTGTCGACATTAGTTGTGCATGCAGATATTCACACGTACGCGCACATCACATACACGCATGCACACAAACACACACACACACACACACACACACACACACACACACACACACACACACACACACACACACACACACACACACACACACACACACACACACACACACACACACACACATACATCACATACGCAGACCTGCCTACCATTCTGGATTGTCCGGAATCATTCCGGAAACACACCTCAAATTACGGTATTACGGCGAGGGATGAAAATATAACGGATTCCTTCTTTATCACAATGATCGTTAATCACTTCCGTGCTCCACAAATTTAGCTTCCACTATATTCAACAGGTGGCAGCATATATACGCAGCTTGTTGTGGCATGGGTTTTTTCATTCGCTGCTTCTGGTCGTAATCTGACCAATAGGAAACAGCGTTACGATAAATTCACATTTCCGCGCTCAAACAAAAATAAGGCACGCGATACGAAATGATGTCGGTGATTGAAATACTGACGTCACTCTAACCAGATATGTCTTGTGTGTACAGTGGACACAAATACTCGCGGCACTTGTGTAGAATCTGGACCCACCTCGATTTCGCCATTATAACTTCAGTTTTGCCTAACTTTGAAGTTTGAGTTTGATACCTCAGGCTCAGTGTGTTAGTTCTGTTATTCAACATTATCCCGGAATATTGCGTCTTAGAGCACTTAGAGGCGTAAATAGCGCCCAGGTTTGCACCAACATAACCTCTACATCGCCCATTTTGCGACGACGGCGGTGCAGATTAGTGCAAACCGGGTCGCTATTTGGGCTTCAAAAGTGCGCTAAGACACAATATTGTCGTAATATAAATATGCCTGGGATGATGTTGAATGAAGTGCTCTAGTCGCAACAGTGTGCAGTGTAAAGTTCGACATGCATTCAACTTGCACCTGTTGATTCTGAGCTTAGAATTTGGGGTTTACCGTCCATGCATTGTGCATCCTGATGATCGTGTGTTTCTCTCAATAGTAAAGTTTACAATGTAAACCTTTGAGTAGTATTTGTTATTGGCTGTATATTACATAATCTGGCTGTAATATGGAATATTGCATGAGTCAGCATGCTGTTTTTGAAAGTTACATAAAATCAGAATTACAATGGTTAGTATTAAACACACAATTATTGAGGTTCTTTCAGTTGCTTAAAGTTTGACTTGAAAAGAGAGTAAAACAGTTCTAGTCATTGTAAATTAGCTATGCCAATACTGTATAGACGCATTTACATTATGGACGTGCATTGTACTTCGAAACTGCGGCACCAGTGGGTCCGGGATTTTTAAACATATTGTTCTTATCGATGTATTTTTATATTTATTTACACACTTTTATTGATGTATTTGTATATATGGACAGGGTGATTGTCTGAAATAAATACATTATTATTATTATATTATTAGAGTCACGCTTCTTCACGTTTGATTTCCACCAATGCTGGTTATGAACATCTACCTTACCTTGTTAACTGGACCCTTCAAAACACCTCACAGTTTATTAGAGACAATTATGTTTTGGGTATCATCGTAGTCACAGTATAAAAGTATTTCTGACAGTGGTGTTCTTTTCCTGACAATATCTGACACGGTTTTGAATCATAACTGACAGCAGGCCTATATTCCTGAAAATCAGTGTAAATGGGAAGACGGATTACTGACATGAAGTTTTTGGGGTAGGCAGGTCTGCATACGCACGCCCTCACTTGCTAAGACGCTCGCACGTACACAACGCACGCACCACCCCCCCCCCGCGCGCACACACACACACACACACACTATTTATATTTGTGTATGTTATTTCAGGAAGCAAAGCGGTTTGCACACATTGATAAATCATGGGTGAGAGTCATGGCTAAAGCACACGAAACACCAAACGTGGTGGATTGTTGTGCTGGTGATGAGATTCTGGGTGAAATACTACCAACTTTACAGGATCAACTGGAGATGTGCCAGAAATCTCTCACAGGGTAAGCCTGTTTTCCTTTGATTGCATAGGATGCATTTGAGTGTTTGAAATATTGACTTGATTGTTTATCAATGCATCATTCTGCTGGTGGTTCCTGTTGAATGAGCTCGACAAATGTATGCATTTTAACTGTTTCTGGGATCTTGTATGGGGAATACACCAATATAATTATTAAGAACCTTTCAAACACCAGACCACTACCATGAAATGGGCATCCAATTAATATTACATGCGTCTGACGTAAACTTATTAAATAAATAATAAATTAACCTTCCTCAAATTGCCTCAAGTTTCGTATTATGTTCCAGATACCTCGAAGGGAAGAGGTTGATATTTCCTAGGTTCTTCTTCATATCAGATCCAGCCTTACTTGAAATCTTAGGCCAAGCCAGTGACTCACATACAATCCAGGTACATCTACATTAATGATTGCGTAATATATACTTTATGTAGCAAATAATCTTAGGTAGGGCTTCATAAGGTATATAAGAATGTATCATATGTGTGTGTTTTATCACAGCTAAAGATCCGGGAGAATGTTAATAAAAGTTGAGTCGTTGCCATGAAAATGGTTGTCCTCTTGGATTCTCATGGTGTTTTGTACCATGATATCTCTGAAATTGGTTTCTCACGTTTGTCACAATCATCACGCATATGCGTACATTGAACGTCTCAAAATATTTCCATACGTTTGTGTAAAACGATTTATGTGAGATGTTTAAAGATAAAAACATTCCAACATAACATACCTTAGATAACCTAGTATGGTACTTATTGAGAAAATATATTTCAGAAAATCTCATTCAAAGTATTTCAAATGTTTATTGTATGCTCATTCAAACATCATTAAGTCCAGAATTACGTCAAAATTTGTGTTTATTTAAATATTATATGTTCTTCAACAACTCATTACCACATCTTCAAAATAAAAAAGTTAAATTCATTATTAACCATGGTGAAAACCAATTATTTGCACTTGATTAATATTCTGCTGTTATTTCACGTAAGTAACAATTGTTCAAATGTTGGTAAGGATCTGTCGAAGCATTGCTGAAAACAGCAGTTGTTGGGGAGCATATGGCTTTAATACTAATTGTTTTGTATTGCAAACATATCACATTTAAATGGTAAGGTGAATATGTTATTGTAAAAAATGTGCAAACATAGACACCATTTTTTTATTATTAGTTTTTTGAAAATATTTTATCAGTAGAATTATACTTTTATAAAACTAAATTTGTGACAGTTTCACGGAATATGCAGAATATTCCCATTCGCCACAACATAATAGTAGAATTTTTTTTTCAATACTATGTCAACCAGTTGTGCCTACCTTCAGTATGTTGCTACATAAAATATGCTACCACACCACATAGGACTATATATGTTAGCTTACACCCTCCCATGAAGCAACACCCCAGGGCAGCAATTGTCACCATTACAGTATTTTTTAACTTAAACTAGTTATCATGACCATTTAATTGATGTTGTTGCCAATTACAGCATTGCATGCGGCAGATAATTGTTTAATGTAACTTTCTCCAGTGGTGCGGCCTGTGGAATGACTGATATCTCGCTGAAAGAATAACAATTCTAAATCACTACATGACTATAATTAGTAGATCAGAGGCCAATGATCCAAGGAACCAAAATTAATTGAATATCGAAAAAGTTGCATGAGAGGAGATGTGCTTCAACGTTAGTATTTTAATTTATACATTAACACTTTAAATGTTTCATATTAAAGAAGAATGGTACGCCAGATGATCCATGTTGTGGACAATTTGTACTCGAGACTATGTACAATACAAAAATGTACAATCAAAAATCAAGCATATGAGCGTATGATTATCCTAGTGAAAATGTTGTGTGAAGTGTTGGTAAGCATTCACGACAATGTATTGCAGGCTCATCTGCTGGGAATATTTGAGAATGTGGCTCAGGTAACATTCCATGAGAGGGAGTATGACAGGATCATGTCATGTGTATCAAAAGAGGGAGAGGTTATTACGGTACGCATTTTGTTTTCATTAAATGTTCCATTTTTATTAATATTAAATATGTGTTATGTAAACTGTACTAAAACCAAATGTATTATGTTAAGTAGTATTAGGGCATTAACAAATCTAAGATGTTTTAATTATAATGTAAATTGAAGGAAACATATTGCAGGACCACTTAAAACACTTTACACTTCATCCCATGGCATACCTATTCCGATATGCATCTATTCAACTTCCTTAGGAAATGTATATCCTCAGTGAAATTCCTACATGAAGACATTTTGTTCGCATACACCCTCCACTGTCTAAGAGCATGTTCACATTTATATAGCTGAATAAACTGATAACCAGTGGAGTGAATCTAATTGCCCCCACTTCGAAAAGACTGCAGTAGGATTCGGACCAGAGTCGTCATATTAGGAATCAATATTCTGAACAGTCATGGGATTTTTGTACTACAATAAATCCGCTTATTAAATTTACTTCAGGCCAGAGTAATTTGATTCTCTTAAAAGGCTGACTGGCATATTTAAATACAGTAGGAATTATGGAAAGATTCAATCCAACCCAACATACTTGTGCATACTATGGATAGCTGCATAAATTAACAAAGTCCACAAAAACGTGGTGTTGCATATGGGCGGATGGTGGTTTAATTGTCGCACGGAAATAAGTTGCTACATCGGCACCATCTGGCGAGTGGTACATACTAATGCACATTGAGGCGTTAGTGCATTTAAAAACAGCACAGTGTGTCTTGGCCACCATGTCACGTCTGTTTAATCTGGCAGCTGTTTAGTTTGTTGGGTGTTGTTTTGGAAGCCATTTTGGATTGTTCAAAATCGCAAGTTAAGCACCACATATTGATGGGGGATTAAGACCATTGAAGCATTATGACCGTAGTGACTTATTTTGTTGAACTCTGCAAATTTATGAGACCCACCCTTTAAATTATGTTATTCGCGATTATGAGGTTCACTTCAGACGCATTGTTTAACACATATACCTAACATGGGTGTGGTGTAGGATAAAACGTTTTTGCTTTAGTTATATTTTGCATAACACACTGTATATTGTTTATGGTGGGGGCACTGTAAAATGTGATTTTCATGCTGACATTCATAATTTCTATATACAGAATATAAATTGGTTACATCTTGGGTTGGCAGCTTGAGAAATCAGTACTATGTAGAGGCAACGTGGAAATATGGCTTGGTGATTTAATGACAATGCAGCAGAAATCTCTACATGGTATCATCAGGGATGCATATGAAGCAATATGTGATTCGAATTTTGAACTGCTTACCTTTCTCAATGAGTACATCGCACAGGTTTGTCTTAACTTGTCTTTATATGTCTAGTCTTGAATTTGTATTTAAGCAATAATACGCCGTGTGTTGCTGTTACGAGAATGTTAAAGACTAAGTGACACTTTGTATACGCAAACGTAATTTACATGTCAATTAATGTGTCAAGGCTTTACAAACTCATGTCACTTAGCCCGCTCAAACATGCTCATTTTCGTGTCACAAAACAACCAGCTCGTCAGGTGTTGGTTACATCATGGTAGTACTTAAGTGCCGCTGAGCGCATCTAGGCCTTTCGCATGATACCCGGTAGAGCGCGTTGGTGTTTCCGGCTGTATCTGAAATTACCATGGCGGAATTTATTATTTGTCACATCACCATGATGATACTACAGTGAAATCGTACCTACACATTTGTCGCTGGATATACACAGGAATTGTCCGTAATTTGGTTGTGTTATTGTTCAAACGGAAATAACTCAAACACTAATAATAATTCCTGTGTACATCGAGCGGCATTGTTGTAGGTTAGATTATTATCTTTACGTTGATATTAAAAATACAAAATTCCGTTATTGCAATGTCATGCACAACCGATGTACTTGAATTTACAATTATATCGTACCGCCGCTTGCCATGCTAAAAAGAATACGGATGCTCAACGATACTTACTACCATGACCTCACCAACGGTCGCTAGGTAACAAACTGTACAGAAAATGCATAGAAAACGAGGGCAAAAATGTTTAAAAGCAGTACATTATTTTTATAGTATATTTAATTCAGACTGGTAAAAAAAAGTTTATTTCAATTTATTTGTTATCTTTAATTGCCAGATAACATTTAAGTTACATAAATAAATAATTATACATATATATATATATGTATATATATATATATATGTGTGTGTGTGTGTGTGTGTGTGTGTGTGTGTGTGTGTGTGTGTGTGTGTGTGTGTGTGTGTGTGTGTGTGTGTGTGTGTGTGTGTGTGTGTGTGTGTGTGTGTGTGTGTGTGTGTGTGTGTGTGTGTGTGTGTGTGTGTGTGTGTGTGTGTGTGTGTGTGTGTGTGTGTGTGTGTGTGTGTGTGTGTGTATGTGTACATATAATATAATATATATATATTATATGTACACACACATCGACAAATTCACATTTGATTGTATATTTTCACATCTTGCCTTTAAAACGATTCAGTTCTTGTACCGCTACATAACACGTTTGCAGCTTGCCATAACTGCCTGGGCATATGTATGCACAGTTGCTGAATATGACGTACTTTTGAATAGTTATTCGCGCAATAGTGTGCATGTTAGGTAATTTTCTCACTGACTTTTGCGAATGGAAGCAAGTATGCTTTTTTATTTGGACATAGGTCCGTATAAAAAATATTGTATTATTCTTGGCAACAATCAACAGCAAAATAAGGTTGTCAACCAATTCCCGGTTACGTTTCTTGGTAGTGATCCATCTCCATCATCTTTGATGGTGACCTTAGTTTCGACCAGCATATTTCTCCAGCTACAAATCTGGTTTGTAATATATATGCGAAATCTGCGATTAAATCAGCGTCATATACCCATATGTTCTAAAGCAATGTCAACTGCAATAATTATTACTTGCTTTAACGATTGCTAAACTAAAATTTGTCTTGCCCGTGCTGTACACAAGGCGCCTAATTTTTCACCATCACTACGCCAACTTAGACAGTTGCACTAACTTTAATTCCTGTTATCGACTCAAATTTTTATTGTTCACTATTGCCCATTTTGCTTTATCAACACAACAGCCACCCTGTTTTGTTAATCTCCTGTGTCTCTAATATTTACTCAGATGCCAGACCATCTATCTCACAATTGTTGTTCCCAAACAACGGTTTACCTCGGCAAGCGTTTTATCCCATAGGTGCACCCGTAGATGTAATGAACACCATATCACTTTAAAATCATATAAAACTACAGTCGCCTTCCATAAAAAAATCTGAAAACATAGTTTATTCCAAATTGCATTTTCACCCTAATTCCTCGGCGTTCTGTGTATCCAATGATGACTTTCGCACGTCCCTCTTGAAGTCTTCATGGTTTTCTTAACGTTGCTGGCTTGTTGAACAGTTGAGCTCGTGTTTCCAAGCATTTAAAGGAACATAGTTTGTTCCTTTTTATTTTAAAATACTGTTACACTATATATAGTATAAATGGTATCTATTATAACGTACATATAGCCACAATATGTTTTAACGACGCAGAACCAACTTTACAATTTAACCGTATAAGAATCGCCGCGTTGACACCCAAATCACCGCGCTGTCACTCAAATTCCCGAATAGCGAGCACGGATAATTCCGAAGAAGACCCGACGGGGGCGGAGCTTCAAATGTCAATACGCTGTCAACATGGCTTCCGTGCAAACCGACGATTTTTCGACCGATGTAAGGAAATATTCCGTTTTCATTGTGTTTGTGAAATTAATCTTGTTTTATATCGTATTAATGCAATTAATGTTATCGACAAGACATGTGTCCGTTAATGACATTCTGTATTATGCACTTCAGTTTTGTCCGTCAATAACCAGTCGCGTCCGTTCGTGTTGTCAGTTGAAGGCAGGCCAGGAACGTAAATTAATGATCTAATACCAGCTATCAGCACCACGATCGTCTGTCTACGTGGGTATCAGCGTGTCCAGGCTTATGACTGCAGAACGAAATGTTCTACTAAGTATCCCCACTGTCATTGGTAAAACAGTATACATATTAAATGTTATTGATATAAAAATAATTAGTATCATCACATTATCATTTCACTGACAGAGTTTGAGTGAAAGAGCTGGTGAGATGGAAAAAGGTGGACTACATGGACGGGGTGCAGCGAGAGGAAGGGGTATGAGGAAAAGGCGTGGCCGATGAAGAGTGTGTCAGAGGAAGAGAGAGAGTTAATGAACAAAACAGACTGCGCTCGCATCTCCAAGCTACGTAATCGCAGAAAGGAACAATTGCAGATAAATTTATATTTATATGATGCTACACATTTTAATAACAATTAAATGCAACTGACAAAATATTGATGTTCTGTGTTGATAAACATTTGAAGAATTTGTAATCCATGTGCTCTGGCAAACCACCAACTTACATAAAAGGCCCTTGAGTGTAATACATGTAAAACAATTGTGTGTGTGTGTGTGTGTGTGTGTGTGTGTGTGTGTGTGTGTGTGTGTGTGTGTGTGTGTGTGTGTGTGTGTGTGTGTGTGTGTGTGTGTGTGTGTGTGTGTGTGTGTCGTGGCGAAAATATTATGTAAGTAATACTAACATTTCACAAACAAATGAAAATCAATCACACACAGCATAAAGGGGACACAACACGTTTTCTATTTTTGCACAAACCTCAACACAGTTTGTCAATACTGTAATATATTTCACAATGGATCAGTTGACAAATATGTTGTAAATGTCACTGATACGAACCTTTTACCTGATATATAAAAAATGTGTAAAGTAAAATGTTGGGAAAAGTTAATATTATTAAAAATCACTACCTAGTTATTCACTGCATAATGCTGCATTCTGAGTTAAACTACTATTTATGTGTAACAGTACAGTACGAATAATACTTACTTATTTGATTGGCTACCGTATATGTCACTGTGGCTATGTTCCTATAAGCGCTTTAGCAGTTTCATTATTATCATATATAGGTGGGGTACTAGTGCACTGCACATCCTTTTCAATCCTCCAGTGCATCCTTGTATTTTGTATTGTATTGGTTGTAGTAATACATATAACTAGGTATGCATCAGTAGGCGTAACTGGTCCAGCTAAGATGTGCTACCTTGTTTTAGGTTGGTCTGTTAGGAATCCAGATGATGTGGACTAAGCTAGCAGAAGAAGCTTTGTCACAGGCCAGGTACGATAAGCGGGCAATGCCTGCGATGAACCAGAAGTTTCTTGAACTGCTGAATCAGCTTATTGACCAGACAACTTGCGAGTTAGCCATGTTTGAGCGAGTCAAGTTTGAGACACTGATCACAATCCATGTCCATCAAAGAGATATATTTGATGAGTTGGTAAGTTTTTAAGCATAGGTATAATTTATTCTTGAAAAAATGTATGGTGTACATATTTATGCATGCAAATCAACTGCACTTCAGACGTTAGCGTTAATGTAGACCTTCAGTTTGTAAACAGGAATATTCAAGAACCAATCCTGTTATAACATACTGTACATTAAAAGTATACACGAGAAACACAAATAAATACACAATTTACATGGCGCTGTACGAAAGAAAAATGGAAAATGAACAGACAGCAGGCATGGATTAATTTAAACTATTAATTTGTGTGTTGAATTAAATCAATTATTTTAATTTCATTAATTAACTTTTCCAGAAAAGCTAGATTCATATACTTAATTAACTTTACCAACAGAGTTTAATTTTCTGTTATTTATCAATTCTGAATTATAGGTACCTCTCAATTAAGTGCTCCTTTTTATATAAAGAGTAGTATTGAGTACCCGACATCTCACAGGGACGGATAAGCAGTGGGCCAACTGGGCTTGGCTGCTGATTCGCCAATTCACAGGAGAGAAGGCCTACATGCAATAAAATGTCCACTGGTAGGCAAACTGATAAGTTGATGGCTAACCATTGCGTCTAGCTTGTACTGCTAAAAGTAATGTTATAGTATTTTGTAGTTGGTAACATTATCAATACCCATGTTGTATCATATTAATACCAGTACTTGTAATGTACAGTACATATTTTCTCACTAGGTGAAAATGCACATCAAGAGTGTCAACGACTTTGAATGGTTGAAACAGAACCGCTTCTACTTCAAGGAGGATCCTGATCAGTGCATTGTCCAAATTACTGATGTGAACTTCATTTATCAGAATGAATTTCTTGGGTGTACTGAAAGACTTGTGATCACACCTTTGACTGACAGGTGAAACTACACATTGGATAACATAGATTGTTATATGTGTACAGATAATGAAATCAGCATCAGAACAAATATTTATTTGTTCCATATACATACCAACATATAATACAGTTGTAACTGACAAATCATGTTAACTACACAAGAAAGACAAACACTGTTAAACAAACTGTTTAAAATTACTGGTCAATGTATGGGACAAGATATTCACATTAATACCAGCATTAAAGTAAAAAGCAAAGGTAAGTTCTTATAATATAGCGCATTATCCAGTCCTCAGGACTGCTCAAAGCGCGTTACACTTTACTCCCTGGCTCAATCGATCAACATCTCGACTTCTCTGGGAAGCATCCAGCCATGCTGTAATTAATGCGCGAAGACTTCGTACACAAATATCCACCACTGTCTATAGGCTGGTACTCATTCATACAGGCCGAAGCACAGGATTCGACCCCGGGTTCTCTCGGTCGAGAGTCCGACGCTTTAGTCACTGCACTACTGTGCTCCAAACGACAGCAGCCATTGTCACTGAAGCCACCTAGGTTTTAAATTTTATAAAACATAATTGATTTAGCAATACCCTTTAAAAACATATAGCATAAATACACCGGAATTTGAATGGCGTCCTCTTAAAATTAAAATATTTTTAATATGCATACCTAAGCATAGGGGTTAATATATAAATTTCAATAAGTATGGCAATCTGTAGTTTATTTTAATACCAACAACTCAGTCATATTTGGCACATTTCTTGACAATAGCATTACGTTTATGTACATGTACACTAAGTTTCAAAGAAATTGAAAAAATTATTTAACTTGGTCTTTAAACTGCTATTTAAAGGATATACACAGTTGTGCGCACATTCCAGTTGATATGCCTGACTGACTGTTTACATTTTAATGGTAAATTTTATTTCATTCATTTTTATTGACTATTTTTATTGTCTTCTATCTTGACGTCTAGAATTTGTGAATTGATTCATGATTTTGTTTTTTATTATAATTATATTTTATTTATTTATATATTATTATTTATAAATAATTATTTTTGTGAATTGTATGTTTTATCTATAACTATACAAATATTGATGTAAGTCACTAAATAAAGCTTTTACTACCACTTACTATTATATTAACTATACTTCTATCGAGCTCTGTAACTAAAACGTGTTCATTGCAGGTGCTACATCACACTGGCTCAGGCATTGGGCATGTCAATGGGAGGAGCTCCTGCAGGACCAGCTGGAACTGGCAAGACAGAAACTGTCAAAGACATGGGCAAGGCTCTTGGCAAGTATGTTGTTGTCTTCAACTGCTCAGACCAGATGGACTTCAGAGGACTTGGCAGGATTTTCAAAGGTGAGTAAATTAACAATCTTCAAATTGTAAACAAAACATTCAAATTATAAACAACCACTGATGAATTTGCCTATCCATTTCTGGACGTTGCAGATTGGTTGGATTTTCTATATACAGTACGTTCGTTTGCTAATCTTCCCACTCGCCAGACGTCTGCTCCCAACCATTCCTCCATGTCCTTCTCCCATTGTCTCCTAGATCCACTATTGGTACTTATTGCGGAGGCAGGGATCTCTACCCGCAAGTACCTTTGATGTTAGGACTTTGCCACTTGCCGCAAAGGTGGTTTAAATACAATAAATTCATCGACTTGCTTTTTAACACTATTGTCGCCCCTGGTTTGAGAGACTGATTCCATGTTATGGAAGAGTTATGGTCACTTTGACATAAACTGACTAACTGAAGTAATAATACATGTGTTATTGCCGTATTGATACATACGATTCAGACATTGCGTGTAGGATTAGCCGAATCTGGTTCTTGGGGCTGCTTTGATGAGTTCAACCGAATCGAGCTGCCTGTGCTGTCTGTGGCTGCACAACAAATCTACATCATTCTGACAGCCAAAAAGGAGAGAAAGAAGGACTTCATATTCTCAGATGGGGATCACGTCACCCTCAATCCCGAATTCGGACTCTTTCTTACAATGGTAAATCTTTTATAAAAATCGTATATGTCATGTTGTTATGTCACTATTGTTAGGTTCAGAGTGCATCTTCAGCACAATGAAAGTGAAAGAAGTAGATTAACAATAAATCATGATAGTGATATTAGTTTAGTTAAACGGTGTTCCTTATGAAACCATATTTAATTTATAAACGGTTGTATTAATACAGCAAACATAATAGATATATATCAAAGAAAATGTAATATATGAACTCATTTTAAATAGTAGACCTGGATCGTTTTATTATCTAACATCTATAGCTATGTGTACACTACACTGTAATGCGTTCATTAAGCTATTATGCCATCTGAACTTTGGTTTTGCTTTGTACATTGTTGTATTTCAATTAAATTATTGTGTTCTTTCTAGAATCCTGGCTATGCCGGTCGTCAAGAATTGCCTGAGAATCTGAAAGTGCAATTCAGAACGGTGGCTATGATGGTTCCAGACAAACAGGTGCGCATATTAAAAATATTATAGGGTGTAGTATGTATACAATTTGTTAGGTAATCGATTAGCATAACAGCCGGAAGTATTATTGCTAACTATAGCTGTGCTCGTGAGGAACCAGGAAATGTACTTCAGGAAGCACACCACATAGTAACTAATTTGTGGCAAGAAGGTGGTAGTTTGGCGAATGCGGGATAACGTGGTAGAGAAGTGGCCTCTATTTTGAGTATTTGCCTGTATTTTGTGTATCCACCAATTACGAATACTGTTTTATAAATTGGTCATATGTTCTTGTTTTTGTGTAAATAATATAAACATTAGTTTGAAAATGGGCTTCTGCAACGTAACTCCTGCGTTGCCTTCACATCAATTTAGTATACATGGAGCTCCCCAAAGGAAAATTATTCCCCATTTTGTTGAGTGCGTCTTACTGAGTACAACATATTATATAGCCTTTTATGCCATACTCCTGTTTTATGACAATAAACAATGGTAAAATAAAGCATACCTAAAACGATCAATATTTTGAAAGTAATGTTTATTTTATATGCTTTCATAATCATATTTATAGTGCATTTAACTCAAGAATTCCCTAAACAAACAACAATTTTAATTGGGTGACACCCGTGTGTGACTTAATGGTGTACTCTACACCATAATCATTTGGAATATAATGTGTACTATTTCAGGATACTGTGTAATATGTGTAAATATATAGAAAACCATATCTTTCAGATCATCATTAGGGTGAAATTGGCCAGCTGTGGTATCATCGATAACATTATTCTGGCTCAGAAATTCTATGTGCTGTACAAACTGTGTGAAGAACAGTTGTCTAAGCAGGTGAGAAGTTAGTGTCCATTTACCAGTTAGAATAAAACCCTAAACTATTTCCCTGTAGGCTATCGCTTACATATCGCTTACATACTGCTATGCTATTTGACAAGTTAGTAATTGTAATATTACTCTTTAATAGGTGCACTACGACGTTGGTCTGAGGAATATTTTGTCAGTGTTGTGATCCCTTGGATGTAACATGTAACAGTAATTGTTTCCAGTTAGAATGAGACTTAAACTACGTTCCTGTGGCTTACACACTGCTGTTTGTTAAGTTTGTACGTTACTGTGGCTTACACACTGCTGTTTGTTAAGTTTGTAATTGTAATATTTATCTTTGATAGGTGCACTACGACTTTGGTCTGAGGAATATTTTGTCAGTCTTGCGATCCCTTGGATCAGAGAAACGTACAAGAATTAGCGAAACGGAAAACACAATTGTGATGAGAGTAGTGAGAGATATGAACATTTCAAAACTTGTGAGTGTCAATTTGTGAAATAAACTAAAAATTACTGGTACTGCATACAGGGTTCTGTTTCCATGGTAAATGTGTTATTTTCCAAAGTAGAACATGATTAGAGAAAACGTGGTAATTACATGATCAGATATATATGAAAGTTGACGTTATGTGTGACTGTTTTATTTGTTAACGATGCTTTATTTTTAATGGCTATCTTAAAGACAAAGTGAAATTACTTTGAAACTTCGTACACGTACTCTTGTCAAGTAATGTGCCAAGCCATATGAAGCATATGTATTGCGAACTCATGTCTCTAAGCCCGCTCAAACGTCGTCACTTCCGTGTCATCCCGTCAGATGTTGCTGATGTCACCAATGGCATGGCCCCTGAGCGCGCCCTATCCTTTAGCACGGCGAGCGGTGGTGCGGCCTGTTGTTTCAGACTGTACATGAAATGGCAATCGCGGAATTGTATATCACCGTAAAGGTTATATTCTTATCTACAAGTTTGTCGCTGGATTTACACAGGAATTGTCTTAACGTTTTGAGTTATTGCCGCTTGAACATCGCGAATGCTCAACCTTGCATTATTTCTGCAACCGCGTATATATTGCAGAATTAAGCATTCGCGATGTTCAAACGGCAATAACTCAAAACCTAAACACAAATTCTGGGTACATCCAGCGACAAACATGTAGATACGACTATTATCGTAACATCAAAAACATTAAATCACATAGTTCAAAAGGCAATAACTCAAAAAAGTAAGCACATTTTCTGCGGGCATCCAGCGACATATTTGTAGGTAAGGTTATTATCTTTACGATGATAATACAAAATAATTTCGCGATTGCAATTTTAGATACAGTCTGAAACACCAACCCGCATAGATGCACGCCGTGGTAAATCCTAGCTGGTGCTACCCGCAGTCACGTCACAACGACCGTCAGGTGTCATTACAAACTGTGCAGAAAATGTACAGAAAATCGCGACCAAAAGGGGCCTTGCAATGGTGACGGCGGGGGTTAAAACATTCGATGAATGTCACGACGCTATTTTAGTTTATATTTCATTCAAGTTGGGAATAAACACGGTTAATTTCGCTTAATATTTAAGCCATGACAGACAAATTATAATACATCACTGCACACCTCTCCTAGTCGACCAAACGCTGGTTGTACGGGACATTCTACAAAAGCCGCTAACAATGTTTAACCCCTTGAATAGTCACCCCTTCTGCAAAGGTACTTTGGCCGTATCAAGGGTGTCTGCTCTATATACCCCGTAGCCCGCATGCAATACGTGTACCGTGGAATATCATTTTGCCTAGACAGTGGGTATTGACTGAAAGATGCCGTTGCAGAGGAAAAAAGTGGCTTGAACAACTGGCCTTTGTTTGAGTTGGGGAGCTGGGCTATTCCACATATTCATGTAGCAGTGGAATGTGCTTTAATATGTAATTGTTTCAAATATAGGTAGATGAAGATGAACCTCTGTTTCTGAGCCTGGTTTCTGATCTCTTCCCTGGGATTCAGCTAGACAGTGGGTCATATGTTCACCTCCAGACAGCTATTCAGCATGCAGTTGATGATCAAAAACTCATAAATCATGACTCCTGGAATCTCAAAGTTGTGCAGGTTTGCATAATTATTTTAGTTTGTATTATTGCGTGATATTTCTTGATTAATGTTTGAAAGTAATACGTCCTTTGTGTTGTTTAAATAAGTGTTGTGTTCAATGGATTGCTTCAGTTGTATGAGACACAGCTCGTTCGACACGGCATGATGGCTCTTGGACCAAGTGGTGCTGGCAAGTCATGCTGCATCAATATACTGATGAAATCTCTCACAGAGTTGGGAATGCCACACAGAGAAATCAGAATGAATCCTAAAGCCATAACAGCACCGCAAATGTTTGGTCGTCTTGACGTAGCAACAAACGATTGGACAGATGGCATCTTTTCGACTCTGTGGAGGAGGACACTTAAGATCAAGAAAGGTTGTTTAAATCTGACAAATGTTATATATTGGTTGTTCGATCATCATGTAGTTTGGTAAATCAGCAGGAATTAGTGCATTGGATTGTAATTATATCTGCACAATGCGTAACGTGTTGTCAATTTGGAATGAAAATGTCTGCAAGGGATGAAGTGACAAGTACTTTAAGTATTGCTAAGAATTTGGATACCATGCTGTATACGAACCACTCTTTACTAAAATAATAATGTCATTTAATGATTTGTGCACTGTGCATAACAACCAATCGCGTTGAACGTATAAAATTTAAACATTTACGTTGGCCGGACTCAGGAAGTAGCTTTGCATGGATAGTTAAGAAAAAAACCAGGTAATTATGTGGACATTGCAGTAATGTAATTATATGGTTGTATTGATTGATTTAGCGTGGCGTTGTGGTATCAAAGGGTAGACCATCATACTCTCAATCGAGAGAGTCTGGGTTTCAATCCACTTGCTACTGTACCGTTCATTCCACGTTACGTTACTTCAGTTCATTCAGATGTAGAAATGAGTTCCCGACCATAGACAATAGTTGATATATGAGAACGAAAAACATTTGTGAAGTAATTGCATTGTGGCTTAAAATTACCCGGAATAGTTGTGATGGTGTTTGAATGAAGTATAAAATACTAAGGACCGGATACTTCGCTATGTAATAACTTATATATATGGTAGCAGTCAGCTTGATGGGTCATTATAAGTTGTGTGCCTTTCTTCGTCGTTTCGTTATTAGGTGACCATGTGTGGCTAATTCTCGATGGCCCAGTGGATGCCATCTGGATTGAGAACTTGAACTCTGTGCTAGACGACAACAAGACATTAACACTGGCTAATGGAGACCGAATCCCCATGGCTGCCAATTGTAAGATCCTCTTTGAGGTACACAACATTGACAACGCTTCCCCCGCTACTGTGTCGAGGAATGGTATGGTTTACATGAGCTCATCGGCCCTGGCCTGGAGGCCTCTCCTACAAGTATGTAATGTTGTTTGATATTCTTGGAAATAATAGTGTTTAGCAAGTTCATTGTTTATGGCGTAACCACAACGTAGCTATATGTTTATTCGCATCTTCAGTGATAGAATAAACTCAGTATTATGGACATTTGGAGTACTAGCAATTGTTGCCGGGTTTTAAGAGTACTTCAAATACGATCAACAATATGATTAAGTACGATGGTATAAAAAGATTGAATATGTAATGTATATGTATGCCAATACAACACTAAAGTGTATTTACAATATCGATTTGGTTGGCATCAATTGAATTTAATACTGGTTTCACGCTTTCAATGTGTATGTTGTAGTTAATATTGGCAAATATGGGTGATAAAAATCCGTTATTAACCTCCACTAACAAACGTACCCATCGTCCGAATGTCGCTACACACACACAAACGCAGGGGACGTTTTATCAAAGTATTTGTGCCGTAAACCGTCCACAGATCAGTTATAAATGGCTTACGTAAGTTTGACAAACAATCGAAAAAAACATTACTTTGCATTCAAGGTGTCTCTCGTAGATGAATCCCTGAAATGTTGGCGCCCGAGATGCAAAACACCTCTAGTAGGAAAAGCTGAACATACACACATACGCTAGCTCAACTATAGTTAGGTTTCAGGTGTTTCTTATGAAGAACGTGCTTCTGTTAACTGCAAGTGTTTTGCCACAATATCAAGTACATATTCTTAAGCTGTTATTCATGCGCACGCTTGTTTATGACAGGGCTGGCTGATTAGCAGAGCGTCTGATGAAGCAGTTATGTTGTTGGGGTTCTTTGACCAGCTCTTCGATAATTTGTACTGCTTCTATGAAGTCTCACTTGTCACAGTAATTAAGGTTCTCCAGTGCAACATCATAAGACAAGTGAGTCATAATAACTACATTTCACATTGTCATTACTTTCTAAAACATAACACAATATTTAAAGTGTGACTGAGCCTTCTTGTGGTTCTACCACCTGATTGTGTTGTTTTATTTACTAATGATGTTTGTATTTAACTAGTTTAGCTTAAGTCTGTTGGATCTCCAGGAAATATGTAATAATAAGCTTGTCTTGCATAATTAATTCTCGCTACCTGATGTAGGCGTGTGACCTGCTCGAAGGACTAATACCGAACACAGACGAAAAGATTCACCTGCCAGCTTCTCACATGCAGAAACTGTTCATATTTGCCATCATGTGGAGTTTTGGTGCTCTGCTAGAATCCGGTGACAGAGACAAACTGCAAGCATTCTTACTCAACCAAAGAATGTTTCAATACCCAACATTCAGCTTCGATCAAACTATCTTTGAATATTTCGTAGACAATTCAGGTACGTTATTACAAAAAGAATACCATTTGGGTACAATTGCATAGCACAATGCATTGGTCGTATAGTTGGTGTTACAAAGGTGACATCATTCTCAAGTTGATTGCTAGGTCATTAGAAAAAGTCACGGCCATTCCCTGCCAATATGGTGGCATATATGACTTTTGTGGACATGCTGTTCACGCAATAGAGTCTGCATGTAAACCCAGGCTTAGTATTAAGTTGTAGCCAACAATATTGTGTTACCTTTGGTGTTGTGAGACGTACCACGTTGAATTATGTGTAGTTATTAAAATAGTTGTTGGCTTTTGTAGATGAAAGGCCAGTCGTAATTAATTAAATAGCTTTTGCTGCAACACATTCAAATTAGCTCTATCTGTATTTGTGTTATGTTATTTAAGAGATCATTGATACCTTCAGGTGAATGGGCACACTGGTCAACACGAGTGGCATCGTATACTTACCCAAAACACAGTAAACCAGAGTTTTCAACAATCCTGGTACCCAATGTTGACAACGTCAGAACCAGCTTCTTGATAGAAACCATAGCTAAACAGGAAAAGGTCTGGAGTGCCGACTTGCATTTGTAATATATCTTGTAATGGAAATATTCAGGAAATAGTATTGTATTATATAGCAAAAGTATTGTTTATATATGTATATATATATATATTACGAATTTCAAAAAAAAATTGGAATATGGTATGTTAGTCCTGATGACCATTTTTTGCACTGTGGATAGTTCTTTATTAGGTAAACAACAACATAAAATTTCAGGATGTGCTCTCTCATTTAGTTTATATATATATATATATTATGTATGCACACACAAAATGTCATACGCTATTACATCAAGAACGAACACAGTGTCAAATTAATTTCTTTAATGCACAATTACATGACTTTCAACTGTTTCTTTATTCACTTTCTATTAGGGTGTCCTGCTCATTGGTGAACAAGGCACGGCAAAGACCGTGATGGTCAAAGGCCACTTGTCAAGTCTGGACCCAGAGCAACATCTCATCAAGAGCATGAATTTCTCGTCTGCCACCACTCCTTTTATATTTCAGGTATATAGTAGTCAGTTTGTGAGAGGTAATCTGATGTCAGGTTTATATGCAAAAAGGGTTGTATTATCACTTAGGGATATACGTTTTAGTAGTACACAATTACACATGTTTTCAAAACAGGTACAGTTATTGTATGTACGTGAGTGTAGGGGACGTGGGTGCGTGCGTGCGTGCGTGCGTGCGTGAGTGCATACGTATCATACATACGTATATTAATTGGCTCCAGTCTCCAGTGACCTATGTCTCGGCAACCATTCAACAAATCCCTACTACATGTTCAAGATATGTTATTTGAACAAAATGAAGGCAAAATTACCAGGTTTAACTTATTTATATATTGGTAAACATGGTATCCATTTGCATAAACGTGGGAAAGTCGTATACGAAGTGTGCAATTAGTGTATTTATATTTTCATTTGCCTACATTGTTTCACATTCAGACTGTTTATTACCAAGTAGCATTTCAAATGTACCAGGAATTATTAGTGTTGTGGCGTCAACATACATGCACGCTTGTCTCCCCTGCCCCCCATCATGCACACACAAAATATACCATCAGAAACATTATGAAACTGTTCAAAAACTAGTATAAATTTAAACCAAGGCCAACTGCCAACATACTTTAAGACAGTCATACGTCTATTGACATAAAGTGAACTTGATAACATACTATTAATACCGTCTGAACGTTACCTAAAAAGTTAAAAAGTATACATGTAGTTAAATAAAGAATAAATAAATGTATAAATAAACTAGCTGACGATATAAAGACTAAGCTGACTGTTAAAAGTATGTACATACATGCAATCAAGTTAATAAATAAATAAATAAATAATAATAATAATAACCACCAAAAAAATTAATAAATAATTTAGCATGGCAACATATAATCTAAACCGACTGAAAACAGTATCTTGGCATCTCGCGGTTCAAGTGACCAACAGCCTGCGGATAAAAACTATTTATAAATCTAGTGGTCCTTGTCTTAATACTTCTATAGCGCTTGCCAGAGGGTAGAAGTTCAAAGAGATGGTTGGCTGGGTGGGTAGTATCCCGTACAATGCTCTTGGATTTCCGCGCACAGCGAGCATGGTAAATAGATTCAATGGATGGCAACTCGCGCCCAATATTCTAGATGCGCCCTTCACGATAACTTCTAGCCGTTGTTTCTCCTCCTGACTGGCGCGGCCAAACCACACTATAATCGAGAAAGTGAGGATACTTTCAATGATTGCGCAGTAGAATCGTATCATAATCTCCTGAGCAATGCCGAATCTCCTGAGCTGCCTCAGGAAGAACAGGCGTTGTTGTGCCTTTTTTTTAATGCACAGTGTTTGTGCACCAGCTGAGATCGTTTGAAACTGTTGTTCCAATGAAGATTCAACCTGCTCGACCTCCACGCCATTTATCGAAAGAAAAATGGATGGAAGTCTTCTTTTTACGAAAATCAACAATAATTTCTTTAGTCTTTGAAACGTTCAATTCGAGATTGTTATCCGCACACCAGCCAACCATTCTCTGAACTTCCTCCCTGTGTGGCGTCTCATTCCCATTCTCAATGCAGCCCTTCACAGTAGTGTCATCTTGATCACAAGGACCGATTGGTCCACGGAGACACAGTCGTTTGTGAAGATAGTAAACAGGAAGGGGGATAGCACATAACCTTGTGGGGCACCTGTATTTAGGATAGGAGGTCTGGGGATAGAGCTGTTGACTCTGACAGATTGAGGCCTGTGAAGAAGAAAGTTAAGGACCCAGTGACACATGGCAGGATGTACATTCAACAATGAAAGTTTATCGAACAGCTTGAATGGGATGATAGTGTTAAATGCTGAGCTGAAGTCAATTAACAGGATCCTGGCATAGGTTCCTGACCTTTATAGGTGCTTCAGAATGTTATGCAGACCTAAAGCTACCGCATCGTCTACTGATCTGTTTGCTTGATATGCAAACTGGTGCGAGTCCAGGAGGCCGTCGGTGACCGACTTCAGGTACTTGAGTACTATGCGCTCGAACACTTTCATGGCGACTGAGGTCAGTGCCATTGGACGGTAGTCGTTCAACCCGGTGATGTTGGACTTCTTGGGAATGGGTATGATAGTGGAAGTTTTGAAGCAGACTGGAACTCTGCACTGCTGGAGAGAGGAGTTGTAGATGTCCGTAAACACCGCAGAGAGTTGGTCGGCGAAGTTTTTAGGGTAGATGTGGAGATGTTGTCTGGACCCGAAGCCCTCCGCGTGCTCTGTCTCCTGAACAGTTTCCTCACCTCAGTTTACTGGACTATGAAGGGCGGAGACAGAGAGATACCTGCTGGAAGTGGGCGCTGCTCTGGTGAATAGTTAAGCTTGTCAAATCTGCTGTAAAAGAAGGCTTGCAATTAATAGTTAGAGTTTCCAGTTCACGAGAACACGAAGAAGAGACAAGCTGAGTGTCATTACACCACCGCTGATTCACAAGAAAGCACACGCCACCACCCCGCTGCTTGTCCGTCAGTTCGCTCGATCGGTCCTCTCTAAACAGAGCATGACCAAGGGGTGTCACTGCCGTGTCAGGGGTCGTGGCTTCTAACCACGTTTCCATAAAACACAGTATAGAGGCGTCTCTTATTTCTCGTTTGAAAATCAACAGGTGAAAAAGTTCGTCTGTTTTGTTCCTCAGTGATCGCACATTTCCAAAACGATACCAGGGAGTGGTGGTCAAAGGCTGCGCCGGCGAAATCTACACAGTGCGCCCCCGCGTCTACCCCGCTTGCGTGTGCGGCTTGAGGCGTTGTGTTGTGTTGTGTATGACCCGTATTGTCAACAGAAAAAGTGTCCTCCAAGATGAAGTTTGGTTTGTTCTCACAGTTCATGGATTCCCTGATTCTCAGTAGATCTTCACGATCATACTTATCTACACATATTTAACAAGATTTAACAAGATTGCCACCCAGAGAATTAACTCTAGGTAGCAGGTGGACAAGGAAGCCTTTGGCTTATCGAGAGCCCGACCCTTTTATCTATGTGTATCCCGCCCGTCTGAGGTATGTGTCGATTTTATTGTTAAACATATTCACACTACTAGCACCCACACAATCAGCAGGTAATCTGTTCCATTCATTTACAGTCCTTTGTGAAAATGAAAACTTTCTTATATCCAATCTACTCTGCTCCTTTGCTAATGCAAGATCATGTCCTCTAGTCCTTCTATCTTTCTTAACTGAGAAAAACATATTTCTATCAATATTTTCATAACCCTTCAATATTTTAAACACTTCTATCTGATCTCCTCTCAATCTCCTGGTCTCTAGTGTTGTTAAACCGCATTTTTTTAGGCGTATTTCGTAACTAAGATCCTTCAGATTTTGTATCATTTTAGTTGCTCTCCTCTGCACTCTTTCTAGAATATCTATGTCCTTCCTGCGATATGGCCTCCACGCTTGAATACAATATTCTAAATGAGGCCCAACTATTGTTTTGTACAGCGGTATTATTAGCTCTTTTTCCTTATACGTTATGTTTCGCCTAATTAATCCAAGGATTTGATTTCCCTTTGAAGGTGCAATTCCGCACTGCTCTGAAATCTTCATATCAGCACTAACGGTTAACCCTAAGTCCTTTTCTTTTACAGTAGTACTTAGTACAGTACCCCCCCATTGTATATTCTACTTCTTCGTTCCCATGTCCTATGTGGAGGCATTTACATTTCCCAAAATTGAACATCATTTGCCACTTTTCACACCATTTGATCAACCTGTCAAGATCATCTTGTAAATGCTGTCTATCTCCATCACGTTTAATCCTTCTAAACACTTTTGTATCATCCGCAAATTTCAACACCTTGCTTGTTATTTCATCATCCAAATCGTTGATGTATATTAAGAATAATATAGGACCTAATACTGATCCCTGTGGTACCCCACTCAATACCGATTTCCAGTTTGAAGCCTCCCCATCAACTACTACACGTTGTCTTCTGTCAATCAGCCATTGTTCTATCCAGTTTATTATACCATTTCCTATGCCATGGGCCTTTAGTTTAAGCAGTAATCTTTGATGTGGTACTTTGTCAAAAGCTTTTTGAAAATCTAAGTAGACGATATCTACTGGTGATCCCTCATCTACCCACTTAGTGATGTCTTCCAAAAAACATAACATATTTGTTAAGCATGACCTCGCTTTAAAAAACCATGTTGAGATGGGTTTATCAAGTTTTGTTTAACAAGAAAATCCACCATGTGATCTTTAATTAGTCTTTCTAATAATTTACAAATCACTGATGTTAAACTCACTGGTCTATAGTTCTCTGACTTGTTTCTCGAACCTTTTTTGAATAACGGTATAATGTTTGCTTCTTTCCATTCTAAAGGAACCACTCCCTCTTCTAATGACAAGTTGAAAACTGTTGCAAATGGTATGCTAATTTGTTCTACAATTTCCAATAGTAGTTTGGGTGGAATACCATCCACTCCAGGTGATATATTATCCTTCATAGCCCTTATATTCTTAGCTACCATTTCCGGGGTTACAATTAATTGTCCTAAACAGTCTGAATCTGCCCCCTTGAACTTAGCCTCTGGTATTGGCAGTGAACTAATATCTTCCCTGGTAAACACTGAACTAAAGTACTCATTCAGGTCTTCTGCCATTATGAATCCCTCTGATATTATATTTCCAGCACTATCTTCTAGAGGACCGACCTTATCTTGAACTTTCTGTTTCCTTCGAACATACGCATAAAAACTCTTGTTGTCATGTTTTATATTACTAGCTAATTGTTGTTCATAGCTTCTCTTTGAATTTCTAATTTCAGCTGTAGCTTGGTTAAGTGCTTCTTTATAATTGTTGTAGACTTCATCATTTCCAGTACATCTATATGACTTCCACATCATTTGTTTATACTTAATTTCTCTAATGGCTTCTTTCGATAAGTGTTTCTTTTTGGACCGTTTTCCTTGTTTTTTGAAGGGTACAAATTTATCGATTATGCACTTAATTTCACTCTTTAATATATTCCAGCATTCTGTTGCCGTCTTATTTTTCAGTGTCTTATTCCAGTCTATCTTTGCTAAATATTTCCTCATGTCCTTATACCTTCCTTTGTGAAAATTTCTCCTATACTGCTTTTTGCTATTCCTTTCTGATTTTACTTTGATGGTAAAATGTATCTGGTTGTGATCGCTACTCCCCAGTGGCTCACATATCTTGACATTGTCAACTAATTCATTCTGTGAGGACAAAACTATGTCTAACACATTCTCACCCCTGGTTGGTTCTAGCACATGTTAAGAAAGGAATGTATCTTGAACTAAAACTAAAAACTTGTGGTCCTCTCTCCCCATACTCTGTAGAGATTTCCATTGTATATGCCCATGGTTAAAATCCCCCATAATAATACAGTCCCGTTTGCTTACTTCCCTTATAGCGTTTTGTATTTTTTCATTCTCTTCTATGCTTATGTTTGGACTTCGATAAACTAACCCAACTGTTAACGTTGAGTTTCCTGTAACTATGTTACACCAAACAGCTTCTTCGCAATCTGCTTCTCTTTCTAATTTTATTTCATAAGCCTGAATAGATTCTTTAATATATAAAATAACTCCACCTCCCTTTCTTCATATTCTATCTTTTCTAAACATTACATATCCTGTCAGTCCCAATTCAGCATCTGATATATCGGTGGTGGTCCAGGATTCGGTTATACCTATTATATGAGGGTCAATATCTTCTACCATAATGTTTAGTTCATTTCTTTTGTTTACTATACTCCTTGCATTTAAACAAACACATTTATATCCAGCTTCAGAAGAGTTTTCCAGACTGTTATTTGTTGATTTAGTTGTGCTGTCTTTATCTATGCCTCCATTTTCAGGCTTTTCTGTGAGTCCCCCCTGCGAATCTAGTTTAAATAGATGCAACCTGTCCCACTGTCAACAGATTGCAGCAGATTCTCTGAGAAAACTGCTGCCCCCTTTCCACTAAGATGGAGGCCATCTCTCATGTACATATCTTCCCTCCCAACAAAGTATCCCCATAAATCTGTGAATCCCACCCCCTCTTCTTCACACATCTGCTCAGCATATAGACTTAAACATTAGAACAATCATCGAAAACGTACACACAATCATCCACCGCCACAACGTGTCGCCATGCACCGGCGCCATCTTGTTTACATATTGTTGTACGTTGTGGATATTTATTTAGTTCCAGATAATCTAACGTATGTAGTTAAATACGAGTAATTAAATTTATTTCAGAATATGTACTTTGCATCTTATTTTGAAAAGTACTATATATACAGTAGCATATTCAAAATAACTAAACACACGCAATATAATGTATTAACCGACTGCTTAATTGTTGAACTATTTAGTAAAGAAATACACATTTTCTGTAGGCCAACGCAGTTGCACATTATACTATTTTGGCATCCAACTGCCCAACCCCCCGTTGACTAGTACCAAACTATAATTGTTCACCATTATAACCAAAATGCAAATGAATTTAAACCTGGTAATTTTGCCTTCATTTCGCACAAATAACATCTCTTGAAAATGTGGCAATGATTTGTTGACAAGTTGCTGAGGTTTGGATTAATAGAAATTGTCGAAGAGCTTTTGGACTTAACTAAAATGTAAGTGATGTACGTAATAGAAGTTAGCAAATTTGACTTTAGAAAAAATATTCCATAAATTAGAGTTGAAGGTTTGGCCTCAGCTACAAGTAAATGACATTCATGGCACTCCAGAATTATAACTTTTTCTAAATAGGCTTTAACTCCGAATCATTATGAAGCAACATCATACTAGAGTAAACATGGATAGAATATCCGGGTTCTCAGTTGTTGAAATTGTACATAGTTACCTCTCAAGAAAGTTGTTTTGGTGATAAAAAAAAACTATGTACAGTACAGTAAATGTCTTCAGTAGATAGTTTTGCATATGGTGGGTGTGTGCGTGCGTGCGTGTGTGTGTGTGAGAGAGCGTGTATGCATACGTGTGTCCGTGCATGTTTTAGAAGAGTTACTACTGCATATTCATCAAATTACACCGCTGAACGTAAAAAATGGACAATAGAGCTCATCTGTCTTGTGGGATATAATACTATAGTTACAGAGGAATCGAGAGTGTATTGCAATGAACAGGTATGGCACTTGGTGGATTTTGAAGTGCTTTGTTCTGTCCTAAAGACTCCTTACCGCACTACATGTTTATCTATGTATATTTTGTTAGAAAGTGCACGTGTGAGTGATGTGACCATTGCTATTTACAGAGAACAATTGAGAGCTACATTGAGAAGCGTATGGGCAGTACCTACGGTCCACCTGGTGGACGAAAGATGACTGTCTTCATTGATGACGTCAACATGCCAATCATCAATGAATGGGGTGATCAGGTAAGCATTTTGGGATCAGTTTGTTTATTGTCTGTAGTGATTATGTTAGGATTAAAGCTTGTGACATACATTTTCTGTTCACCTACGTATATTTGTTCTTTAAAAAAAAAAAAAAATTATTATTGTGTTGTGTTTCAACACTAATGATGCAGATCTGTGTTATTTTGATATTGCTCTGTTATACTTTCACATTCAATGTGATATATTTCGTTACATGTTCAAGAATAATATATCACACATGTCACAACACTACAAACCAATTGTATTGTTCGTTTGTTCGTGTGGTAGAATAACTTGAAAATGTAAAAAATAGCATGTAATTTAATTTAAAAAACATGTGTAGAGGAATCTGTAGTTATGTTACAGTGTATATAGAACATATTAGTTAAAACAGTAACATATTAATCAACAATATCAATACGTCAGTGTTGGTTGTGATAGCTCCGCTGAATTTCCATTACATGGCATTACTATATGTGCCTGTACTGATATATTTGCACAGGTGACAAATGAGATTACACGTCAGTGCATGGAGGTGAGAGGAATGTACAATCTGGACAAACCGGGAGAATTCACACATATCGTTGATATCCAGTTCATTGCAGCAATGATTCATCCTGGAGGTGGACGCAACGATATTCCAGAGCGTCTGAAACGCCATTTCTCAATCTTCAACTGTACCCTGCCTTCGAACAGTTCCATAGATAAGATCTTTGGTTTGTATGCATGTTCAAGTTTGTATTTAGTTCTATTCTTATTAGTATATAATTATATTTCAAAAATGCTTATAACAGAGGAATTAACTGAAGACAAATAAATTAAAAATTGCACGATTTTAATTATTACAAATAATGTATTCACTCTTACAAAGCAAGTAATCAATTATGAAAGTTATCATGTGAATATTATGCTGCTGTATATGGCTTTGTGACATTGGTGATATCATGGCTGATTCATATGTTTTATATAAATACTGTGCATCAAAGTTATTATTTGATATAAAAATGGTGTAGTTATATTATAGACGTATACGTATTGCAGTTATAGTGGAACATAAATAAATAATGTGATCAGAAATGCGATGTTGTGTTAAAACATTTGTTCTTGACTATCCAAGTAGAAAACACCTGCAGTGTTCTTTCTTCCTAACTTTAGGGGTCATATGTACTGGATATTTCTGTGCTGAACGCTTTCCGGAAGATGACGTTCGTTCCATGGCCTCACAGCTTGTGCCTATCACCAGGCAAATCTGGCAAATGACGAAGGTAGTAATTTACATGTGCTTGAAACAGTTTGAAGCCGTAAACACTTATTGTATTTCTTTGAGTATGATTTAGCGCTCTTACTTGCTCCCTGCATTGTCTTCCTCATTTATTGACTCTGTGTTAGTGGTCGAATATGTCGTAAACGGCCGATTAATAACGTATCATCCATGTCCATATTGCTGCATGGTGTATAGTCAGAATCCGTATTGATAATATCCGTCATGTGACCTATTAACAAGGTTCGTCAACCCATCAAAATGGATGCCGAACACATGGAGCGTTCGGACATTCCATCGTATACTGTGTTTAATCAGAGTGTAAAACAATAAGGGGCCGCACCTCACAATTTTGCGTGATTCCGCGATCGCAGCGCCGCCTGTCCGCAGTGCAGCTGATTTACAGCATATCTGTTACATTAAGAATTTTTAGTTTCTTAAACAACGGTTAATTACAAATGACCGTGCGGTTTGGAGGGCCATGATCGCCAACGCCTATGACAAACATGGCACATAGAAGAAGAAGAAACAGCGGTGTAGTGTGTGCATTATATTTAGCTAAGCATATTATTCTAATTGTTTTTTTTGTAGTTTGATTTTTTGATGATTCTGTTACATTTAAAACCCCATATCAGTAGGCCATAATTAATGTATGGTAACATTAATGAGCTATACAAAGTAACATTTATATTTGATGCAAAAGTCATTAAAATTTGATTTACCATAAATGTCAAAATGACAACAACAACAACAACAACAACAAACAAGTATTGAATCAAATTAATGGCTGGGATTATCTGACCCAGTATGAAATCAGTCCATGCATAATCTAACAACTTATAAATGACTAAATTTTAGCAGTTTACGATCCTTTCTTTGCTTGTTGTCAGCAAGAGATTTGTTGGTAGTCGTCAGCAAGAGATTTGTTGGTAGTGCGAACAGTGTGATGAAGTCCGATATTTACAATGAGATGGAGAACCAACATATGAACATGACAAGAACTGCACTCGATCGATGCCAACGACACCTTCTCCCTCAGAACTGATTCCAGAGTCGTTTTCACGTTGGGCTTCGTGATGACATCACCAATTGCACAGCAGTACTGCTGCTCGATGTCCTTCAGTACGGTTGTTAGGACCTTGTTTGGAACCGTGAGCCCGTGCCTCGCTTCTTTGATATCCTTCTCTGCCAGAAGAGCATGGTCAAGTTCAATCGTGTCGATCCCATCTGTGGAGCTGATTTTCTCCAAACATCCTTTACAGACGCAATAAGTCAGCTTTCGGACAATGTTTCCGCCAATGTAGGTGATCACATTGCATTCTTGTATGGAAAACATATTTTCCTCCGAGGGGCCTGCGATCTCCGACATGACACTGCTGATCTCAGGGGGAATGGCACGGGTCGAGGCCATGACTGGAAGAAGGTTGGGAACAGGCTGAAAATAAATTTAAAACAACCAATAACAATAGGTGACAACAAAGCACAATATAGCACAATACTGTAACTAAGGTGAACAAATTTAAATGTGGAATCCATTCAGAAATAAACAATAATTACACGAATTCATCTCACAATCACACGATTTTTTGTTTTCCCACCCGCAAACTTTGGCATATTAATGCTTTTTTTTCCAAATATTCTAAATGACAATTGTCCAGGAAAAGGTTGTATTATTACAGTTATATTCACATTACGTACACATATACGACAATCTATATTGTGTGCCTTTCCTACAGATAAAGATGTTGCCAACCCCTGCAAAGTTCCATTACGTGTTCAACCTGCGAGACTTGTCTCGCATCTGGCAGGGTATGCTAAGAATCAAGCATCCAGAGTGTACAGATATGATCGAAGTTTTGAACCTATGGAAGTGTGAATGCACACGCGTTATTGCAGACCGGTAAGCATCGCAGTATTTATGAAACGTGCCGTCGTCTATAACTCGGACTAATCATACTTGACAGTATGCTCAACATATTACAGCTTCTGTGACAACTTAAATTGTGGGTGTAAACTAGTGCATTGTGTGCATGGGTGTGTGTGTGCCATTTTAAAATTGTGACACCCAAGTTTCCCACACCCGGACGAAATTTTAAAAACTGAACCACCCCAATATACCCGCTATATCACATACAGGCCAATGTCAGGCCAATAACTACAAAAGTAACGTAGATATGGGTCCACAGACTACAGACAAGCAAACCGGCAGACATTCCGAACCATTTTGTTTTATTGTGTGTGTTTGCGTGCGTGTGTGTTGTGTGGGTATAGTGAGATCTCATAAAAAAAATAAAAACTGGTTGCCATGGTAGTCCAGTTAGAACCAGTTGGTAAAAGTAATCGGCTGCAGGTTCAAATTCTTACTTGATCCTGAATAATATAAATATGCCTATTAAGCATTACACGCGGTATATTGATTACTATATACAGTTTTTTAAAGAAAGCAACATGACCTGCATATTTTCGTAATTTTTCACATAAAAACAAAATGTTCATGTACTCATTTTTTATGAAAACTTGCCATTGCTTTGAAGATACCATTGACAGCATGATAGGTACCAATGTCCATTGCAATAGTTTTATTATAACAAAGTCCTATGACTGATGGATGACAATGGCCACCACGATCAAATACAGTCGTAGAGTAATGTGTTTAAGTAACTAAGCACATAATCACACAACGAAACACATGAGACTCTAGTAGATGTCAAAATATCATATCATGAAAGAAAAAGAATTATAAATTTGTTTAATCAACCAGTACTCTATCCTTTAAAGACTAAGTGAAATGAAAATTTAAATGTGTTTGAAACTTCGTATATGTAAACTTAATACTCGTCGCATTAGTTCAACAAGGTTGTAACTGCATTTTGTCAATTGTTCAGGAGAGACAAAGTTAGATTTTTATTAGTCACAGTGTCTTAAATATGTGGCATATAATTTCATCCTTTGGTGTGCAAATATATGTCCTAGATATGTTTGTTTGATGTGTGCATTAAACAAAATAATATTACGAAATACTGTAAAATAGGTCATATATGCAGTTACAACCTTATTGTACTAAAATTCATTACCATCTTCAAAAAATTCGGAAATACAACCTTTGGTTATTAGCGTTCATATGCATACTATAATAACAAATAAATAACCATTAAAGTATCACATTTGTATGTTTATAACCAAGAAACCGGATCATCACTACATTCAAAGTATCACATTGTATTTTCTTTGGTTTGACACATTTATTTATCTAAATGTTTATAGTTACGTTTTTATTGAACTTACTTAATTTCTGTCCTTAAAGAATATTAATTATTATAATCAACTAAATAATGAAGTTTCAGACAATGTTAATGCTAGTTAAATTCTGAATAGGTACATTGATGTAAGAAATTAAATGTATCACACTAATACACTATTGCATGTTATATTTACTGGTCTTATAACAAGCGAGGTGACACGTCACATATTCGTTTTGTGGCTGGGCAGAATGACAGAACTGTGCTCAATCAGACGACAGTGACTTGTAGAATGGATGGCAGGTGCTAGGGATAAGTCCAGAAGTGCACAGCATATGTGAATCTCTGTTGTTTCGTGATCTACTCTGACATAGTCCTGGTCAAAAGCGTACTTCAGGTACATAACATTTGTGTATTCAACTCTAACTTGGAACAGACACGCTTATATCCATTTTACCTTCTCATCATTGCCAAAATTGCATGGCATTTGCCGTCTATTTTGTAATCCAGGAAGTCTGTACCTGACAAATATCCTTGACACAGCAGGGCTGAGTGCACCTGGCCATCCTTTAATTGGAATACCACTTTTCCGTTGTGTATACAGTGACATTCTTGTCTGCAGTATATCTTGTAGAGTGAAAAGAATCGCAGAACATTCTTCAGGATAGTTCATTTCTATGTAAATTAGTTCTTTTAAACATATCCAATAGGTGATTTTTTTACCTTGTAGAGGCTTTCGTCGATGTGACCTGCCCACATCTTCAGTACATGATGACGTATGACGTCATCTGGAATTACGAACTATCTGACATGTACGATGATGTCACACGTCACATGTACTGAAGAAGTTGGTGTGTCACATCGACGAAAGCCTTTACAAGGTATACAAACATCATGTATTGGATATGTTTAAAATAACTCATTTACAGAATCGTTCTCATTTTATGTGTGCCCACGCTCAAAAACCTTGTAATCATTCTGAGATTGTTCTTTGTCAGGACATTCAAGTTCATTGGCACAACAAAACGAATTCTGTTTTGACCTCCACAGTTAGCTGAGAAGAAAATTGTTTCTTTCATTCCAGAGAGGGTTTGATCTTCTATTTAAATAATGCAAACATGTTGTTATGTCACATTCGCCTTTACTTTGCATCTGCCTCCGTCCACATAAAGTAAGATGCATATTTGGTGTTCAGATTGTAGATGTTCAGATTGTATGCTATGGGCTTTCTGAAATAAACGTTTGGCACTTATCCTTTTCGGTAGTTCAACACTTATATGATGTTGTTCATTAATGAATGAGTAAGTTATATCTACGATGTATGTGTTTGTGCTGTGCAAATAACATTTTGGAAGAAGAAGACTGTTCTCTTCATTGTTTTATCTAGACGAAACATTTCTATAATTGTGATATGTTGGCCTTTACTACCTATATGAAAGTCAACATTACCCTTGAATTATCAAGCTAAAATATGTGTTAAATAAAAAATACCCCTACAATTCCATACATAAAAATAGTATTATTGCAGCTGATATACATCAAAAGTGGTAAACCTTTAAAAGGGTATACATTTTCACATGTTTTGTCCCATTGATTAGGGAAAATTAGCATTTTCAAATTATGAATCGTGTGTTGATGTTACAGTTCAGAAACAAATTGGGTGTTATCAATATTAATATGGGATGTTACAAATTAATCTAGTTTGATCTGTTCAAGTTGTGTTGTTTGCTATTTGTGATGTTTCAAATTACAGCTTTTGACCAAATTCAAATTTTAACAGAAAATATCCTAAAATCAAAAATTTTATAAATCTCATCTTTGCTCAATATGGCATTACAAATAAAAACATATCTTTGGAATACTTATTTACACAATACCAGAACTGGGGAAACAGTAGGGAAATGATTAATGATTTAGCTGGGTGCATATTAAAAACATTGTTGAATATCAGGACACAATTTTTAGAGTATGTTTCATTCAGATTGGGAATAAAAGGTTCATTTCGCTTAGTCTTTTAAACACAAATTTGCATATTCGTTTCACGCTAGCAATGAAATTTTACTAACATAAACACACATTGTTCCTCCCACACACACACACATCACTTATATAGTACAACCTTAATTTTCATAACATTTAAGTTATGTAGTTACGTTATATATTTATGTGTATGATGTACTTTATTTGTGTTACTGTTCTATATTACGTGTTCTACAATGTTGGGAAAATAAATACACACATCTGTCTATCTATGTCAAACATATCTTTACTCAGGCTGTGTCCATAATGTTATAAACTTCACATCAAAACTAATATATACCTACAATTGAATAATTCTTATAGAATAAGTTCCTGGACTTTTCATATAATATTATGTTTCAGGTTCGTTATCGAAGAAGACAAGAAATGGTTCGACAATTGTTTGAAGACTATAATACATAAGCAAGTCGGTGAAGAATATGTAGGATATGTAAGTGCTGAGCCATATTTCGTTGACTTCCTGAGAGAACCTCGTGAAGCCACTGGGGAAGAAGAAGATGAAAACCTGAACACCCCAGTAATATACGAGCAGGTAACAAATACGTTTGGATAACGATTATTATTGTTTAGGATAAGGATTTCAATAAAATTTACAACTGAATGTCTGTACCGCTTGTTTAGGTTCTTAGCATGGATATGTTGCACAATAGGCTAGACCAGAAACTGGAACATTACAATGAAACTATCCGGGGAGCTTCCATGGATTTAGTATTCTTTAAGGATGCTATGACCCATCTGATCAAGGTATTTCTGTCAAATAAATTATATTTCAAAATAATACGTGTAATTGTATAAAACGGATCAACAAAATATGTCGTGTTACAATACATATTGTTATGTATTTAATATGAATAGTTGATAACTGTTGAGACATGATTTGTACAATGAAGATCAAATGTCTGTGTTTGCCTGAAAATAAAAATAAAAATGAATGTTAGAGAAATTTCAATTCATCAGCATTGTGCGCACTCCCACCTGTTGACATGGTTGTAATCACTTTCTCTATTGATGACTTGGCGTCTCGTGTGTCTCTTCCCCGTGTCAATCGCTTAGGTGATCTTCCTGTACCAGAAATTGTTTCCTCTGGCCAGTGCTTTGGTCGTGACGTTGAGACCCTGACTCATAATCCTACTGCCGAGAGTGAATCTATTGTGATGACATTTGTGTTGATATATGCTCTTTGAGCCTGGCCTCCAATGGCATACTGGTTTCGCGTACATGTATACGATCACAGTCCAGACGTGCTATTTTGTATGTCACACCTCACCCTTTTTCGAGGAGTGGTCCTCATGGGTCACCAGTGGATCTACCGAAAGGTTGAGATAAGTTGTTCTAATAGGTTGAGTGTGTAAGTTAGATGGATGATCGGTGTACAGCTGGTTTGTTTTTGTGTTGAACAATCACGTTTGATAGTCTATGGCTGCGAGTCCTATTTTGACATGAGTAGTTTCGACGGCTTGACATTCGTCATCGGTCTGACTACTGTCCGCTTATGCTCATGATCATGGTAGGAGTTGAAATTCAAATGTTGGTCTGTATCAGCGGGCTTTCTGTAAACTGTCCGAGTCGATCATGTAATGTTGTCATAATTCACGTGTACGCATATAACGAGTTAATTTTCTTCTTGTTCTGGTTCTGTAGAACAGTTATGGTCTTTTGTGTTGAGCTGTGCTGTGAAAACTTCCATATGGTATTCTTGGATTTGAACGAATGTGTCTAGCGATTAGAACCAGTAGTAATGGCCTTTCTCTAAAGTGTTCCATGTACACGTTTCTCATTATGGGTGAGATTGGATATCCCATGGATGCACAATGCTTCTGTTTGTAGAATATTGAGCATTGTATATGAAGTACGTAGTGTTGAGGCAGAAAGCTTAAGCAGTTCAATTATTTTAGAGCAAGGTTCACTGTTTTCATGTGTTGTCTTCTACGTTTCTCTTCACAGTTTGGATCGTGTCTGGCATTGGTATGCTTGTAAACAGGACATACCCACATGAGACACTAGTATATGTTCCGAGGGAACGTCCAGGTTTTCTATTGTGTTGACAACAATTCGCCGTTGTTCTTGCTGTGAAAATGTTCACCTATGACGTTACCGTATTGTAGGACAGGCTTCCTAAGCTAGATATCGATCTGAGTGTTGCCCCGAACTTCATAAAATCTAACCAAAGATTCTGAGATGTAACTACAATATTCTAAATATGGATGGAACAGAATCCAGAATCAACGTACACGCTGTGATAATATGATGTTGATTATTCTGTTTAGGTGGCACGAATTCTGTATACACCAATAGGTAACGCCTTACTGGTAGGAGTTGGTGGCTCAGGGAAACAGTCCCTCACAAAGCTTGCTTCATTTATCGCGGGATACAAGAATTTTCAGATTTCATTAACCAGGTATATGAAAGAGTACACTGTACATGATAAGCTAGTCGTAAGAATATAAATTAAGTTGATACCGTCATTCGTGATTAGTTTTCAAGATATGCCATCATTCAAGCTCAGAAGGATTGTGTTAGAAGTACTGCTGGTAGATAGAATTGATACTATAGTTTTGTATGATGGTTGATTACTGCATTCTAGTTAGGTACATTACGTATTACGGAAAAACGTATTTTCTCTTACGATCGGATATGTTTGTTGACTTGGGTATCAAGCAGCACAACCCTGCACTCATTTGCTGAAGTTTTGCTCTGTAATCTCACTCACTCACTATCATTTTACCACGTAACAACTTGTTATCAACATGATCTTGATCTTCAGGCCCCAGTTGACCAAAACTGTACTATATGTCTTTTCGTGATATATTCCAGATCGTACAATGTTGGCAACTTTATGGATGACTTGAAGTATCTCTACCGACAGACAGGTGCCTCAAACCATGGAACGACTTTCATATTCACAGATAATGATATCAAAGATGAGGCATTCCTTGAGTACATGAATAATTTGCTTAGTTCTGGAGAGGTAAAGTATATAGTGATACCATATTCGTTATTTATCCCTGAATCTTCTGAGAGCAGAAATATAACATTTGGGATTTGCTCATTTTGTGTATTTTGGAAGTACGTGGTAAAAAACGAAAGCTTCATAGATACAAATCCTGGTGTTTTATAAGAATTAGGGGCGTTGAAATGTCAGCAAAGTTTGAGGTCAATAACTCAGAAATTAATCAGGCTACAGCCTTGACAGTTTCTGTGTGTGTTTACTCTGGCCTATTTACATAATATTGACTTGATTTTAAAAAAGCTGTAACTTCAGTATTTAGTACCCAAAATGAAAATTGCTCAATGGCCATAGAGCTTGTGATACAATCAATCAATCAATCAATCAATCTTTATTTCAGACAAAAAAGCATACATGTAATATGCACTATGTCCATAGTAAAAAAAGTAAAAATAAAAAGTATATTATAGTGTATATATTGCACTAATCCACTTCCTGCGCAATACAGAGGTCGTATAAACATCACTGTGTATAATACTCTCAACAATGTTGTTCGTCGATGCAGATATTCTGCTCATAAGACTGTACATGCATTTTCTAAATCTAGCATTGCAACGGTCCGTGTCAGAACTAACAAACATTAGGCTAGCACTACACCTCATAGATAGGTTGTGCATAATTCTAAATGCATTGTTATAGGAAACAATAAAGTGCTGCATAGCGGCTTTTCTATAATTAGCCCATAAGGAACATAAATACACATTACTACAATAGGATGTGAACAGTTTGTTCTTCACCTTTACTGAACAAAAGTGAAAATTCCTGAGTAGAATATTGCTTCTGCCGTACAAACTCCTTTCTTTGGATTTCATATCCGTTTCATCTGACAGATCATTACAGATTATATGGCCAAGATATTTGTATGCCTTCGTTGTATTCAGAACTGCATCACCAAGCTTAATAGCTACTTCAAAACCGGTTTGTCTTGTGTCAAAAAACATTAACTGCGACTTTACTCTGTTAAACAATATGTCGTTGTCACATCCATAATTGTATGATACATCTAGCAGTCTTTGCAGCCCCTTAGCCGATGGAGCCAGTAGTACAATGTCATCAGCATACATGAGGTGATTAACAGTTGTATCACCACAATAGCATCCGATGGGTAGTTTCATCAGTAGCAAACTCAAATCATTCATGTATAAATTAAATAAGAAAGGAGATAGCATACCCCCTTGTTTAACTCCATTAGTCACAGAGAAGAAGTTGGAAAATACCGAACCCCATTTAACACACATAGCCTGATTACAGTACCACTGACATATCACTTTAATTAAATATTTAGACACTCCAAGCTTAAGTAGCTTCGTAAATAATGTTGTGTGATTCACCCTGTCAAATGCCTTGGAGGCATCAAGGAAGGCAACATACATGCATGACCCATGATTAGTGTAATATCGAAGGAGCTCCTTTAACACAAATACACACATTTCTGTCCCATGTTTGGGTTTGAACCCAAATTGGTTACTTGTAGTTCGTAGATGACTTTGCATCCGATTATACAGTATTTTTTCCACTATTTTTGTGAATACATTAGACAGACATATCGGTCTATAGTTATCTCTGTCGCTGACACGTTTATTTTTATTTTTATCCTTAATAATGGGAACAATACAGACTGATAATCATAACATATTGTGGAATTACCATTACAAAAGTGCCATTGTGTAGGACTATTGTCTATGCCTTAGACATGGTATGTCACAAAACAGCAATTGTGATTTTACCGACTTCCCCACGACCTAAAAGCGAAACAGTCTCCTCTGTGACTGAAGATAAAGTGGATAATTTATATATGCGTCATGGTAACGCAAAGAACATCTCAGTGTTCTATCCGTATCACTGGGATGGAGTTATCAGACCTCGACCTTTGCCAAAATTATAATGTCAGTAATTTATGTACAAAAACGGGCATATGTAAGGTAAAACAAATTGTGATTGCGAATAGGAAGCTAAAATGTGGGTACTATGCGATTATATGGTAAAATATGGAAGATACCAAGAAGATATAGTGTATGGACTATCCGGTAATTTGACGTGAAATTACCCTTATTGTAATAAACACAATTAAAATACTCCTGTACATGCAGCAGAATATGCCACTCTCATCATAAGTGATCCAATCATGCATAATTCGGGGTAAGTTAAAAAAAACTGATACGTTCTACAACAGTTCTCAACAATCATGAAGAGGTACAGGCCGGTTTATACGAGCGAAATTTGCACCAATGTGTTGGACAACTCTGTGGTGTGCCATTATCTCATTATATGCATATTGTTTGTGTGTTTAGACTTGTAATAGACAGGTACACCTGCAGTCATTTGCTGATTGATCACTGCGTCATAATATGTGATTTGCCACAGCAAAATAGGTATTAAAGACGAAATTAATTGATTTTTTTAATTTCGGTGACACTGTATGTGCTTAATTACTTAATTATCTTATCAGGTAATGTGCCACATTTTAAATATGTTGATTGTGAACTCATGTCACTAAGCCCGCTCAAACATGGTCATTTGCGAGTCACAAAATAACCAGTTCATCAGATTTTCGTTACGTCATGGGAGTAAATACGGCTGACCGCGTCCAGCATTTTAGCCTGGTGCGCAACTATGCAGGGTGATGCTTCAAGCTTTACCTGTAATTGCATTCGCAGAGTTTAATATCGTTTTATATCACCGTAAAGACAATACTCTTATCTACACATTTGTCGCTGGATGTACCCAGGAATTGTGTTCATTCACAATGTTCAAACGGCAATAACTCAAAAACTTAAAATAAATCCCGAATACGTCCAGCGGCATATTTGTAGATAATATAATTATATTTACTGTGATTTAAAAAACTATAAATGTCACGTATAGCCTGAAATACCAACCAGCATTGTCGTTTACTGTGGTAACAGGCTAAGGAAGCTCAGTAACATTTACTGCTGTTATGTCATCAACGGTTGCTAGGTGTGACAACAAACATTGCGGAAAATCTACAGAAACGCTACCAAAAGAGGTCTTAAACACGATGACAAACAACGTTAATTAATTATTTGATTAGCAAGACACTATTTATATTATATTTAATTCAGATTGGGAATACAACAAATTCACTTAATCTTTCAGTTACCAAATTGTAAACTAGAATTTTGTGCCTTTTGGGGATTCCACAGATCATAAGCTTTAAAATGTACCTCATTTGTTGAAATACTTTCAATAGTTTTTGACTATTTGCAAGTGCGTTCGTAGATGCATGTATTTTTTTAATTATTATTTGTGTTTGTGCTTCTTAATACCCGGTTGTGGCACACATTTTCCAATGTTTAGCGGGAAAGTTTGTTCTGGCTAATCTGTCTCGTGCAAGCTAGTGTTTACACAACTGCACCTTGCAGAATAATATCGCCAGACACCATGTCATCCAATAAATTTGATAACACTCTCTTGTGTAAGTTGCTCTTAACACGCAAGAATTGTTAAATAGATCCACTAAGAGATATGCTCATGTTAGAATCCGTATTGACAAATCCATCATATGACCTGTTTCCTAGCAACAAGTTCCGTCAAACCATCAAAATGGATGCGGAACACGTGGAGCGTTCGGACATTCCATCGTATGTTGTGTTTAAAGCATAACCCCACATGTTTGTCTTTATAACAAACACGCTAGGCAAAGTTGCTGGAATTATACGTGGAAGGGTTTCTCAACCTTTTAAAGGCCAATCCCCACTAATACAAACATATTCATGCTATTCCTCCATACTCGCGTATATAAAATTTAACACACGCGTAATAAATTGCAAAAAACCAATGTGTGTTGGGTGTGAAAATTAGTAGTCTTCAGACAAAACATGCCACGTTACAAGAGTATGGAAATCACAGCCACTTTGAAAGTCACTAATGATTTATACTAAAATCTGACAGAATTGTACTGCGGTGATGTGATTTAAAACAATATGTTTCAGATATCCAGTCTGTTTGCCAAAGATGAAATTGATGAGATTACTAACGACTTAATTGCTACAATGAAGCTACAGTTTCCTCGAAGGCCTCCAACCCGTGAGAATCTCTATAGCTACTTCATCAGCAGAGCTCGGACAAATCTACATGTTGTGCTGTGTTTCTCACCTGTAAGTAATTCATGTCGTTGGTATCCTATTTCAAAATAGTTCATTGTTTTAATTAATCAACATTTTCAATTAATGTAACAAGGGGTGCTCAGGAAATGGAGTGTTATATGTGTGGGGGCGTTATGATCGGAAGTCATTTTTGTTGCCTGAGAGTAAAGGTTAAAAAGGTAAACGTACATTGTGGACATAGACAGAAAATTAAATGTAATTAATTTCTTGGTAGGAAACCATTACATTATAACAATTTGAATCAGGGGTTGTTTTTATTATGTGTCAAGAAAATTCAACACAGGCAATACCTTTCAAGAAGTACAATTTTTTTTACCACATATAGCTTATGGACTTATATGTGTCCGATAGAGGTTTTTTTTTACATAAACATTGCATTTTGCTGTTACTGGTTAATATGCAAATTAAACCATCGATATTGGTAATTTGTGATTAATGGTTTTATAAGTAGATTATATAACTTTGTTTTGTAGGTGGGTAGAAATTTCCACAGTCGGTCATTAAAGTTTCCTGGCCTGATCTCTGGATGCACAATGGACTGGTACACAAGTTGGCCAAAAGATGCACTGATTGCTGTAGCTGAACATTTTATGTTCAAGTTCACCATTGTGTGTTCCGATGCTATAAAGATACAGCTGGTAAACGTCATGGGCATCATTCATGATGGGGTTGCCCAAACATGTTCTGACTACTTCCAGAGGTAATTTAATTGGTAAATTAGTATGTCTGGTCAGTTCAGAAGATGCACCAGTAGCTATGGTCGTATTCAGTTGCAAATGCTCCAGCATCAACATTATAATAAAATAATTGATTGTGATAAGTATTGTATTGTATTGTATTTATTCAGATTCCAACAGGTCCAGTGGACCCAGTAACAGGACTGATAACTGAAACAATACATATAAATAATAAAACAATAATAGAATAATAAAAACAATAAGGATATAAAAGTCACACCATATCAACATCAAATATACCAGGCAAACATCTATTGTACATAGAAATGGTTTTGAATTGAGGATCTAATTGGTTCAGCTCCTGAATATATATCATAAGTTGGATCACTTAAATACAATGTGTTGAAAGTAGTCATACATATATTCAAAACATAGTGTTTTCTAATGTTGATTCTGCTATTGGAAATTCTAAAAGGGATGTAGTTTCGTAGAGATCGTGAAGGACAGTGAAATTGGATAGCCCCTACCAGATGAAATGATGGCAAAGCTCAGAATAACTGTCAGAGGAGTACTGTATTTTGGATTTGTAACATAGATATTTAATTAATTTCTTTTGAACTCGTTCGATTTTGTCAATAAACGTACGTTGCCAATGGATTCCAGATAACACTGCAGTACTCCAACTGGCTTCTAACTAGGGATATATACAAGGATCGCAAAGCTGTATATCGGTAAATGTTGTGCAAACGCGCTTAATAAAACCACTCATCTTAAAAGCTTTACAAACAACGATTAATATGATCTTTAAAAGTCAAACTGTCGGTCAATGTGATACCGAGATCTTTGACAGCGGTGACCTTGGGCAGAGACTGACTTAAAATCGTGTAGTCATAGGATATGCGTTTCTTTTTGTTAGCGACTGACATTATGCAGCATTTCTCAACAGTGCAAGATGCCATGTCTCACACCAAAGACATACACTGTCCAGATCCTTATGCACCAACTGACAATCAGTCACCAACGTAATTTCTTTAAACAATTTCGAATCATCAGCATACAATGACATTTCACATGCAACCACTCTATGCATTGCCCGGAATAGCCATATGATCTAAGCTTGTGAATTAACAATAGTTGGCATACTGAATGAAAGGCTTTACTGAAATCCAAATAAACAGAATAAACCTGTTTCTTGTTGTCAATAGATTAAGAAATGGCGTTCAAGTAACAAGCTAGATTATATACTGTACTTCTACACCTCACAAATCCGTGTTGGCTGCCCGAAGTTGTGTTACGCACATGCTCATACAAAGAGTCGTATACAACTTTCTTAAAAACTTTGCTATATAGCGGTAAGAGAGAGAGATAGATATGTAGTTGCACACATTTCGTTTAAGTACTGTGATACACACGTTACATTTACATTCGTGATGATGCTAAAAAAGACGTATTGTGCTTAGTTATGTCAAGTATTTGTATTTTAAACATTCATACTTCAATAATTAATTCACAACAGGTACCGTCGACAAACTCATGTGACGCCAAAGTCTTACCTTTCTTTCCTTGGTGGGTACCAGAGTATCTACCATGAAAAGTTAACAGCCTTTCAAGATTTGGCACACCGCATGACAACTGGCCTTAATAAACTTGTTGAAGCTACGGAATCTGTGGATGGTCTCTCCAAAGAATTGGTCATCAAAGAAAAGGAGCTGGAAGTTGCCAACACAAAAGCTGACATGGTACATGAAATTCATTGCAATTACTTTAATTAACAGACTAGCAAATATTCCCATCTTCCAGTTGGCGCCACAAATGCACAGACGCTGAAGACCTTATCTCTAAGTATCTGCAAATGGCGTTTGCTATGAGGTAAATGTGAAACAGGTTTTCGCTATCGTAAGTTATTTAAATGTTCCCACCTAGTCGGCGCTCATCGGAACAGACAATACGCAAAACATTATGCATGTCCAATGCAGGGTATTATCCCTATAACCGTTAAGAACCATCAGCCAACAGCAAATGGTGAAAACTGTACGCGTTACTTTTCTTCCGAAGGATCATAAATTAATCATTGAAAGTTTGACCTGAAATGCAAACCGTCTAGGGGAAAACGTGAAAAGCTTGATTATAGTTAAATGTCGCAATGCAACATTTTCCAGATTCTGTTTGACATACACATATATTAACACCAAGTTAAATATATTTAAAAGGCAGTACTTCACATGCCATTGTTACTAAGTATCCATTTAAAAGCCTGATAACGTTGGAAATGTGCATAAGTCTGAAAATGCAAATTCAATGTATTTTGTATAATTGATTTGATAGGAACTAAAAATCATAACATCAACTTAGCCACGGAGTCAATAATCAATAGTTGACACACATGGTGTCAATGCAAACTGGGCGGCTACATTTTTTTCCCAAACATATGTATTCATCTCACATGCATCCCAGTGAAAACGTGTAAATAGTATAAAAGCTTTGCATTTTGTTTTAATGGTCAAAATAACTGACTTTAATTGTTACATTTTGTATCTTCAAAAAGCAATTTAGCAGTTAACCCACTAAATGTGTCGCTCATGGGTTGTTTTGAGACAGCAAATAAATTAAACAAAATCATCGTAGAAAGATGTGCATAAACAACACGTGAATATTCCTATTGTGAGAACCACTTGAATTGTTGTTGGATCCAAAATTAAACAACAAAATAGTTTGTATGATTATTACACAAATCCTGCATAAAAAAGTTGTACAGTTGCTGAAATGTCATAAAGGATACTAGGCAGGTTTTTTCTTGGGGAAATTATTTTGAAATTAGGCGAGCCAAAAAGATAGAATTGAGGAGGAATCTGTAATGTCTACCATTTCTAAGATTAAATTTATCCTTAGTAATTTTGGTCATTGATTAATTTTGATAATAGGTGCTGATTGAAGTGACCCAGAGTGCCCAGGCTGCAGAGAAGGTGAAGCTATCAGTGCAGAGAGTAAAAGACAAGGCACAAGCAATTGTCGACAATATTGCAGAAGAAAAAGCCGTTGCTGAAGAAAAACTTGAAGCTGCCAGACCAGCCTTGGAAGAAGCCGAGGCAGCATTGCTGGTGGGTGCTGAATATATGTAGGACAGTTGACATAACAGATTCGTGGATAATAAATTATTGAACTTTGAATAGTTCATTTGTTCATATTTTCTTAAAATATCTAAAGATTTTACCTGCTGTACTTTTACTTTCACCTCTAACCAAGGTGGCTTCGTTACAACGTGTCAATTAGGTTAAAACTTTGCGTTCCACTACACCAGGTATCAGATGTTAGAGGTAAACAGAAACCCAATGTACAGGTGTGAAACACTAACGTCGAAGGAAGGAGACAGGAGAGAAAGTGGAACATTCAGATTCAAATGGTGTATTGCCAATTAGCATTTAAACATCCCAGAGGAGCCATAAGAATGTGTCGCCATGGCAAAGGATAACAAAAATAGAAAAAACGTAGACAAAAAGAAACAGGACATGAACTACATAAGCCATGTAATCATCCCCGAGAGAGATAACTGAGTACTGAAAAAGTATTATTAGCCACAGCGTCAGGCACATGTTGGTATACCCAAAGAACAAAGTAGAACCAGAAAACAAAGCGAACAACTGCATCAAATACGAAAAGCTGTTGTGCCGCATATATAGGGGAGACGGGAAGACTATTCAAAATGAGAACTGGCTAGACGAGAACTAAAAGCACGCAGTAAGAGAACAATATATACGAGGAACAAAAAGAAAATATCAATGTCCACCACCAATAAGTCAGCCTTCATACACCACACTATCACATAAAACCATTTAATAAACTGGGAGGGAGTGAAATTAGTAGATTCGGAGACAAACAGAAGGACAACACGTGTAAAAGTAGCAATATGGGTAAAAAAAACAGCAGCAGCACTCAACATAGATTAGGAGAGCTATCATATGTCACATGTATATAATGACGTCATCTGAGCGGGGCATGTACTCAAGAAGCGATCATGATAAGAGGCAAAAGTTTATGTAACAAACAAATCTGCGGATTAAGAACAAATATACTCAATTAATAAGCGTGGATGTTATGATTAGGATGTTTAGGATGGAATCATTCCACATTCCCGCAGTATTAAAATTGTCAACTTAAATGAATCAATACAATTATAAAGCTCTGGTTCGAATTGATCAAGATGCACCATCATTAAGTCATCATGAACTGTATTAGTAAAGCGGTATATATACTATTTTTAAATAAATGTAGCTATGCAATTCGGGTTCAACGTATGTGCTGTAATATTTGTTATACTGTATGGTTTCTGAAAAGTGTCGAGAATAACGTTGATTTAACATGTTGTTTGAGCTACCAATGTAATTGCATGGACGTATATGGGAATGACCAAGATAGATGTTATATTACCAAAAGAGAATTTTTACCATCCTGCATTACAATATACAACAGATTGTTTTGTATTGAATAAGTTGAAAATAAATAATTTTTTCTGGAGAAGCATCCATGTCTGAGGATAAATATAACTGTGTTCAACATATCCGTTTAACCGATCTGTTTTAAAAATAAAACTTCGCATGCATTTCTAATGGGCGTTCTTTCAAACTTGTGAATATGCATTTGGTTCTCTCTTCCAAAATGACATATCTACCCTCCTCTTGTCAACATTGTATTGGAAGGAGGCCAGCATTTATATTGACACTAAAAGAACAAATAACATATATTTACAGTTAATGTACACCAGGAATATTGCATCCCTGGGGTCGATTTCATGAAGCGGTTAAGAACATTCTTATCACTAAGATGATTGTCTTAGTAAATTGTTTTTAAGTACGCTAACATAGGAGCTTCTGCACACACAACGACGTTAAGTAATTGGGTAACTTAAGCTTCATGATATCGCCCCCTGATTTGTATTTTCAGGAGTGTATTGCAAGTGCCAATTGTGCGCGGGTAAATGTTATTCCTTATATGTGGTCAGTGCATGTCATCATCAATACTTGTGTGTTGAATTTCTAGACAATCAAAGCATCGAACATTGCAACAGTGAGAAAATTGGCAAAGCCACCTCATCTCATCATGAGAATCATGGACTGTGTACTTATACTGTTTCGGAAGAAGATGGAACCTGTGGTTCTTGATCCAGAGAGACCATGTCCGAAGCCGTCTTGGTTTGAATCATTGAAGGTCAGCATAATTAACTGGATTCTGCTATTCTGATCAACATCATGAGTAACATATCGCATGTCATCACCTTGTAAAGATTGCTTAAGGAACCCCAAAGTCTTTCAGACTAGATTGGTTTGTTACAGATGTAAAGATTATTGATTTAAAATATCAATGTTAACATTTATTTAAACGCCTAAGGCATTTGAGTAGGTATTTATATTGGTATTACCAATATATATATGCACTGTGTGTATGCGTGTAATGTATGTACGTATATAAACACAGTTGTGGCAATGCAAAGCTATGCATGAACGAACACACATACACGCACACAGACAGACACACAGGCACAGACACACACACGCACACACGCACACACGCACACACGCACACACGCACACACGCACACACGCACACACGCACACACACATATATGTATGCATGCACAAACAGCACGAACACACAGACAGACACATAGGCACAAACGCACAGACACACACGCAAACAAGTGCACGCAAACACGTGCATGCAAGCACGCGCACGCATACCTATATATATATATATAACATACGTATATATATATATATATATATATATATAGTGTGTGTGTGTGTGTGTGTGCGTGCGTGTGCGTGTGTGTGCGTGTGCGTGTGCGTGTGCGTGTGTGTGTGTGTGTGTGTGTGTGTGTGTGTGTGTGTGTGTGTGTGTGTGTGTGTTTGTAAGCGTGCACGTGCGCGTGCTTGTATGCACGTGTTTGCGTGCGCGTGTTTGCGTGTGGACATGTACGTCTGTGCCTACGTGTCTGTATGTGTGCGTGTCTGTGTGTATATATTATATAGTGTGTGTGAATTCGCGCGCGTGTTTGCGTGCGCGTGTGTGCGTGTGTGTCTGTGCCTGTGTGTCTGCCTGTCTGCGTGTCTGTGTGTTCGTGCATGCATGTCTTTGCATATATATATATATATATATATATTTATATATATATATTACGAATCCTGTTTCAGGTCTAATCAGCTTAATACGATGGTACCGTGATATCAACTGATACTGCTTTTATAAATATATAGTCCATTTATTCATTACATGGCATGAACATTGCCACTGTGCATACGATATATACTAAACCTAGGAGCATTTTGATATTTGTGCAATTTTACAGTTAAATATAAATGTTGCAGTTGCTACAGCTTATATAATATGTAATGTGTACATCTAATATTGTACGTTGATACCAACACTCACCAAAAATACATTAAATACTACATTATTTGCTTCTTACAGCTGATGTCAGGTGTTGGCTTTTTAGTCGGCCTTATGCAGTTCAACAAGGATACGATTAACGAAGAAACGGTTGAGTTGCTGGAACCCTATCTACGCATGGAGGATTACAATATGGCCAGCGCAAAGAAAGTGTGTGGCGATGTTGCTGGATTGGCAGCATGGACGAGGGCCATGGCCATTTTCTATGGGGTCAACAAAGAAGTACTGCCATTAAAGGTACAATACTGTAGCTGTTTTAGGTAGGAATGATTGCAGTCTGTCAAGTTCTTCTTGGTTTGGCTGTATTACAAGAATGAGTGTTACACCAGAAACGCTATGAATAGTATTGTCATAATTGCCACAATTAGCAATCAGTGATTTTCCTTAATCCAGAAAAAAACTAGATAAAAAATCAGCATACAGAAATGTTCTTAATTATGGCAGCTACGATTGTTATCATCCGGGAAAGAACCATTAATTGAGTAACTATAATGGAATGTTCTATACGGTACATTGTAATAGCATATAAAGTGTGCATTACTTACGCAGTTGTAACCCAACAGCATCATCTCATGTGTCATGTATCTGATTTAACACTATAACACTAACAATAACGTGTTGGCTAGAAAGCCAGGAATATTCTTAAGACTATTTGCACCAGAAATATCAGAAACATCGGTATATAATTTTGCCTTACACCTTTAAAATTACTTAAATGCAGCAGTATGTTAATATATAATATCAGGTGTATATGTGTGTTACCAGGTATGCGGAAAGTAGTAAACGTACCTTCGCACTATTCTTTAAAAAATTCACGGAGAGTTATATCATTTAAGCATAAAACCACTTATGACATGATAATAATTTAGAAATAAGTTGCCCTAACATTTTTACATTCTACATGTGTACTTGGCATACATTACTTTCTGAAGATATAGCTTTAACATTAATTCCAGGCAAACTTGGTGAAGCAACAAGCCCGATTAGCAGGTGCAACTGAAGAACTCAACGTTGCCCAGGGAATACTGGATGATAAGCAAAGAGAATTAGATGCTGTGCAAGCACTGTACAATAGCGCCATTAAAGAAAAACAGGTTTGACATCCATGTGTTCTCTGTTCTTCTCTTAATTGTGTTTCTTCGTGTATAATTATTAAGTACCTTTATCAATAGTTTCACAGGTAACATATTGTGTTTAAATATGTCTTATTTCGAATGTTGTTCCTACTGAATAGGCAAACGATATTTAGTAATGTGTGTTCTGAAAATAGTGTTGACAATATATTGATATGCATATATGTCCGCTTTCGTTAACTCACTGCAGATGTAGCTGTGTTATAACATCTGTAGGAGTTGTTAGAAGATGCAGAAACATGTAGACGTAAAATGGAAAATGCATCTGCTTTGATCAATGGTCTAGCTGGAGAAAAGGTGCGATGGACAGAACAGAGCAAAGCGTTTAAAGCTCAGATAGACAAGTAAGTCAACAGTAATATTAATTTATTGTTCTCAAATATATCCATATAACTGTATCTCAAAAACGTTTTGGGCCGGTGAAAATGGCCGAGCTGGTGGTAATGATGCTTAAAAGATTGCTGTAGAAAAATTGACGTTTCAGCTACCACAATGATCCATTTGACAGTGTTCCTTTGTGTGTTGTCACTTCTTCTAGGTCAGCACGAGATCAGTTACGAAGTTGCTTATGCATATCGTATAACGTAAACTTAAATGCAGTATTAATCAAATACATTTTTTTCAACAAATGTTCAGTTTGTGAGAAAACTATACCCCCAAATTTTCCCCAAATTGGCATTGTTGTTTATACTATAGGCGTCAATTAGTATATGAAAAAATAAGCTAATTCAGAGGTGGGTCAGCCAAAATAGCGACAGAAGTGATTTATTTGATATGGAATCACCCTTTGTTGGAATATGAAACAACTAATGTTTTTGAATAATTGTATCAATGGTTACTGTTAATTTACAATGTTACCTTTGCACGTTATAACTTTCATATTCAGTTCTTAGACAGGATTACCGTTGTCATAGCTGCATATCCTACAAACAGTTAACAATTCATATTTTAGTACATTTTATTTATTTGTGTTTGTGTTTATATAGGTAATAATGTTTTATCAAATTTGGCCCAGTCAGCCAAAAGTACAAAATGGTTCAATCCAACTGGCATATGCAATCTACATCATCAGATGCCAAGTATACCCTTCAACATAACATTTTATATTAGTGTAATTTAGAAACACTAACATTAATGTTCACAAACAAACTTTATGTTACTGTGTAGAATGTTGTTTTGTTTTATATTGGTACGTATGGGCTAATGTCCCAAAAAGTGTACAATTGGCAAAAATCATGTCTTTTGTCTCTCACACCATGAATTATAAAGTCAGGCTTACGAAAATATCACGAAAGATTGGATTAAGTAAGAGGCTCAAGGTCATATATAGTTTACCCACCTTTTATATTTGTAAAATGACAAAAGGTGGACGTAAGGAGCCAAAAACGGCCAAAATGGCATGTCCAATTGACCTTTCCAAATTTGGAAGAGCTACCATACAAAATCACTGCTATATTTCCTATTTCTGATTTCACAATGCAAATGGGGTATATCTTGGCAGTGTACAGAAACAAAATCATGTTTACAAAAAGAGAAATAAAAACATAAAAATGTGTTTTCTATGATGACCACTTTTTCTTCGGTTTAGATTAGTCCACTATATTATTGTTGGATATTTCGACATGTTTTTTTTTATATAGTTAACAAAGGAATCCTGAAAACAATTATGGGACTGAATCTAAAATTTAGGAAAATATAGCACATTAAAGTTTTTAAATATAGGGTGGCGCTTTAAATGCATGTCCAGTGTCATCGACAGAAAAGCCTACATACAAAAAACCAGAAAACGTACACCTTTTTAACTTTCTCATGCCTACCAGCTACCACCCTGCTTTAATTTCATCGATGGCTCTTCCAATATCCACAATAAAACCGAAATGGTGCCGTGTCCAGCGTCATCATAGCGAAAACTGGAAAACATCGCTCAGAGCTCATGTATACCTTGATTCAAAGGATTTAAAATGGGGAATGCATCAGAAGCTGACGTCTCCGTGCAGACAAAAGCTCTTCCGACTCTAAGACGACATATTTTGCGACCGATGTTTACCCAGTTTAGATGAAATTGTAACAGAAACGATCGTGAATACGGTAAATAAAAAACCGCAATAGTATTTACAGCGATATTATTCGTATAAGTTATATGTGGATACATCAACAAGCAATAATGACGAAGATAATTTGCAAATAAACTGACCTGCGAGGCCCTCAGATGTCTTGATGACGCTGGACACGCAAATTGACCAAAATATATATATATATATGCAGAGTAGTAATATAGGTGGTCCAGCGTCGAGGGTTTGATTATGGGTAGTGGAAGTGGAAGGTACCCGGATGTAGGTCAAGGTCAAAGGTCAAGTGAACTAAAACAGCGCCCCTAGCGGATGGGCCGTGCACTAAAACAGCGTCACCTATCGGATTGTTATGTACTCTATTTCCCCTAGTGGATAGGTCATGAACTACAAATGGTACTACCTTGTGGATAAGTTGTGAACTAAATGTTCGAGTACTGCCAAAATTCGGGTCTCTTGCGCGCTTGCGTGCCCCCGTGTTAAAGGATAGGGAATTTTCCCCATGTTTCTTTTTCGAAACAGACGTGTAACAAAGTGAAACGTCATGTTAGAACAGTACAGGTATATTAGCTATCAAATGTAAGAACTATATCGAACACTGGCTATAAACACACCGATATAATCCTTTGACCTATAACATTAGCTAACATATGACATTTGAACTTACGAGACTTTGTATTGATATCGATATAGTTAACACTCTTTCGTGAGAATGTGGTTGGCTCTGTTTTGAAGTGGTATTTCCTGTCCAAGTTTCATCTGTGTTTCATCTGTACCTGGAGATCAACAGTATTGTTTCAAACTTTTAGTATGCTAGCATTCTTAACCTATACGTATGTACGTATGTATATGTGCGAGGCACGTTGTCAACTCAATGACAGTGACCTTGACACTAAAGTTGTCAAACCTCTTTTTCGAAACAGGCACGTAACAATGTGAAGCGTTATGATAGAACAGTACAGGTGTATTAGCTATCATTTGTAAGAACTATATCGAACACTGGCTATAAAACCAGTATAAATCAGTATAATTCAAACTAAACTGATAACGAATGCTCTGTATGTTGAAAGAACAATATACTAGTGTTATTAGGTAGTGATTAAATTCGTGTCTCTTATGAAATCCGTATTCGAGACGTGTCTGGACTTGTTTGTTTGTTGCGAGCGCGAGCGTGGGCACCCTGTATGACGTCATCGGTAATGTATGTATGTAGTTCAGTATAGAAACATTACACAGTTATGTCTGCGTATATTTCAATACAGATGATAGGTGGTTATGTATAATATTTAAGTAGAGACGTTAGCCAGTTATGTATATGTGTATTTCAGTAGAGACGTTAACCAGTTACGTATATGTGTAGTTCAGTACAGATATGTTAACCACTTATGTCTGTGTGTAGTTCAGTACAGAGATGATAGCCAGTTATGTCTGTGTGTAGTTCAGTAGAGATGATAGCCAGTTATGTCTGTGTGTAGTTCAGTAGAGATGACAGTCAGTTATTTCTGTGTATTGTACAGTAGAGAAGATAGCCAGTTATGTCTATGTGTAGTACAGTACAGTTGAGAGATGATTGCCAGTTATGTATGTGTGTAGTTCAGTACAGAGACATTAGTCAGTTATGTCTGTGTGTAGTCCAGTACAGAGACTTTAGCCAGTTATGCATCTGTGTATTGTTCAGTAGAGATGACAGCCAGTTATGTATGTGTATTGTTCAGTAGAAATGACAGCCAGTTATGTCTGTGTATTGTTCAGTAGACATGATAGCCAGTTATGTATGTGTGTAGTGCAGTACAGAGATGATAGTCAGTTATGTATGTGTGTAGTACAGTACAGAGATGATAGCCAGTTATGTAAGTGTGTAGTTCAGTAGAGAAGATAGCCATTTATATCTGTATGTAGTTCAGTACAGCGATGTTAATGTACTCAGATCAACTAGTTGGACAAACAAAACACTATGCTTTGACCAACACGCTGCACGAATCAAACTATAGACACGAGTTGTACAAACGAAACACTAAACTTAACCCAACAGGTTGCACGAATTGAACTCAGACCAACTACTCGGACAAACGAAACACTATACTTTGACCAACACGCTGCACGAATTGAACTCAGACCAACTACTCGGACGAACGAAACACTATACTTTGACCAACACGCTGCACGAATCAAACTATAGATATGAGTTGTAGAAACGAAACACTAAACTTAGCCCAACAGGTTGCACAAATTGAACTTAGACCAACTAGTTGGACAAACGAAACACTACACTTTGACCAACACGCTGCAGGAATCAAACTATAGACACGAGTTGTACAAACGAAACACTAAACTTAACCGAACACGTGGTACGAATTGAACTTAGACCAATTAGTCAGACAAACGAAACACTAAACTTTGACTAGCGAGCGACAAGAACCAAACTTGTCGGACAAACGAAACACTTAGACTTACAACTTTACAAACTTTCACTTACAAACGTCCAAACAAACGTACCAACACACTTTTAAACTGACAAACATTAACCTTCAACACATAACCACACCTACAAACATATCAAAAGGGATCAAATAGATGGGTTATCGCGTGAGATTCCACAAAAATAGAGCAAATAGACGGGTTATCGCGTGAGATCCCTCAAAAGGGAGCAAATAGACGGGTTATCGCGTGAGATCCCTCGAAAGGGAGCAAATAGACGGGTTATCACGTAAGATCCCTCGAAAAGGAGCAAATAGACGGGTTATCGCGAGAGATCCCTCAAAAGGGAGCAAATAGACGGGTTATCACGTGAGATATCACCAAAAGGAAGCAATTCGACGTGTTATCGCGTTAAATCCCTCCCCTTTCAAGCAATTCGACGTATTATCGCGTGACATCTCACCGCTTTCAGGCAATTCAACGTGTTATCGCGTCAAATCCCTCTCCTTTCAGGCAATTCGAGGTGTTATCGCGTCAAATCCCTCCCCTTTCAGGCAATTCTACGTGTTATCGCATGTCATCTCACTGCTTTCAGGCAATTCGACATGTTATCGCGTCAAATCCCTCCCCTTTCAGGCAATTCGACGTGTTATCGGGTCAAATTCCTCCCCTTTCAGGCAATTCAACGTGTTATCGCGTGACATATCACCACTTTCAGGCAATTCGACGGGTTATCACGTGACATCTCTACCAAACTTAGCGCACGAGACTACGTGTTCCAAGAACCATTCCGTTCTTTACATTTGAACAGTAAACACGTACATCATGAGCTTATGGATTAGTCTATCAACTACCAACAAGCCTACATCTTCATCATCATCACGTGCAGCCTTCCAGTACCCAGATTGCAAAAGACATTTCACACGTCGAGACAACTTGAAACGACACAGTGTCCTCAGTCGCTGTGCACTGTCAACAAACGAACTGTCGAATTGCCTGAAAGCGGTGAGATGTCACGCGATAACACGTCGAATTGCCTGAAAGGGGAGGGATTTGACGCGATAACACGTCGAATTGCCTGAAAATATCGTGTCGAATTGCTCCCTTTTGGTGAAATCTCACACGATAACCCGTCTATTTGCTCCCTTTTGAGGGATCTCACGCGATAACCCGTCTATTTGCTCCCTTTTGAGGGATCTTACGTGATAACCCGTCTATTTGCTCCCTTTCGAGGGATCTCACGCGATAACCCGTTTATTTGCTCCCTTTTGAGGGATCTCACGCGATAACCCGTCTATTTGCTCCCTTTTGAGGGATCTTACGTGATAACCCGTCTATTTGCTCCCTTTCGAGGGATCCCACGCGATAACCCGTCTATTTGCTCTATTTTTGTGGAATCTCACGCGATAACCCATCTATTTGATCCCTTTTGATATGTTTGTAGGTGTGGTTATGTGTTGAAGGTTAATGTTTGTCAGTTTAAAAGTGTGTTGGTACGTTTGTTTGGACGTTTGTCAGTGAAAGTTTGTAAAGTTGTAAGTCTAAGTGTTTCGTTTGTCCGACAAGTTTGGTTCTTGTCGCTCGCTAGTCAAAGTTTAGTGTTTCGTTTGTCTGACTAATTGGTCTAAGTTCAATTCGTACCACGTGTTCGGTTAAGTTTAGTGTTTCGTTTGTACAACTCGTGTCTATAGTTTGATTCGTGCAGCGTGTTGGTCAAAGTGTAGTGTTTCGTTTGTCCAACTAGTTGGTCTAAGTTCAATTTGTGCAACCTATTGGGCTAAGTTTAGTGTTTCGTTTCTACAACTCATATCTATAGTTTGATTCGTGCAGCGTGTTGGTCAAAGTGTTTCGTTTGTCCGAGTAGTTGGTCTGAGTTCAATTCGTGCAACCTGTTGGGTTAAGTTTAGTGTTTCGTTTGTACAACTCGTGTCTATAGTTTGATTCGTGCAGCGTGTTGGTCAAAGCATAGTTTTGTTTGTCCAACTAGTTGATCTGAGTACATTAACATCTCTGTACTGAACTACACACATATATAAATGGCTATCTTCTCTACTGAACTACACATATACATAACTGGCTAACGTCTCTGTACTGAACTACACACAGACATAACTGACTAATGTCTCTGTACTGAACTACACACATACATAACTGGCTATGTTTTGCTATGTTTTACCGTTTTAACGCTGCTCATGTGTTCTTGGCTATACATGAAAAAGAATAACGTACACATCTGTTCAAGGGAACATGGTGACTAATCAATATATCTAATATGCAAAACATTAAAGTAGCATTGCCATTGAGATATGTTGATGTATAGGTAATAATTAATGGGCTTAACGCCAGCGAAGCATTTGAACGGAAATGACAGACACAAAACGCAGGCAAGGGGAAGAATTAACGCCAAGGCCAAGCCAAGCCTGTCAATGTTTACATTACAGAATTAGGAATTTGACGCTTCGTCTACGTATCCTCATTACACTGTTACATAGTGCAATTAGAAGACACCACCTGCATATGTGTATGATGTCGATTACTATTCAGACGACGCGCCGGTGAAGGTGAGACTTAATTTGATCACTCGGTGTTTCTATCGCTCTACTAGCGCACATTCCATGACCATGGCATGACGCTAGTCTGTTACTAACTTGACTAAGTCAATCAAACTCAAACGTCAAAGTTGTAACTTCGTAAGACGTAGCCGGAAACAAGGGGCGTGAGTCACGTGACCAAGGAGACATATGTCTTCCAGATCAGGATTTGTGGTTTGTTATAACTTGTAATGTAGTGAGTAGATGGTTTAACATAGTAATGACTTGTGTCTGTGCAGTTGTGTTAAATATCCATTTAGCAGGCCCCTAGTACTTGGACTAGGGCGTGTATTTATTAACTAATTACGTGCTACATTGGCGTATTAAGCCTAAATACCATTAAAACTTGTTGACATTTATACATGCACTCCCACTACTATTGTTCAAATTTGTGCCCCCATAGACTACCCACTCTGGATCCGCCCCTGAATATGGATTATGTGTCTATGTGTAGGGCTAAGGTAGTGAGGAATAAAGATTATCAAAGAACAGTATTTCATGTACCCAGTACATAATGACATAAAAATCAATGCAATGCACACTATTGCTACAAAACAACTACAATAACATTTTCTGTACTTACAGCACATGTATCCAACATCATCTACCAAATAACCATGATAAAGACAGAAAACCAGTGGGAATGAAAGGTGAGTTACAATATGTGGTCATGGTATGATGAAATATACACAGTGTACTCTGTTAGTGGTGCCGTTATCTGGTAGAGCCTAGTTCTTTTACATGTTATAGCATTTTATAAATACTGGGTAGTTTCTACTTTGCCCGTGTATTGTATGGACACTAAAGAGTACAACTCTGTATAATATGTCTACATTTATTATGTATGTTTTAGGTATCGCCAGTAGCACAGTAAAATATGGTGTGTCTAATAAAAATTAAACATAACATACTTATGATGTACTACATATGTGTTTTCAGAAAGAAAAAAACTGATGGACTGGAATGACTGCTGCATCTTGAAATTAAAACATGTAAAAAAGATGCAACTGGACGTCGTGCAGCACCAAGAAGACAATGTAGCTACAGAAAAGAAAAATTTAAAATTGCTAAGCAATCTGCGAATCATGCATAGCCTGTGCTGCTCCATGTGTTGGTGCTGCAGTGACATCAACATTTGATTCCATTAACATCATGTTTTACAATGCTCTGCGTGGATGTGGCACATTTCTTCTCTTCGCACTGTGTCAAGGATACATTGAAACTCGAACTTACTATGAACATCAGGAAGACCACCATAAATTCACATTGCATCAATTATACATCAAATACCTTGAATACTAATTCGTGTACGAACACCTCATTATACCGACACGTTTCTTGTTTTCCTATGACATCTGGAATTATTATAATATTTTTCATTAATTGCTATGATTCAGATCAATCGCTTTGGAAACTAATATTACTATATACAATCAATGACTTGGTATTCTAAGATCTAATGGTAAAAGCAGTATGTCAGCAATCTTCTTTAGACTGATCCAGTTTTTGTAAAACAATTACAAGGTCAACATAAATATTATGTCTTCTATTGGTAAGTCGGTTTGGTGAGAAAAGAAAAATTGGATTATTGGCACCTGGCAAATAGTATGTGCCAAACATTTACAGTAATAATTGTTTTATATCAGCCCGTAATAGTCAACAATATTTTCCATTTATGACTACTTAGAAAATAGAAACAGACACAGTTTATTTCTCCATAACTATGACTGCTAGGTTGGCATGTGTGTATATAAGTAGCCTAAATGCAAAAAGTTGATTGTATTGAAATAATGCAGTTTAAAAAAAACAATGATTTGGTACAGTAAGCCTTGGATATAACAAATCGTTTGCGACTGGTCAATTTATTAATTATATCCGAAACTTGTTATCTCTGAAATTTTCTGTGTATTAAAATAAAATAGGGACCAATTCATTTATTCAATATAAAAAAAATCATTTAAAGTGAATTTGTTATATCTGAGGTTTACTGTATATGCACTATTTCAACATCAAACATATTTCAACAATACAGGTGTATTCACACATTATATTATTTACAAATGTTATTTTGTAGCATGACAATAATATGTACAAGGGGTTTTGGGGCGCTGTGACGCTTTCCCCTTTGGTTTCAACTATTAAGGTTATAATCCGTAAACAGGTCTGGTTATAATATGTAGGGTGGGTTCAGCCACCTGCGTGTGGTTGGTTCCCCCCACCTTTGCTGTTGAGGTTGTATTATGGATTATAATTATATAGGCTAATTCACATCATTTACACATTGTATATATATATGTATTGTATGAATTAGCTAAAAATGTGTTGGCTGAATACAAAGCTCTTTTACAAACTCATACCTGCCTTGTTACTTAACAGCAAAACTAGTCACGATTCCCAGTCATAACTCCATTACATTACCAAGGAGCCTTGTCCCATATAAATTATGGTTTCAGGTGTAATTAAACGTGCCTACACAAATTGTAATTGTGTAGCGCGCAGTAAATCTATAAATTACTCCGGTGAATTACTAATCGGTCCCGTTTGTTGGCTGGTCCCGCTTGTTTACTTTTTATTGTGGAATTTTGCATTGGCTAGCGGGGCCGCTTTCAAAGACGGTATTTATGCAATTACAGCAGTCAATAAAAATTGACAAACACACACCAGTGTCATTGAATCACACACAATTTACTAATGTGTTTTGGCGACGTTGTAAAAGCAAATAACTGAGAAATCTCCATCTGAACGCAGTACCATCAAAGTTACGCGACCTCTTGCGTTGGCGTAACTTTACGATTAAATATACGCCATATTTGCGAATGTTCGTATCGTAAATGTTTTGAGAATATCACTTGCGAAAACATCGGTAACTTACGATCTTTTGACGTCATATTTTGTGTAAAAATGGCGCCAAGAAATTCCTTTTTGTGGCACGAAGCTATCTCTCTAAACATACTAAGAATCGTGGCTAGTTTGCTGATAACACATAAAGCAAAGGTGAGTTTGTATATGGGCTTTATAATAACAAAAAGCCAAAATAAAATACATGAATACATAATGCAATCGATCTAAGCATTTCTGTTAGCTTAGATAATTAATATACTAGACATCAGCAAAGATGGGGGAAAACAACCACACCAGGCCATTAATGAAATAATGGATCCCCCACCCCACAGGATTCCAAATGGCGCTAAGAAATTCCTAAGTCGTTCGAGAATACGGGCCCAGAATATTAAACAACATACCGGGATATGAAAATAATTATGAAATGAAGACCCATTTAAGGAAGTGAAATATTAAAAAACAATTCATACTCCATACCTGTGTACAGTTGCATACTAAATCATGTTTGAATACGTTTTCCTAAACATTCCATTTGTTTTCTATGAAGAATAATGGTATTATCTATAAAAAAAAACTGAATTGCATGTCCAACGTCATCAAGGTATGTTCATTTCTTAGCTCACACTTTGCCTAGTTCCATTCCCCGGACACATATATGAAGGTAACTGATCACTGTTACTGATTATATCTCAGTTATACTTCCAAACATGTTTCTGAAAGAATTGCAGTAATTGAAAATAGGCCTTTCCATGAAACAACACAGCTAAACCTATCACCAAAGTATCCATGACGGCAACAAAATGTTTCAAGTCAAATGCTATCTTAAACCTCCTGATTCTTATTAAATGGCATATATACTAGATTATTGTTTTAAACTGTCCGTTTAAATGTAATTTAAAATGTTCACATTGTATGTAGTATAGTAATTTTTCGTCAGTGACGCTAGACACGTGATGGAACTTAATGTTGAATTCAAGTAGCTGTCACAACAAAAGGAACTAATTACATTGAACTATTTATGGGAAAAATGCATCTTTATATGTACAATAAGAAAATATAACTTATTTTTTTAGAATCAATGATTTATTATTTGACCTGCAAAATATCATTGGTACACTTGTTGGGACATAGGCCCTTATTATAAAAAGTTACAATAAATATGAATTAAAATGTGAAGGATATATACGCACGCACGCACGCACGCACACATTATTTTTGTTTGAAATATAGGGACGCTATGAACTTTGATGGATTGTTTCATTGTCATGTCGTCTAAAAAGATATTTACCATGCATTGTAATTTGTATAGTGTTATAGTATTGTACCAAGATTACCACATAAATTCACAAAATTCTTGCAATTCTATATACTGATGTCGAACTCCGGGAATGATTCATAACATTAGCATTATCACATAATTTAACCACAGTTTTACTCTCTAGGTTAGTGTGTAATATGTACATTCATTTCTTGGGTGCTAAGCATATAAATTACACACTAAACTATTCATGTATAGCACAAGTTGAATGCATCAATTTCTCTGTATTACAGACTTGTTGGTGATGTGTGTTTGTGCACTGGATTTCTGTCATATGCGGGGCCTTTTAATCAAGAATTCCGCAACAAGTTAATCAGCAACTGGGAGAGAGGACTCAGCATTCGAGACATTCCATTAACACCTCAACTCAATTTGGCAGAAATGTTGTCAGATGCTCCCACAGTAAGCACGTTGCTGTGGTACAAACAATATGCCTGAATAAATGCTGAATGTATATTTTATATCACACAAATCACATTCATCTCTTTCACAATGTGTGTTCTCAAGTAGTTATTGTAGTTTGTTGTCTTTTTAATTTGATTGCAGATCAGTGAGTGGAATCTTCAAGGTCTGCCTAATGATGAACTGTCCATCCAGAATGGTATCATTGTGACCAAAGCCAGCAGGTACCCACTAATCATCGACCCGCAAGGCCAAGGGAAATCATGGATTAAGAACAGGGAACACGGAAAGGAATTTCAGGTAATTGCAGTATTGTGCAGTTTGGTTTCCATTCATAACATTGTTGCCCGTGTTCGCTAGAATCTTTATTATTTAGAATCATTCACATTCACTATCATTTTAACAGTGGAAAAACACGTTTGCACGGTTGTCTATAACCCGTGTGTTAAAGTCATTACCAAACCATTGTCCTGCATATTGGTATGTGGATGCATTCATTAACAGAATAGTTTAAGACCATCATCACTGCTGTAATCGATGTATTTGTTTTGAATCAATGTTTGTCTAATCATTCCATCCCACTGCTGACATGTTGTTTGAATGAGCAGTTGATGTGTTCATCAATGCGTTATATACGTTACAGCTGACGTCACTGAATCACAAATATTTCCGCACACACTTAGAAGACGCACTGTCACTTGGTCGGGCTTTGCTAATTGAGGATGTTGGTGAAGAACTTGATCCAGCCCTCGATAATGTTCTGGAAAAGAACTTCATCAAATCAGGTCGCACATTCAAGGTGAAAGTTGGAGACAAGGAAGTGGAAATAATGAAAGGCTTCTATTTGTATATTACAACTAAGATGCCAAACCCACTATATACGCCGGAGGTAGGTGTAGTTATGGTACCGTTTTGACTGACATATGCGTTGCACTACATTACACACCATGAGTGGTTAAAAAATACTATGGTGTGTCCGATCCATTTGATTGGACATGCGAGCATTTACCAACAACATTATTCTTCAGTAGTGTAATAATTAAACTGTCCACATGTCCGACTTTAACTTGCCATGGTAAACTTTAACAACATGGATGTTGTCTACTTAGATTTTCAGAAAGCATTTGATAAAGTGCCACATCAAAGATTGTTACTTAAACTAAAAGCCCATTACATAGGGGGTGGAGTGACCAGTTTGATACAAACATGATTGACAGACTGAGAGTGAAAGTAGAGGGGGGATTTCAAACTGAAAACCAGTTTTGAGTGGAGTGCCACAGGGTTCGGTGTTGGGACCTATATTATTATTTATGTATATGTAAATGATTTGGATGATGATGTATCAAGCAACGTACTGAAATTCGCAGATGATAACAAAAGTGTTCAGAACAGTTAAAAAGATGCAGATAAACACATTTTACAGGATGTTCTAGCCAAATTGGTCAAATGGTCTGAAAAATGGCAAATGTTATTTAATTATTGGAAGTGTAAATGCATCCACATAGGACATGGAAATGTGAACAAAGAATACATAATGGGGGGTAATATATTAGGTAAAACTGCAAAAGAAAAGGACTTAGGAGTAACAGTTAGTGCTGACATGAAAGTTTCGGAGCAATGTGGAATTGCTGCTTCAAAGGGTAACCAAATACTAGGACTAATTGGGAGAAATATTACGTATAAGGAGAAACAGCTAAGGATACCACTGTACAAAGCAATAGTTACGCCACATTTGGAATATTGTATACACGCATGGAGGCCATATGGTAAGAAGGACATAGATAAGTTAGAAAGAGTGCAACGAAGAACAATTAAACTGATTCCTGAACTGAAAAATCTTGGTTATGAAAGACGCCTATTAAAATGTGGGTTGACAACACTAGAGACAAGGAGACTAAGAGGAGACCAAATAGAAGGTTTTTAAGAAATTGAATGGTTATGAGGATATTAATAGAAATATTTTCTTCAAACTGAAAGAAGGCAGTTTAACCAGAGGGCACAATGCAGCATTTGTCAAGGAACAGTGTAGGTTGGATATGAGAAAGTACTCATTCTCTGACAGGACAATACATGACTGGAACAAACTATAATTATGATGATTGTGTTAATGCTAGCAGTGTGAATATGTTCAAAAATAAAATTGACAGCTATCTGGCGAGGGCGGGTTATGCGTAGGTGGAAAATTGTTGGACACTCGATAAGCCAGTCTTCCTTGTCCGCAAGCCGACTGGAGCTTATAGCTCTGGACGGCAATCTTGTTAAATCTTGTTAAAACACACTATTTTACCAAACATTGGTCCATAGTAGACACCATTAGCTAACCTAGTTAAGCACGTACGTCGTGTGACCACTGAACGTCGATCTCAAGTTATTGAGTGCCACGTCACAGCTTTTGCAGTATAATTAAATGTCAACCCCAGATTGTTCATAAATATGTGCCGTTCGTACGCGAGAAATGGATATTCGGCGTATGCACAAATACCGCATTATTTTTTAGATAAAATAATACGTGTATTACTGAAATGTAACTATGCAGCGTAACAGCTCGGCCTCTTAGGAACACACACACACACACACACACACACACACACACACACACACACACACACACACACACACACACACACACACACACACACACACACACACACACACACACACACACACACACACACACACACACACACACACACACACACACACACACACACACACACACACATTTATACATAAAGTTGAGTTTAGAATACGCATAAGCACGTTTGGCTAGTTTTCATAAGATCTACCAGACGCTTGTTGACAATTACCGTGATGCCACCAGGCTGTGGCACGGAAATGAAATGTGTTCATTGGACGTCTTCGGCTTAGTCTTAGGTCTGTATATTTTCTTTGTTAGCTGTGGATATATGAAATATGACTAAGTATACAAATTTACAACTATAACGGATTTTCATTATTTTTTATCGTAGGAGTAGTTAATGGTTAGCTGATTTGCTAGACGCCCAACGCGAGATTAAGAGTCGACGCCAAATCTGTGGTCCACATGCGGCGGTCGCGTTGGCATACGACCTTAATTACAGTTGCTGATACAGTATTAATGCTGCCCAAAATGGATGTTGGGTGAAGCATTTTTTTATTATTAATAATAATAATACAATTATTACTAACATAATAATATAAAATAAATTGTCAACAAAATATAACTTGCTAATACTCTCATTTATGCATTCTTTTTATGTATTTTCGTATATATGTCCACCTTCTGTATGCAGATCAGTGCAAAGATGTCTGTCATTGACTTCACGGTGACAGTGAAAGGTCTGGAGGACCAATTGCTTGGTCTAGTCATCATGACTGAGAAACAAGAGCTGGAAGCTGAAAGGACGACACTTATGGAAGAAGTAACATGCAACAAGAGAAAGATGAAAGAACTAGAAGATAATCTGCTTCATAAACTTACCAGTACACAGGTGATTATTAAATTGTTATGTTTTGCATGTTTAATTGAGATGGTTGTCAGGATTTGGAATCATTGTATGTCAATGTCTTACCATTTGACAGACTGGTGCATCAGAACACTGTTGCTGCTATAGTAAATGTACACCACAGTCGATGGTAGTCAATAGGCTGTTGATTTGACATCCGTCGTACATCGCAACTGTCTAATAGTTGATAGATTGTTGATGTCCCATCCGTCCTCTGGTCCTCTATCAAAGTCACTTCTCTAAAATGTGTTCATGAGTTTGAATTGGTTAAAACACTTCCGTGTGACATTGTTGCATCAGGGCTCTCTGGTGGACGATGAATCTCTCATCGAAGTGCTGCGGGTTACCAAGCAAACCGCTGCTGAAGTACACGAGAAACTTTCCATATCAGCAGACACAGAGATGAAGATCAACGAAGCGAGGGAAGAGTTTAGACCTGTCGCAGCCCGAGGCAGCATCCTCTATTTCCTCATCACTGAGATGAGCATGGTGAACTGCATGTACCAGACATCACTGAAGCAATTTCTGGGCATCTTTGACTTGTCTATGCAAAAGTAAGTATTGCACGTATTTGTAGTATCAAAGATCTTACATGTCTGTTGTATTTAATGTGAAGCTGCATGCCACCAGCCTGCTGGCAGCTTGGGGTCTCATGCCGCCAGTCCAATATTGTATTTGCTACAACTATTTTCTTGCAGATCGACCAAAACTCCAGTCACACAAAAGCGGATTAATTACATCATACAGTACCTCACGTATGCTGTGTTCCTGTACACGTGTCGCGGGCTCTTTGAAACACACAAATTCTTGTTCACGCTTCTACTCGCATTGAAAATAGACACTCACAAAGCTAAGGTCACCCACACAGAGTTTGAAGTTCTTGTCAAAGGTTGGTATATAATAGTATATGTTCCGTCTATTTTTTCGTATACATATATTGTATGGTTCCTTGGCCGATCAGTAGGAAGCCGGTACACATGGTAGCAGCCAGCTCGGTTATTTTAAAGGTAGGCAATCCATTCTGTACCCGGAATAAGCCAACGTAGTAATTTGCAAAGATGAAATATGCTGTGTTGAAAGTGGGAAAATTGGAAATCGTTTAAAGGATACTGCGGTCAATCCAGCCCGCCTCGACTAGCTAGTTTTGAAACTGGATACTTTCTTTACCATTTGAACATGCTGTGAGGTCAAAACTTTCAAATTGCAAACATTGTTATGGGCTTACTGAAACAATTTGGCTGGTAGTACACCTTCAACATATTTATTATAGTCTTAAGAATATTATATTAATTAATTCATTCATTCATTAAAAAAAGAACAGACTTGTCGCCTCCATTTGACACAATTGACGGATCCTGAAACTTATGTCACACTCAAAATTATGCGCGTTGAGCTTTTCTTTACCAACAATGTTTATATTTCCGAGGACTACGGATCAGTTGGAGACGTTTTACCCATTCTTTTCAAACTTACGTCATACCAAACGTTATTTACGAATACTCCGTATTTTGCCTCTAGTTCTTGTTGTTTCCAGCACTCGGCAAAACTGACTAATCTGTACATATATTGTGGTTACATGTTATGATCTTATGAAATCTCATTCAACTCGCCAGCCGTTTTCGGAACATTATGGCCAAGTCGACCTTTCTATGCTGGCACTGAGGGTGATCACTGCCAGGGTGCTTGTCGTCCTCAGTGGTTCTTTTACGTCCCAAATTGAGACGGGACCGACATTAACGTGATCTCCGAGTCACGAGGGATACACAGTCCCCAATGTTGAGAGCCAGGTTGTTACACCAAATATACCATACCTGCCCGGTACTCTGTTTGTCTGTAGCGTCGTCCGGAGGACGGACCGTTATCTACTACCTATAAGTAGTACCGAATGTTCGTACCAATTCAGCTGTATGTATGTGTTTATGTGCTAAAGGTGGTGCCGCTCTCGACCTGAATGCTGTAGAACCAAAGCCTTGTAAATGGATTGCTGACGTGACGTGGTTGAACCTAGTGAGACTCAGTCAATTGGGACATTTCTCTGAAATCTTAGTCCAGGTGGCTACTGCTGAGAAGCTTTGGAAACAATGGTTTGAAAAGGATGCACCTGAAGAAGAAACCATTCCTTGTGGCTACTCTACCTCACTGGAGAACCCTTTTAAACTGCTGCTGCTTGTTCGGTGAGAAAGCAATTAATATTCTGCTACCTTACAGCAAATTATGGAACAACAAACCAATTAAGCACTGATCGTGCAATTGTTGCAGTCGCCAATGACAACAATCTAAGTTGATATTGTCCACGGGGAACGGCGACGAAACGGGTTTTAGCTTCAGTGAGTGCATCGTATGAGGCTGTTACTGCATATGCATACACATTAATATTGTATATTACAACATTTAAACAAATGGTAATACCGGATATGTAGAGTAAGTTGTATTTCTTTAAGTCTTTGTTCAGTAGATAGCACAACCACAACAAAGCTACCTTTCATGCGCAGTGTCTTCTCACATTACTTTCATCCCCCACACATTTTCTTAAACTAAATTTATATCAAGGTAATATAATAATAATATACAAACATATACGCTATTAGTATTCCCTCATCAACATTGCATTAAATTTATGAATGAAATGTTTCCTGTCAAATATAATTGCTATTATGCTATTTTAACGGAAAATAATTGTGTAGCTAGTATTGTTTACCTTTGCATCATTTGATGTGGAATTCTTTTTTTTTAAATACAAGACAAAGCTGGCAGTTGGAAAATATTGTTTTCAGGTCCTGGTGTCCAGATCGAACAATTGCACAAGCTCGTAAATACATCGCAGCTTCAATGGGTCCAATGTATGCCCAACCGGTCATCTTGAACATGAAGGAAACCTGGATGGAGAGTGAACCTCGAACACCTCTCATCTGTTTTCTGTCAATGGGCTCAGATCCCACGAGTCAGATAGAAGACTTGGCAAAGAAGGTGCAGATAGAATGTCGAGCGGTGTCAATGGGACAAGGTCAGGGTGTACATGCACGCAAGTTGATGGCTGCCTTCATGACGGGAGGTGGATGGGCTTTGCTGCAGAACTGTCATCTTGGTCTCGACTTCTTGGATGAATTACTTGAAACAGTTATGGAGACAGAATGTGTGCATGATCAGTTCAGGATTTGGATCACAACAGAGGTTCACACGCAGTTTCCTATCGGATTGCTGCAGGTGAGTTTTACCATCATCGTTTAAATGTACTTATATATTTATAGGTAATTATTTATTTAATTATTTAAGAATTGGACATAAAAGAAATTTGTTTATTGCTTGGGTGCAAATTTATGAAAATGAATAAGCTAAACAGAAACACAATACAAATAAAGTCTTTATACATACCGTTAGAAGTGGGTCATTTTAGCAAAAACAATACCCATAACAATCTCGCATTGTAATGAAGTATACAGCTACAATTCAGGGTCGTGTCCAGAGGGGGGGGGGCAAAAACCTCCACTGGCTGCCGAACCAAATGGTGTAGAACATTTTTCACTGCTGCTCCGCGGTAACTTCAGCTTCTCCGCTGTCTTGGCTTGACTGTCGACAGGTGACATCGGAAGACGGGGGCGGAGTGCTGTTGAAAGAGACTGTTGTGATCCTAGTCATAGTTGGCGCTTTTCAGTCGTTTTGTCAGCATATCTACACTATGGTTTCATTTTTCGCCGCCGTATCTTCAGCTCTTCTTCACCTTCTCCGCTAGCTTGGCTGGTTCGATTGTTATATCGGAAGATGAGGAGGGGGGCTGGTGAAAGTTTTTTTGCGTCCGCATCGACGTAACTTCACTTTATTTTAACCTTAACGGGAACACCTTTCCAAGTGTCTAGGGGGTACGGTCACATGGGCCCATGTAAAAAAGTCTGGGGGCACGTCAAATTCAAAGGATCTAGCGGGGCACGTGTCTACAGGCCCCCGTAGATATGCGTATGCAATTTACAGATATTGTCAAATTATTAAACATACTTTCATGTACCCAAGTTGAAATTCCATGTTTTGGTTTTGTCTGTATATAACAAACGATCGTTTTTCACTATGCATGAGCATGACCTGAACGATTGTGCTGATTGTTTGCATTACCATTTGTAGGCATCAATCAAATTCACAAACGAACCACCTCAAGGTATCAAAGCCGGCTTGAAGAGAACTTACATTGAGATCCCACAAGACTTTCTCGACATCAACCAGATGCCCCAGTGGAAACCAATGCTGTTTGCCGTGTCATTCCTACATACAATCGTTCAGGTCTGTCTAAGTAGAGGGCTCTGTTCTAAACCTGTGCATATTATGTTATGAAATTGCATCATATTTTGCATTTTCGTGTATTTTTTAATATAACCTAGTTGTATCCAAAACTGGGCAGCAGCAGAGATTAACTGCAGTTATGTTTACATTAATTATATCTTATGCAGACCAGTAACTGACTTTTATTAAGCCTGAAGAATATAATGTTATGTCGTAACCTGTTGCATAATTACAGAACACGTTTAACGTATCTGTTATTGCTATGTGGCAGGAACGGCGTAAGTTTGGTCCACTTGGCTGGAACATTCCTTATGAATTCAACTCATCTGACTGGTATGCCAGTGTCCAGTTTGTGCAAAACCACCTCGATGACATGGACATTAAGAAGGTATTAATTCACATCTATGTTATACGGATCCACCGTATCGATACTGGTGTTGCGCAATGGGTCCAAAACGCATTTAATATTCAAGTGATGTGTTCAACTGTACGCAACAGTTAGCATGAAGATATCTTCGTGTTGTGATATGCTGTGTACATAACCAGCAATCTTTTACATCATGATTATTGCTTTATGGCTACACATTTATTTATGTATGTATTTGATGTGAACAGCCACAGTCAAATAATCTGGATTTTAGTTCATATCTAACTAAATTACTTGGTTTTAGAAATTAACAGGACACTCGTGCCATTAGGAACCGGTCATATTGTGTCAGGGGTGGGTCAGAGGAATCAGGGGCGAGCTCAGTTTTTAGTACACTGGATTTGGGAATGGGCCGAATTTCAGTGTTGGAGATTTGGGTGTGGTTCAGTTTTCAGTGCACAAATGTTGCTAGCAATACCAGATTTCATTGCACATTGTATTAGAGAATGGCCACAGAGGGATACTTTTCTATGTGTGTTGTAGGGTGTGTCGTGGAACACTGTGAGGTACATGATAGGAGAGGTGCAGTACGGAGGTAGAGTAACGGACGACTACGACAAGAGACTGCTCAACACTTACTGCCGAGTGAGTTGTCCATTTTTTAGATTCATGTCAATGTTTGTATACTGACAGATAAACACTAGACGACCCTACCAATGTGATTACTGTTGTCGTGACTGTCATAATTGCTCTAGCTGTAATGTTACTTGAACCAATATGTGTTCATGGAATATGTCAGGAGTTTGTATGTTGCAAGGATCTCAACCTCTTATTTCCAATCTATTTTTGAAACATTGCATTTCTCACCTATTTTTGGGTCAACCTCTCACCATTCTGACAGTCCACTCAGGAGTTTTCGGACAGATGTTTTATTGTTAGTCAGATTGAGTCTACATTATGTGTTCTGCGATTTGCTGTGTATGTGTTGGTTAATTGCACTCAACAATCTTTTTTATTTCTTTATTATAAATGCGTTTCTCTACTGTTGTAGGTGTGGTTTTTGGAAGGAATGTTTCCTGAAAATTTCCACTTTTACACGGGATATAAAATACCTAGATGCAAAAAGACCACTGAGTTTATGGATTTCATTGAAGAGTTACCTGCTGTAGACACACCCGAAGTGTTTGGGTTGCACCCCAATGCGGATATAACGTGAGAAACAAGATAACACACTGTGGTTCTGGTATTCGGTGTCGTTTACCGAGTACTAAACAGAAACAGTATTTTAACATACATTTTATCATAGTAAATATAAATTTGGCAGAAAGGGCTTATAATAATAATAATAATGACAAACTTCTATAGCGCCTAAATCCCCAGGAATCTGAGCTCAGAGGCGCAACATACAGGAATCATTGGGCAAACTCGTTAACAGGGACAAGCGAGAGTCGTCATTAGAGCAAGGGACCGCCGAAGGTTAGGGTGGGAATGCAATTTCGAATAAATAAGTCTTTAGTTTTTTACGGAAGGTATTTATAGTCTCAGATGATTTTAAAGCGATAGGGAGTTGATTCCAGATTTTTTTTGCAGCTACAGAAAAAGCATGTTTGCCGATATTAAGCTTGGTTTTCGGAACAAAAAGTCGTTGTGAAACAGACGATCTGAGATTCCTGGGAAAAACGAAGGAGATTAAACAAATAGGATGGGTGTTGCGTAGAAAGGGTACGATGTGTGATAGTGACTAATTTGAATTGTATTCGATATGTAACTGGAAGCTAATGCAACTGTCTAAGTAGGGGCAGAGATGGTGGGAAACGAGGTGTTTTATTACAACACGTGCTAAACAATTATGTACACGTAGGAGTTTAGCTAAGTCCTTTTTAGCAATATTGTTTAGAAGTGAGTTACAGTAGTCAATGCGACTGCTAATTGGAGATACTGATATTGTTTTAGCAATAGATAAAGACAAATGACGCCGAATTCGGCGGAAATCACATATAAGGTAGAAACAGGATTTACATACTTGAGAACTGTTCTGGTGAAAGCTGAAATCACTGTCAAAGATAACACCTAGATTACGAACAGTATCTGATGGTGATGTATCATTACCAAGCAATTTAACTGGAAAGTAGTTAACAACCTTGTTTCGTTGTTGTTTTGTGCCATAAGGTTTGGAACAGTAGTTCGTAATCTTTTTCTTCCGGCGTATCTCCTGAGGCGATCGTCTGGATACCCCATCATCATTGTTAACATATAGGCTACATAAATATATGTGCCATTCTCGCAAAAATGTACATTTGGCACACAACAACAATTGTTAGATATGTTGGAGGTGCTTTTGGTGCCACAATCTCTGTGTTGTGTACGACCACCCAACATTAAAAATATTACTAATTATTACGGATATAACTACAAAGTATTGACTATATGTTTATATAACATTAAAGTAATGGATTATATCAATTGTAGAGACAACAACCTTAATAACTGTACATGGTTAGTACTTTGTTTAATTTAATGTTACCATTCACCACACCTTAATACAGTCGATTTCCAAAAAGGTATTAGTTCAGTAACTTTTTTGATATGTATAGTACATTTAAAAACATACAAATAAATTAAACGTTTATTTTGGAAATATGTTACTTTGCCATAGTTGTACACTTTTTGTGAGAATTGCCTTATATGGACAAAACAACATTGTACACTCAGTTCAGTTTTAAAACATCGAGGTAAACAAAACTGTGCGCCGAAATTAGTAATGCATTGCATGCATGCACGCACACGAAGGCACAAACACAAAGGCACACAAACAGGCAAGAATTTGGTCTGAATGTAGAATACCATCAAGAATAGTCCTCGGAGATAGTCGGCATGAAACATCAGCAGTGGGTACAATCCTAACCTGCACTGGATCTCGATGCCCCTTAATGATGATCTTTTTAACAGCCGAAAGAGCATTTTAAGTACTTACTTTACCATGAGATTTGTTTTCTTGTTAATATACTTATGTTTATACAGCATTACTATCTTAATTTGTTTATTTTATATTTAAATTTGTTTAATTTTTACTATTTATATTTTAGTTTTATGTAAAGTGCTATGAACGTTATGGATATGGCGCTATATAAAATAAAGATTATTATTATAGTATTATTATTATTATAATCTACCATTGCATGTAAGTAGCATTTTAGTGCTATAGCACCACAAATGCGTCAAAAGATGAAATGATTTTGCCATTTTGTTTGATAGTTTATGCGCTTACATTTTGACATTAGTTGACATATACACATTTTTCAGTATATGAGTCACCAAAAGCTCTAAAGCCACAGTATAGTGTATGAGAAACCCTCTAAAGCACGATGTATCTGTGAGCGCCTAGTAGGGGTGGCGGGTGCTTACCTACGCACTTTTATAGTCGTCAAAAGATCAAAGGATTTTGCCTTTTTTATTGACAGTTCATGCGATGACATTTTTGCCATGGTTAATGACATATTTTTTATAGTTTCTACGAGTCAGCCGCTGTAATTGCCAGCGCATAGTAGGGGTGGTGGGTGTTGATTGGCGTCCCTTATCTGAACTCTTTTTTTCCTAGCCGCGACCGTCCCTGTGGTGTCCTTTTCGTAATTGTTTTCGCTACCCGTGACTATCGTTGGAATTTTAACAACGCCTGTGTTTCAACGGAACATTCAAATGGGCCTGAAGGATTAACGACAAAGACAGGCAGTAGTGTAGTGTTTGTTGTATGTTTTATATTTGTAGTAAAAGGCGAAGTATATATGTAAAAGGCGAACGGTGGGTTAACGTAGCTTTTTTATAAACGGCGTGCGGGTAGTGATTTCTAGTTATAAACGACAAAGGTTATACAGTATTCTGTATTTATTTCAACTATGTGTGCAATCCTCTATAATCCGTATTCATTCCCATTCACGTCTGCATTGTACAGACTTACGTTTATGTACGTATTTTTTAAATATATTTAAAGTTCCGGAGTGGTAGAAGGTATTATTAGAGAGTGTCTGCAAGCACACCGATCTCGATTCTCTTCACTATCCCTAACGCCCTGCACGATCGGTGTCGATTGTTGGAGATACGTAACCGTCAGGAGTGTCTGCATCACGGCGTTTCACGCGCCAACCTATTGTACATTTATGCCCTTTTTAGCTGGATATGTGGTCCTAATCAAATGCTCAAATTGACAGGCTAAAATGCATATAAATCATTTTAAAATGATGTACAAAAGCACATCCAGCGAAGATAGGATGCTCTGTTTTTAACGCAGGCGCCTTTTATGAGATTTGGATTTGCCTGTCTAGACTATATTCGTAAGTACTTCACCCAAGACAAAATGTTTTAACAGTTTATTTGCACAAATTTAGCGGACTATGTGTTAGAGATTTAGCACGTAGATATCTTACGGAAGAATTTAATCAGTTATTTTGTGAAAACAACAAAAACGATTGCACGCACGATTTGTGCCCCCACCGTTATGTATTCCATGTTGAGACAGGTCTTACAAATCACAACTGCAATTAAAACCAGGCGACTAATCAGTAAAAAACAGTTGGTTGTATGTAAATGCTGTCATATTGTTTACTTTGATTCATCCATAATTTGAAAGTAATATGGATAGAGGTTGCGCTTAACGATCATCCCTGCCTGTTACGTATTTACGACACATAACCGATCGCATCAACACAAAAACAGATCGGAAGGGAATCGAGATCGGTATGCTTGCAGGCACTCTCTATGAACACCTGTAGGCGGTTGTAACGAACAGACAGATCTGTTTATATAGGCTTGTATGCATAAACGTCCATTTTAACATAGTCTTGAAGCGGTGTAAAACCCGTCGTGATTAAGCCGCTTTTGTACGTGTTCGTCGCTGTGAACAAAACGTTGAAAACTGGAAAACGACTTTACAATCTAACATCATTCACACAGGGGTCGAACATTAATGGCTTCAATCATCCGTCTCCAGACTCCCCAGAGGACAGAACGCAAACATGCATAATATAGCCACACAGTAAAGACTTAATCAGTGTAGCATTTCTGCTATTTATGTATTTTCAGAATCTATTTGCTGGTAATTTTGACTCGTAATTTTGTTAAAGTAGAAAGGTCAGGCAGGAGTTGCGTAATTAATTATAGACTAGCGCAGGTGTTCAGGTACGCCAACTGAAGCATGGTAAGCGTGGATATAATTAAGTTGTGTGCCCACCGAAGCGTGATAAGCGTTGTTATAATTAGCTTTTAATTAACTGGCGTCGTCGTGGACGAGTACATTATTATAGTTATAGGGGTGTTTTCATGATGCATAAATTAGGTATGGCTCATTATCGCATCCTTGTTGGTTTCATTGGTTCAATCCGGTCATGTGTTATGCCTTTAGGACTAGCTATAAAAGTCAATGACAGGTAAGAAATATCATCTCTGGCAGAGATCGGGCACGTGTGAATTTGACAGAGATAACGGGGCTGTAATTGCATGGTGTCACCCCGGTGCCTAGAAGGGTCTTACAAAAATCAGAGCACGTGAAGATTTAGAAGATATACAGGGCTGTAATGGCGAGTTGCCACCCTAACGCCTATAGGTAGGCATCAGGGTGACAACGGAACTTTCATAAACAGGTGTTAAATACAGGTCTTTAAAATGCATTACGACCTGTCAAGCTTAAAGAGGCATTGTATAGATTGCGCTATTCCATTGCAGAAGTGTTTTGTCGGCCGACGCTTGGCGTCTGCGGCTATTTATAGAACAGTCAGTTCTCGGGAACGCAAGACAAGCGTGCGCTGCATCTAGTGATTGTGTTGTGTTGATAAGGATTGATTAATTTAGTGTTATTAGTTTGCAACAGTACGTCATGGCAAATAAAAGAAAGCATCAGGATTTTCAATCTGACCCTGGACATTGCAAGTGTTCAAACATGTGTAATAGAACCGAGAAGAGAGGGGCATCTCCCTGTTTGATCAGAGCGGCTGTCGAAGGATTTTTGCTCGAAGAATTGTACTTGTGGTACGAGAAAACAAATATGCACAGAGTCAGAAGACAGGAATTAAAACTTTCCGAGAAACTTAGCATAGCCATAGAACAGGCCCCGTCGGATGCATCAGACAACTGGTCTGCAAGAGAAGAAGCGCTGGTGAGTGATGTTCATTGTATGGATGCGTGTGCTAAATTCGTGCGTCGTTCACTTCGATGTCGGTATTGTGTCATGTCTTTCTTCTGTTAGAATGCTTCGGTGAAACTCTATGTAATGTGTTGCACTGGCAGCTCCAGTTGGTAATAAACTTGGCTGGCATGTTACAATTCTGTGTGCACTTTGTAGGTTTGCGAAAACTTACAATACTGCATTGTCACGTATTTTGCGATGCACGAACTCAATGTAGATATAATATGACAATAAATAAGCAATCATGATTGTAAGGGACTTGCTTACGACGTTATATTACTGTATGATAATTTTATTAGGTCTACGTATGTTTTGGCCAAAATAATGTAACAACTGTATGGGCTACAACAATTGTCTTTGAAACAAAATGGGGGAACACAGATTTATGATTTTTATTTGATGATTCCTTATTTTTACCTCCACTTTCCACATCCTGATACACCCTTCCCCTACCAGCTGCCCATCATGCTCATACATTGACCAATATCACGTCACAGACCTGTCAGCTTCGAAATAATCTGTCTTCTGGAGACAGTGCTGGGAGTGCACAGACAGCAGATGCTTGGCAAATGTCTTCTTCTTCAGGATTATTGCGGAAACCCCGGCAGTCGAGGAATAACTCCACAGTTGTTGTGAGGGTGCGCCGGGGTTTAACAAAAATTAAATGGTTTAAAATATAATAAAAAACAGTTATAAGAGTTTTAAAAAGAAAATAGTTTTACGGTTACATTATTCGTAACGGTTGGGAAGAATAATATTAAAGAATTAAAATATATATATACCATATAAGAAGCTTAAGATTGCGCATTATAACGGCTATTGTTGAGCAGTCAGTCACTTCTTCATGGAGGACCTGAAGATTGGGAGGGACTGGGCTTCGGAGGAGTCTGAGGGAAGTGAGTTCCACATTCTGATGGCAGATGGGAAGAAGGTATGAAGATAAGTGTTGTTCTTGGGTGGGGCAGTAGGAGTTTGTTTTCGTGACCACGGGTTTTTCGGGAGGCTGCCTTGAGTAGGCCAGGAGGTGGGTGTATGTCGACAAGGCCGTGCATAATTTGGTACATCATGCTAGCCTTATCCACTGTTCTCCTGAGTTGCAGGTTCTGAAGGTTCTGCTGCTCTACAATGGCTGATGCATTGGCAGTGGGGCTGAAATTGTGCAGGATGTGACGGGCTGCGAGTCGCTGAACCATCTCCAGAGTGGTTTTCAGGTGCTGTTGATGGGGATCCCATAGGCCTTTGAAGCAGCGCGTCTGGACGGTGGTGGAGCATCCTTTCAGATTTATGTAGGCAAACGCGCAGAGTCTGTTGACCTTAGCAGCTACAGCGTTGACTTGTTTGCCCCAGTGAAGAGTCTCTGTGATTTCGACGCCCAGGTACTTGGCACTTATGACTTTCTCCAGGGTGTGGTTTTTGGAGAGTAGCTGGTCGGGAACCTGGTCTTCTTCTTGGTGACAGTCAGTAGGTGGCATTTTCCCACATTGAATGACATCTGCCATTTCTGTTCCCAGACTTCCCGTTTTCTCAGGTCTTCCTGGAGATCATCCGCATCAGACGAGGTCTTGATCCGGGAATAGAGGATGGTGTCGTCGGCGAATAGTCGTAGTTTGGCACTGACTCCATCTTCAAGATCGTTGACGTAGACCAGGAACAGCGATGGTCCCAGAACCGATCCTTGCAATACTCCCGAGATAACAGAGCCAGTGTGCGAGGTTTCTCCCTCTATTATCTGCTGCGTGCGGCTGGAGAGAAAGTTCTCGATCCATGCGTGTGTTGCCCCTCTAATCCCGTAGTAGTCCAACTTCATGAGCAGTCTCTTGTGAAGCACTTTATCAAAGGCCTTAGAGAAGGAATATCGCATCCGTCTGTCCGCCCCTGTCCTGTTCCGCTGCAAAGTCTTCTATCGTGAGGATGAGTTTAGTTTCGCATGAGCGTTTCTTGCGAAAGCCATACTGGGCATTAGTTATGATTTGATTGTGTTCTAGGTGGCCTGTTATTTCAGATCTCACGATATGCTCCAGAAGCTTGCAGCAGACACAGGTCAAGGAGATGGGTTTATATTTGCTAGCTTGGTTCCTGTCTCCTTTCTTGAAAATGGGCTGGACTAGGGTATGTTTCCAGATTGTAGGGATCTGGCCTGTGGTTAGTTATCTGCTGAAGAGGAGGGTCAAGGCTGGGGCAAGTTCCCTGGCAACTTCCTTAAGGAGACGGCATGGAATGTTGTCCGGTGCTGCAGCTTTCCTGGGGTTAAGATTGGACAGTAGTTTGAAGACACCGTTTTCTCCAATGGAGATTTCCGGCATGGTCGGGTGGGGGCTGTTTTCCAGTGATGGCATGTTGCCTATGTCCTCTGTGGTGAAAGCCAAGTAGAACTGGTAGTTCAAGATGTCTGCTTCTATCTTGCCGTCACAGAATGTGAGCCCATTCGTTTTGAGTGAGAATACCCCCGACGTGTCGTTTCTTCTGTTCTTGATCAACCACCAGATGTTTTTGGAAGAGTCTTCCTCATTAAGGTGACTGACATACCGCTGGAAGCACTGCCTGTTTATGCGTCGAGTTTCTTTCTTGATGGCCCTGTAACGCTCCAAGTCCGTCACACTCCGCTATCTTCGCAGTTTAGTCCTGTCACGTTGCGTGCCTTAGTCATGAACAGTCTGTCTTGCTCGGGCAAGTACTTGCAAGCGCTTAGATAGTGGTCTACTATCGGTCTACCAGCCTGCTTACAGAGTGGGCATTGTTTTGCTCGTTGGGTTCGTTGGTAGCTTTGTGGGCGAGCGGGCCCAGAGCGTGTGCGTGGTTGGTAGTAGGTTGACTGTCTCAGGATTTTTGTCTCTGACATAGAATGGATCTCGTCCAGTAGGGACCCCAGGGCCTGAGAGATCTCTGGTTTAAGACTGGCTAGTGTGCGGCTCCGCAGTTCGGTTCCGTAGCGCTGTTTTACGAGTCTAGGTAGCTCCTGATGGATAAGTCTAAGCCAGCTCAATACAACCATGTTCTCTAGCGACGGTGATAAGTCCTCATCTACGGTCGGGAACTCGTCGTGGTGTGATATACCGCCACCCACTGTCAGCAGACTATCATCAACGAACGCCACGAGGCGTTGGAATAGGTCCTCGTGGTTTTCGTCTGATTCAAGTTTTATGTCGGCGAAATCTATGAAGTGAGCGCCGCTTGTCTGAAACCCGAAGTGAAGTCTGATTGCCTGCCATATGGAGTTGACGGATGTCGAGTTTTTGACGATGGTATTTCGCGATATGATCGGGCAGAAGTTGGCAATCTGCCCAAGCATTAATTCTAAGTGCGCGACTTTTTGTTGTGCCGTTCGCCTAACCAAGCCTGGTGTGTCTTCGGTATCGTCAAGTAAGCCTCTGAGTGGAGAAGTGTTAGTTTTCTTTCCCCATGTTGCCTGGTCGAGTAAGAATGGTGCGAAATTCGCGTCCAATGATAGAGTATATTGGAGGTTTTGGCGCCAGCTCTCATATGACGTCAGTGTTTCGTGTTTTGAAAGAGACCACTGTTTTGGAGCTTTCTGTGACTGAGCCATTGTCGCGTTGACGTGTAGCTCAATCGTCTATGCAAATGCCGGCAATGTTCAGTGTTAATTACTGCGTAAGGAAAGTACGCATTCATCGTGCCGTTTGTTTGGCTATACGAGTATCTATCCACTTCAGTAGTGAAAACGCTGCCACCACGCCAATATAGAAGGGAAAGACTCGATAACGACGAGAACATTTATTGAACAGACTTATCTCAAAGCGGAAGTCGAGGCAAGAGGACGTACAGACGCAATCATACAGGAAGCGGAAATGTGATACTTATCCAATATGTCGCTAGGCATTGACTGGTACTAGAAAGGGTTTGGGTAGATGACACATTGTTGAAAATTATGCCTGGCCTGTGGTGTCCTTGTCAAAATGCTATATGGATCTTCACTCTTGTTGACATGTTGATATACATGATAATCTTGTAATATTTTGTTAAAACAATATTCAACCATTTGTTTGCACTCAACCGGTGAAGTAATTGCTAATTTAGGGTTAGGATTATTGCTAAGTCAGCTTTTTAAGGCACAACATTGTCTGATTTGTGATTAGATTCACATAAATGTGTATATCTTTTTAATAAAAAATGTGTACTGAACATACAAGTGATTTTGTTTGCCTTCTTGTTTTCAGAAAAGGTGAACATGACCAAGATTACAATCAACATCATGCAGTATATCTTGCATGAAGACTTTGTGTCATCGATTCAAGCCACAAGGATTTATTTTACTGTGAACAGTTACTTATGTATTGTGGCAAATTTGAAATATATTACGATGTGATGCTATGTTAAAAATAAAATAATGTAACGTTATTTATGAAGCAGTAGATGTTTCTAGCATTAACATGACTTTGTAATATTAAACTGTTATTGTATGAATTCTCGTGATAAAGATCACACTGGAACTAATATATATATATATAATGTTCCTTGTGTCAATGATTGTACATTATAGTTCATGCCAGAATGGGTGTTTCACAGTGGTTCCTCTTAACTAAGCGGATTTTCTTTATATTAGGCATCCTAACAGTCATGGTGGGAGTCCATTGTTCCTACCACTTTGATGCAGACCACCTGGTAATGTGTTGAAGGATGAATGAAAGTGTCAGTTCATGTGTAAAACTGGGTCAGTCCGTGTGATACTTCATTATGAGATCTGTTGTGCATCAAGAGGAATTGTTCTCCTTTATTATTTGCCATTTACATTAAAATTTTATTTCACATTTTCAAATATTGTAACTATGTTTTACACATTACTGCTAAATGCTTCATGTATTGCAACTATTTGTTTTACTACTATTAACTACACTTTGTCTAGGAATAGTCTTCATGTGCCCAGTGATTGCAGTGTGGCCAAATAAATAGTTTGGGTCTCTCCTAGGAAAACCATAATTGAAAGGCGGCAGTGTTACCGAGGTGACCATAAAGAGAGGTTTGCATTCTGTTACCCCATATTAGAATACAATAACAAATATAATTTGGTCATCAAACTGTAACCCTCCTGAGACAAATATGTATGATGTGCCTCATTGTTGTTGCGGTTTCACTTTTAATATGGTGTTGTCCTACACCCAATATTTGAAGGTATGGCATCTATTGAACATTGCTTTAAAACAGTTTACTGTAAGTGCATTTATTGTGTAATAAAATATGTGTTGCACTATAGTGTTGTCATTAGTTTGTACTATAGTTGGAAAAATAAAAATCCAATGCATTAATAATGGACCAACATCAAATATAATAATGTATATTCATGTAGATATATGTATTGCTCAAATAAATAATAAACATTTCATCTACATGTGGACCAGCAATTTCGAATATAATAATATACATACATACATATATATACGGATGATTCTCACAGAAGTGCAGCACTTTATAAAATCACTTGCTTGCATTGCCTTTGCTACCATAAATAGACATGTTGAGGAACCCTACCAAGAAATTGGCTACCTTAAATCCTACGTCTGTGGTAATAGCAGTGGGTCAAAATTGGAAGTGATAATTCCAAAATAACTACGAATGCACATATTTTGCTGCCGGCTGAATTCGTCACGTAAGTGCATCAGTCTCGTTCTTTGAAAAATCTACTATGTAAAATTGTCTGTATGGCATCAAAATAATTAATTAAAAACATAATTATGCCCGTAAGTGATGTTGCAGCATCGCCCCAAGAAGTTACACAAAATATCAAACCAGCCACTACCCCTACCACCGCACATCCCAATTGCCAACGGAATACGGCCAATCGTAACTCGGCCGAGTCATTCGTACGAGTCAATCGGTCCGATTGTCTCGTAACGTGTATCGCCGCCTTTAGACCTGGAATAGTGGTGGTTTTGTTTACCAGGTTTGATCGATTGGTCAGGAAGAGATCAATGCGCGCATCGCCTCTGGTTTGTTTGTTATTCATTTGTTGGAGTCCCGGGTCATTAATTGTGTCCAGGAAAGCTTGGCTCATCCTCTGGGGGTAGGCGTGCCCTGTCACTGTCTGGTCTTTCCAGTTGATGCCCGGCAGGTTGAAATCACAGCCTATCCAAACAACTCCATCTGTTGTGATGGTATCGAGGGTCTTGAGGATTTCCTCCATCTGGTAGTCTGTCGTAGTTGACGGAGTTCTATAGATAGATCCAGCAATGATGGGTTCAAGTCTGTATTTTTACCAGTACTACCTCTGCCGATGTTCCTTGCTGCAGCTGGTGTGAGATCAGGTTTGACCTGAAAGCGATGAGAACACATCCATATCCATTCTCTCTATCCTTGCGGTAGATGTTGTATGTGGGCGGAACTATCTCAGCACTGTTTATCTGTTCATTTAGCCACGTCTCTGAACCAAAGACAATGTATGGGTTTGCTTCTATAAGGAGGTGCAAAAATTAAGCCTTAGGCCTGATGCTTTGTAAGTTAATCACCAGGCTGCGGAGAGAGGAGGCCTCTTTCACAGGTGGTGGTGTGCTGGACTGTTCACTGCTTGTTGAAGTTGAGTCCAAACAACTGAAGTCTGGGGATCCGCCTTGTGTCCAGGTTAGGGGCGGGATGCCAGTGTAGATGAGACTATGTTGCGTGTGGGAGCTATATTGGGAAGTTTGTGGGCTGTTGGGGTCAGAGTGGGAGAGAGGTGATGCTCTTAAGATGTCTTCAAGGGAGGGGTGATCTGTATAATGATGCCGAGTGGGTTTGTCCAGCCAAACGTCGTTGTCGTTCCCATTAATGCAAAAACATGCCCCAAATAAACACGTCAGCTGTCATATTTCTTCTTCCTTTTAGCTTCCGCAACCTTCTTTCGTTATTGTTTGTGCGTTTCCTCTGTGATTTGGGTTTGTCTTCCATTGTAACTGTGATCCCGGCCATGGCAACCACGTGCTTTATATTTACTTCCGGGGAAACGCTAGGCGCCTCATGTCCACAGCGACCGTAATTGTAACTAAATCTTGGTCAAATCACAGCACGTGGTGGGATAAATTCTATGCAGCCCCCCTTTAATCATTTACAGAAATGTAATATAGGCGCTCACGCAACCGCTAGAGGCCGCTACTGATTAAGCCTTTGCTGTGTGGTTATAGTATTATATATGTATGCGTTCTGTTCTTTGGGGGATCTGGAGACGAATACACTAATGTTCGACTCCAGTGCCCAACATGAGTGGGTTAATGGTGTTAGATTGTAAAGTCAATTTCCAACGTTTTAGTCACGACGACGAACACGTACAAAAGCGGCTACTTAACTGCTAAATTTAGATTATCTATGTAAACATTAACTAGGCATTCTTACGTACAAATCCATCAATGGTCAACTCACAGATAGCATGTCATCTATGCTAATGCGAACAGAAAATGTTCATGACAACAATCTTACAAACCATAATGGGTATTACATTCAACACATTAGAACAAACAGCAGAATGTTTACAACAAATTATTCTGGAGCAGTGTTCTGGAATGCACTACCTCAACAGTTACAAGAGCTTGTGTCATTAAACCTATTTAAAAGAAAATTAAAAGAGTTAGTACTGTCGAGATATTAAACTTAGGTATTAGTAGTCAGTATTTACTAAGTAATAGATCATTTTGTTTGTATTAGTCTATTAATTATCTATGTAATTAGCATAATTTTTGTTGTTGTTGTAGTAGTAGTATTTTGTTGTAGTTAATGTTAGATAATGTTATTACTATCAACTATTCAGACTCATGTATTATTAAGTATTATAAAATATGTTTATATTCACGTGTTATAGAGTATCAGTTAGTGTATTGGAATGTATTATGAATTTATACCACTAGTGCTAGTAACCGAAAATAGTAATATCACATTCTGGTATCATGGTATGTAAACAGTAACCTCGCAATTGGTACTAAAAAAGAAGTAAACAAATACAAAACATTCATTTTAATAATGCTATGCATGTTATACCAGTAAATATGTTGTTGATTAACATTAGCATATCAGCAGTTTGTAATGATTTTGTTTAGTTGCAATATGTTATTACATCTATTATGTGTTCACAGTACTTTACACTGTAGCATACTACTTTATTTGTTCATTTAATCATAACCATACTTTTATCATTTTGTTTTATTGTGTAATTGTCCTCGACAAAAGCCCCTAGTGGTTTCCAGATGATCTCCTGAGTTGCACTTGTTGCCTACTGATTGTGTCATATAAGATGTTGTATACCATATGTGTAACCAAATTAATGTCGTTCTATTCTATTCTAAAATCACAACGGTTTTACACCGCTTCAAGACTGTTAAAATCCGACGTCACAACGCTTAAATACACGTTTATGCATACAAGGCTTACAAGCCTATATAAACATCAGTCTGTTTGTTACGACCTCCTACATGAGTTAAATATACCACAACGGAATTTTAAATACATGTCTTTAAAATACCTACATAAATGTAAGTCTGTATTATGCAGACGTGACTGTGAGAATAAATGCGGATTATAGAGGATTACATACGTAATGGGAATAATTACGGAATACTGTAAGTAGCCTTTCTCATCTGTAACTAGAAATCACTACCCGCACACCGTTTATAAAAAAGCTTCGTTAACTCCGTTAACCGTTCGCCTTTTACATACATACTTTGCCTTTTACAAAAAATATCAAACATGCAACTAACACTGCACTACTGCCTGTCTTTGTCGTTAATCCTTCAGGCCCGTTTGAATGTTCCGTTGAAACATACGCGTTGTTAAAATTCCAACGATAGTCACGGGTAGCGAAAACAATTACAATAAGGACACCACAGGGACGGTCGCGGCTAGGAAAAAAGAGTTCAGATAAGGGACGCCGATCAACACCCACCATCCCTACTAGGCGCTGAGTTACGACGACTCGTAGAAACTATAAAAATATGTCATTAATCATGGCAAAATGTCAGCGCATGAACTGTCAATAAAAATGACAAATTCCTTTGATTTTTTTACGCATTTCTGGTCCCAAGATCACTAATATATTACTCATGTACATTTCTATATATTCCTTTCAACAGCTTTTAACATGTTTTATCCGTACCATTTCCTCTCTTAGGCATTCTCTGTACAATTATTTGGCCTTCAATCTACGAGTGATAAATATATATATTTACATGTATATATGTAACTCGTAGATGGAAGGCCAAATAATTGTACAGAGAATGCCTAAGAGAGGAAATGGTAGGGATAAAACATGTTAAAAGCTGTTGAAAGGAATATACAGAAGGGTACATAATATATATATCAATCGTATATATATATATATATATTTCAGGTATCAGACAAATATGGCAAAGGAAGTCCTGGATACCATTCTGAGCATCCAGCCAAAGGACACCGGCGGTACAGATGGAGAAACCAGGGAGACAGTCGTCTATAGACTAGCAGAAGAGATGCTTGAGAAGCTACCACCAAGTTATCCACCTTATGAGGTTGATTATGGTTGAAATGACTCTCCAGATAAATTTCGTATTTTAGAAAATGCATGACCATACAAAGAATGCAGAAAGACATGTCAAAGTGTCAATATATATATATATATGCTGCTTTTTCTAGTAATGTGCACAACAACGGAAACAAACTTATGTATTGTATATATTATTGAAAGAACATGTATTCCATCACGCACAAAACATTACATTGATAGATAGAAGTTAGCAAAACTACATGTGATTTTGTGAAGCATTTAAATCACATTAGCCTAGAAATTGAAATACACAAAGCTGTTGTGTTGCACTTAAAGTAATACGTTGTTTCAATAACTATTCTTGTAATGCTGGCCATCCATCCTGTGCATTTAGGTACGAGATCGACTTAAGAAGATGGGTCACCTTCAACCTCTCAACATCTTTCTACGCCAAGAGATTGACCGCATGGAGAAAGTTATTGTTGCTGTTAGGACAGCCTTGATCGATCTTAAGCTTGCTATTGATGGCACCATCGTTATGAATGAGGTAATCATTTTATTAGTTCCTCTGATCAATAGTGTTTCGGTTATTCGTGAAGTTCAATAATATTGCCTCAACAGAAATATGACATTAGTTAAAATGACATATGTTACACAGCTGCCATACAGCTGACAGAAGTGATGGCCAGAACGTGATAATTATATTGTCTTAGCTGGTCACCTATATGTACAGTTAATATACATGAAGGTATTGTGAATGGCTGTTGTAGAATCTACGTGATGCATTAGACAATATGTATGACGCCAAGGTGCCAGCCATTTGGAGCCGAGTCTCCTGGCAATCATCGACTTTGGGGTTCTGGTTCACGGAATTTCTAGAAAGAAACGAACAATTCTCAAAGTGGATATTTGATACGAAACCACATTGCTTCTGGATGACTGGATTCTTCAATCCTCAAGGTATAAAACGCTATGCATCCTATCCTGCCCAGTTAGCGAAATCATTGTTGGCATCAATACACAACTAACTATATGATAGATTCCAACAACAATGTCTGGAAGATGGACAGATTTAGGTTTTAACAACGTGATTTTTAAGCACAATCAACGTTATCACTACTATAAATTATGATGAATTAAGTTGGGTATTTAAAAGGCTAAGAAGTCTTATTTATGTAAGTTACTGTTAATGTGCCTCGTCGAAAGAACGTCAGTGATGATAATAAAAATTATATGTATTACTTATACAGTGCAATTTCCATAAAATAGTCAAAGCGCTGTACAAATAAAAATTCGACCAAACGTTCAAAAATATCAAAACACTGCAAAAACTGAAAAAAAGAAACTACAAATAAAATGTAGAACGAATAGTTATATTAAAATTATTAATTCAAGAGTGTATGTATATATATATATATAATTGTGTGTGTGTGTGTGTGTGTGTGTGTGTGTGTGTGTGTGTGTGTGTGTGTGTGTGTGTGTGTGTGTGTGTGTGTGTGTGTGTGTGTGTGTGTGTGTGTGTGTGTGTGTGTGTGTGTGTGTGTGTGTATTAATAAATAAAACGATGATAATTGATGCCGTTGGTTTCTTATTCCATGGATGGATGTAAGCTCATGATTGTGATTGTCGATTTTTAGGTTTCCTGACAGCAATGAGACAAGAGATCACTCGTGCACACAAAGGCTGGTCACTCGATGGTGTTATCCTTCACAATGACATGACAAGATGGGTGAAAGAGGACATCGTGTCGTCACCCAATGTTAGTATAACCGAAATCGTATGTGGGAGTGTTTGGCAACCAGTGTGTGTGAGAAAAGTGAGATAACATTCCAGCAAAGCTTACAAAACTATCTCCATCCATCCGTATATGATTCTACGCAACATGGCCATTTGCTGCTATTCTGGCTGTACTACCGCACCAAGTCTATGCTGTTATTGTAATCACATTCTTTCATAAAAGTGTGGATTTTAGAAGAGGTGACATTGGCACAATCCGTAACCGTAAAATGGCAACTTATTTTTTATAAAACCCATTACTTTTTTGTTCAGGTACAATTGTAATATTACATTTTATATGTGTTTTTCCAACAGGAGGGGGTCTATGTACATGGCCTGTACATAGAGGGCGCCAGTTGGGACCGCAGAAACGTTCGACTGGCTGAACCTCAATCGAAAGTGCTGTCTATGTTGCTACCTGTGGTTTACATGTATGCCATACAAATACAGCCAAAAGATGTACGGCTGTATTCATGCCCTATCTACAAGAAACCAGAGCGCAGTGATCTGACCTATGTCACAACCATTCTGATGAAGAGTCTGGTTAGTGCCGACCACTGGATCCTGCGTGGAGTCGCTGCGTTGTGTGATATCAAATAAAGCAAACGTTACTTCTAAAACAGGAAGTACATTTGAAGTAGTAACAAACTATGCCAATTTGTTGTTTTATTATAGCGATGTTTTGTTATAAATGTGTGTAATAGTTATTAGCCGTTAGAAATTATTTGGAACCTGTGTGACAGAACGAAGTCATATGTGAGATAGGAGTTACATGTGCATGATTTCTGATTTTAACGTAAATCCACGTAGATGTTAATATAACTAGGTTTGCTACGCAAGTAATGTTACATGCATTCAGTAGTTCTGCAAGGGCATTCTGCAAGAGAACATTATATGGAAAAAAACTATATGACCAATTTGACCAAGATGTTGATACAAATAGGTTAGTCACCTTAATAATGTCACATGTGTTATTTACTTGGATTCATTATATCTTTAAGAATATTCTGCAAGTGGAAATCACAAGGTAGATTCTGTATGGACACGAGTTATGCATGTAACTCAATTTTACTGAGATATTAATGCAACAAGGATAGTTGCGTTAATAATGTTACACACATTATCTTCGTGGAAGAATTGTTTCTTATGAAATTCTGCAAAAGAAATTGTAAGGAAAAGTGTGTGCACTTCAGATGTCTCTTGAACTAATTTTCACCAGGATGATAATCTAAATAGGTAAGTGCATTACAAATAATATACCTACATTATTTTCTTGGGTATAGTATTTCTTGAAGGATATTTAGCAAGTGGAAATTATAACGAAGGATCTGTATGTGCATTATGTCTGCCTTGAACTTAATTTGAATGTTAATGTTACTTAGTTTTGTTAGTTATGCCACATGCATTGTTTTCTTGGGTTCAGCATTTATTGAAGGGTAAACTGTACGTGGAAATTATTCCAATATGTTTCCATGGAGTGCAGTGAACTCTACTCATTCGATTGAGATAAATGTGAGAATTGTATTATGCTGGACATTACCCCCGTATATTTATTAATAAAGGCTGAGAATACAGTTATTCTTAGTCAGGGTTGCTGTTTCATACACTAACATTCACATTTTTCATAAGTATGTGTAGATTTGATGACTAATCATAATGTCTTAATGTTAACTGCTTTTATCAGAATTTATAATGTTGCCATTGTGTTGTTTGATTTTCAGTGCCGATGCACTGAAACAAAACATTATTTTAATTTGATGTTGTGCTTTGGAAATTACGTACGTTTGATTGTGTTGCTCACGAGGCTCATTAGGTATGTTGCTTAGACTGAAGGCAAATACGTGACATCTCTAGAAGATGCTTATGTTGACTTTATTTCTGTTCAATTCCTATTGCTTAATTCAACGCCCTGCAGCGGGAAACATTCAAATTTGCGGTTGTATAATGGAGTGAAAATAGCCATACATGTTAATATAATGATTGTGCAGCATATAAGCCTTGGTATATATAGTTTTGTTGAAGTTACCTTGTAACTACTGAGCATTACCAGTAACAGGCAGATACACAGTTAGGTTATCTTGATTGTATATAGCATCGCAAGGCTGAATAATATGTTTAAATGACGAATGCCATTAATGTATTGTTATAGTTTTACTAGTAAAAATGTATGTATGACAGTGTTGGTAATGTTGTATTTCACTGCTCGGTGTGACTTGAATATTGCACACCGTAATTATGGTGCAATATAATTAAGACTGCTCGTTCATTTACTGTGAAGTACACTGATTGTTGTGAGACTATAAGCAGCCTGGGACTGGTCACTATAGATAGTGTTCAGATTTATCCTGTTGCACTGAAATTATACCATTTAATTAATGCAGTATAGTTGTTATTAATCCTGCTTATCGTATTCTGTTAAGTTGATGTGAAATTGTGTTTCTGGTTGCTCTGTATGGTTGCAAATTTAATAAACAGAAATAATCCGATCTTATAGTTATAGTAGTTGTCTTACAAACAGGGATAGAGAAATATCCGGTTTTTGCCGGAATTCCGGTTTTTTATTGCTCTAAAGATCACTTATGTGAATCGTGTAAATCCGTGGAGAAAAAAATGAATATTGGGGGTTAGGGCGTATAAAGTCATGAACAATTCACTGACGAGCGGCAGATTTAGTTAACCATCTATTCACCTTGTGTCGCTACGTGTTAATGACGCTGCTTTGGCGGTTAGAAACAGAACCGACCCAACTGAACCCGTGAATCTGCGAAGTAAAACCCTTATCGGTTGTTCGCTTCAGGCGCTCCCGGAGCGCGCGCACAAAAGCAGTGGACCAATGGAAACGACGATCTATTTTTGGAGATGTCGACCACTTTTTAACAATGGCTAAACGATTTGTTGTACGGCAAGACAAATGTTGCGTTAAAGGGATTGTTTGTGAGCTAATATACATTCGAGGTGTACCGTATCAAAACGTATTAATTTCTCTGCTACTTATGTCTTGTATGTTTATGCATAATTTGGGTGTTATCTGCGCAGAAAGCCGATAAACAATTGTGTTTACGCGAATAATTTTGAGCTTGTTGCCACATGGATGATTAATTCTGCAGCCCGAGTACAATGAATATTCATGCACGCGCAGTGAACCACACAGAGACTGTTGACGTCACACACACACAGTTGACATGTTAGATTCCAAGGTGGGTTGATTCAAGCAATAACATTGTAAATAAACAATTTGTAGACATGCACACCGACAGCTATTTTTGTTAGTGTAGGAAGCGTATGCACTGTTTAATTATTCTGCTTTCCAATGCCGTTAGCCGAGTAACGTTTCGATTACGTAGAATTATAACGTCCGCCGAGGTGGGCGGCTGCAGTCGATGTCAGCTGCCGCTGAGACTGTCACGGAGTCTGAGTGTTGAGCCTCTACTACAGTAACTAGCCTAGTCTACTCATAGGCGAGGGTCTCACCTTTCTAGTTAGTTAAACTGAACTGTCCAGTATCTGACATGCAGTGAACAAAAATGCACACTAAACTATAAGTATATGCAACCATAGCAAGGGGATTAACCTGGTCGTCGATGTAATGTTTTGTCTAAATCTGGGATTTGGGTATGTGTCTGCGACTACGAGACTAGGTCTAGGGGTCTTGCCTTTCGGCATTCCAAATTCCAGTCAGTTTTAAAAGTTCCCGTTTCCCCACTTATTTAAACCTAAACATAAAAGTGTGAGATTCGTACGTTCACACACGGTTTTTAATGCTACAGCTACGATCGGAATTTTGCGTTGCACGAATTTTGGACACCAGCAGATCTACACTAGTATAAATAAGTTTTTAATCCATGAATATATTAGAAACAAAATCTAATAATAGATCAGATCAAGTTGCGCTGCTTCGTGTGAATAGCACATTTGATAATAATAGTACTCGCTAAAAACAAATTAAACGTTTATTTTTTACATGTTGCTTTACCGTTACTGTATACTTTTCACGAGAATGGCCCATATATATAATGATATACAACATTAATTATTAGAGTAAGAATAAAGGAAAATATACAGTGCACTCTGGATAAGGTCGAACTTCCAGGGACCCATGACAATACTGATAAGTGTAATTTCTTCTAACTAGAAAGTTATTAGAAGGTCCCCTTATTGGGACCTTTTCCCTGGATCGAGGAAAAGATTGACTTAACTTAGCTATAATTCACTTATGTGAGTTCGAGTTATCTGGAATGCATGCATACAGGTAATTATGTAGAAGCAAATTAAAACTTGGCCAAAGTAATGGATTGGGATTTTAATCTGACTGAATCAACATAACAAGGTTCTCTTGTATTTCTTTTCCATTTAGCCAGCTGTAAACCAGGTGATAAGTCCCATAATCCAATATATAAACTGAATTAATCTGCACAGTGTTGAGTTAGCTAACTCATATTTAGGCCCAGTTTCCAAAATTCAAATTTGTTTATTTGCAGGAACATTGGAAATTGCTGTGCTGATGGAAAGAGGAAATTGAAGAGCTCTACTCAACAGTGCCATTAATTGGCCAATGGGTCACCTGACATAAGATGGTGCCTGACTTTGTTCTGCCCCATTCCGTTCTGTGCGACAACTACTGGGAAGTTGTACCTCACTTCGTGTTTCAAAATGGATGTGTGCATCTGATAGCTTTGTGTATCAAAATGCGTAGCAGTGCTATTAATAGGACAATATGTTAACTGACACAGTAGTGAAGAAGATGTCTGACTTTGTTCTGCCACATTAGTTCCGTGTGGCTTCTGCTGGAAATATGTGCATAACTACGTTTTAAATGGATTTGTGCAATCGATCGATTTGTGCATCCAAATGCGCATCTTCCCTTCATATTGTTGCAAAGTAGGAGTACATAATAAAAGTTAAATTTTTTATGCTCATCATATTTGGATTGTGTTCTACAGCATATTCTTCAAAAAAAATTGAAACAAGTTTGTGTTAAGTGAACTATACTGTATAAAAAGATGTCGACAACGTTGCTTTTACAATAATTTTGAAAATTCTTAAAATATAAATATTTTACAACATTCAAAATGTTTTAGGGATCTACTTGAGCTAAATACACCAATGATGACAGAAAACATTGTTTAAAAAAATGCGTTACTTTTAAAGTTGTGTAATTGTATAACTTTATTTCCATCATGCAATGGCCAGTTTATTTGTTATCGAAACGGGAGTTCGACAGAAACAACTTCAAACTTTTACTCTAGATGACTTCCAGTACAAAATAAAACATGTTTTTACACTGATGCAATATATTTTTCAACAATAATGTTATACTCTTTATAGAAGTACATTTTTCAAATTAAAATAACGCCTTATAATGTATTTATACTGCTTATGGAAATAGCAGCTGGATTTATGGTGCAAATAAAATGGTTTCGTTATTGAATGTTTATCAGCTTCAGTAAGTTTCTGTTATCTAAACGTTTCATTAAAACTCTTCAAAATGTATAGCCAGAAGTACCTAGGGAAAAAGGAATATGATAGTACCATAGTTTTTATATTCCAACAAAAACAATGCAAATCATTCAATAATATGACATCGGCGGCTTGGTGCATAGAGAGGTGGTGTTTTTTCTTTTAAATCAATCCGTCTGTCATGAACTGTCGCTATGTTCATTCTCCGTTTATTCCATATATTTTCCTTCTTTTCTTTGTTGAATATGTGACATAAACAGCAGCTGGTGCACGTTTCATTTTGATAATTGTATCGGTCACGACTCATTCGCTTGGCGGTGGCTAATCCATATACACGCATGTTGATGACGTATTTCTTGCATCTATTAACTCGGCGTAACTAATCGAAGCCTGGCGGACAGTCCTGAATATTCATGAGCATGCCTTATACGGATCGTGAAGGTGGGCCCAAAGTAGAAAGTTAGCGGAGTTATTTTTTCGATATACTGTCAGGGTCATTAGTGATTAATAAAACAATTATAATACAATAAAAGCATAGAAGTACATGAAATAATCATACTACCTAATAACTGCGTACATTACAAACATATTAAAATTCTCAAAGAATCCCTTTAAAGGGATTCTTTGTAAGCTAATATACATTCGAGGTGTACCGTATCAAAACGTATTAATTTCTCATAAGTACTTTCTCTGCTACTTATGTGTTGCATGTGTATGCATAATTTGGGTGTTATCTGCGCAAAAAGCCGATGAACAATTGTGTTGTTTAACATAACAAACTAATTAAATCGATAATGATAATTAAAATATATATACTTACACATATACATTGGTGAAACTTTCAAATTGTGTACAATACATATTAAACGTACTTTGACGGGCAGCATGTGGTATACATGTGTGTATAGCTATATATATTATATACATATGTGTGTGTGTATAATGTATAAGCATACATATAAACACTAAAACGAGTTAGTACAATCTAACCATTTGCAAAACTACAAAAAATATCACGCCTGTGGTTTACTCAGGTTTTATTTTCAAAGTTGGAGATTCTAAAAAAATCTCACAATAAGCCCCTTGAGTTTCGTTGACATTGACACTGCAGTGACGCGTCGAATGCCTATTTCCACGACATGTGTGTGAATAGGCCAGCTCATGTGTTCGATTCAGAGTTACACTTGAACTAATTGTTATAATGCCATACATGTCATACAATCATACTTATCAAGTCATGTGAAACAAAACACCAGTCATGGCAGACAAAAAACTTACATTATCAGTAAAAATTACAATCTTGTTTGTAAGTAGAGTTGCACAAAAGCCCTATTACGTGGCCAGACCTCAACGGCAAATCGAGACGGCAAAATTAAAACCGCTCTATATTGAATTACCGAGACCCTAGTACACTGCTCGACGGTAAACAATCCTCGCAAGCCAGGGCTGTTTGCTAGAACTAGTAATTTACTTTGCCAGTCGCGACTGCATCACCAGTGAGAACAGCGCAAATACCCGCCTCAATTTGAAGACGGAGAAACGACTTCTAGGAATCCCAATATATAATTACCCGTTCGCCCATTAACACGAGCAGCTGAACGGTATTGTGTATTCGAATAATTGCTTCTACTTCCCAAACATTGCATATAACACGAGCCACGGTTGGTTGAAATTTGTTTTATTATGACCACCTGACCTGCCGACATCCACTGATCTAGTGACCGATTTTATACGCTGAGCTTCAATTCCGAGTTTCGCAAAGCGATCAGCCAGTGGGTACTGCTGGCTGGCACTGACGTAATCAGCAGCAGCGACCCCTGGCAGGCGAAGATGCGGCAAACCGTCGAGAATAGAAACAGAAGCGATTTTTCTGAAAATGCCGCGCGGCAAATTTCTCTTTGATCAATCAGCGTTGTTGTTTTGGTATGACGTCAAAGTTTGTTTTGCGGATTGCCTCCTCTATGATACTTAGTAGTACAGCAAACTGCTCTTGTGACTTAGGAAAGTAGGTAAAAAACCGAACATCGTAACTGTCCAGTTCACGGACAAGCCTATGGAATTCTCCATAGTTCTAGTTCTAGTTGTTTCCAGCACTCGGCAACGTTCTATTAACTGACTAGTCTGTATATATTGTGGTTACAGTGATCTTATGAGGTCTCATTCAACTAGTCAGCCTTTTTCAGAACATTATCGCCAAGCCGACCTTTCTATGCTGGCACTGAGGGTGGTCACTGCCAGGGTGCTTGTCGTCCTCAGTGGTTCTTTTACGTCCCAAATTGAGACGGGACCGACATTTACGTGATCTCCGAGTCACGAGGGATACACAGTCCCCAATGTTGAGAGCCAGGTTTTTACACCAAATATACCATACCTGCCCGGTTCGGGTTTCGAACTCGGGGCGCCGGCATGTCAGGCGGATGTGCTAACCACTACACTATCGCGCGCCCCCGAGATAGTTATGTCTCTTCTGGAGAGTTTCGTGTACCCAGGCATGTCGCTTTCGTCGTCGATTGTTGCGTTGTTTATGCCTTCTGGCTAACGACAGTAGGAGTAGTGCTTCCTCCTCTCGATTGCTTCTTTTGCCCGCCATATTTTACAGCATGTACAAACTGTTCACGTGACAAATTTGCATATGCCATCGAATATTGCCGCGCTATGTGTAGTAGGTTCTGTTCGCGGTTTGCTGCTTTGCCGACGAGGTTTTGCCGTTGCCGACGAGCAGTGTAATAGGGCCTTAAGACATTTATTTGTGAAGTGTGTTGTAATCGACCGTACCGCGCTTCTCCAGTGTCACCATCTCGTCAGTGACAGCTAACTGGTGGATAAATGTTCGCGCCTGCCTACATGCCCTATACGACACATGGCGCCAACGGGATCTGTAAGTTAGTTCGCGCCTGCCCATAACACGAAAATGTGTTGGTGAGTACTCGTTCCGGGGCACAGCACGAATTGTACATGAATTCTACCAGGCCATGGAAATGTTTGATGAGTGTGTCGGTCGGCGAATTTACCGACAAATGTATAACGAACACAATAAATTCGTTACAAAATGTATCACAAAACACAAGCGTAAAACCGTATGGTTTTCCATCTACGCCCATAGTTTTCATTTTATCAATAAAACCGTAGTGACTACGGCTAAACCGTAGTACTTGACAGACATGCATACAGTACATACATCTACTAGGTGGCGCTGCGCTTTGGCGACACGGGGAACAGACAGCTGCAATATTTTGCTTGTTTAGCTAGTCTGCGTACAGTTTTACTGACTTGTTATGATCCTTGGACTGGGACAATGTGCGAATGAATGTGATGGCAAGTTGCGCAAAATGGACGCTTCTTCTCTTGCTTTTGTGCGAACTTTTTACATCAGGCTTCATGACACCTCGCTTCGAACCAGCATCAGTAGTGCTCACCTACACTAGAGACATGTTGCTGTCACTTCGGGACAGCGGCGCTGCTCCACCCATTGAACTCCGTGAGCTCACAGACAACCATCTCGACAACAACATACAGAAAAAACGCCAGAGAAAAAGAGGCAGAAAAGGCGGTATCAGGCAGCGCCTAGGAAGTCAAAAAATTAGGCCGAAAAGGAAGAAAAATGCGCGATCCCTGAAACCCAAGATGGACGAACTGCGATTGCAAGCCAAGATATGCTACGAATTTCGTGAAGCCTGTGCATTGTGAAGCCTGTGCATTGCGACACTGGTCGCAATGCACCACTTTTGGTCGGAATGCCCCACTGATTGTAAAATTGCCAAACCTTTGCATATATATAGATAATACAATTGTATATATTAAAACTTTAAATATTAAATGCATAATTAATATAGAAATAACATGTTTCGTTGACTTTCTGTACATCCTTAAAAGTAAACTATGTTTTGTCTTCGCATACACGTGTATGATTGTATTACATAACCTATCATTAAATATCGATTACATATTGTCCTTTAATGTGTAGAAGTCATGTAGTAATAACCTAATAGGCATCCTGCTCATGCGTTGAGCAGATCTTTTACGTTGGTTGTTTTGGATGTGTGCCCACACTAATTGGCTAGCTACTCTGGCATTGTTTTATTGAGCATGTCGGTTTGTTTGAATAACGGCATTGTACCAAAAAGATTGTACAACGTACATTGAAATAAAGCTTTTGACATAAAAGAAATATAATTTATGTTGGTTTGGAAAGCGGGTTGAATACGGGGAGGGACTACATATATATACCTTTATTATGTTATGGTTGATATCGTAAATGTATTATATATATATATATATATATATAATACATTTATGATATCAACCATATTACTATATATGTATATATATATATATATACATACATACATATATAGTAAAATACGCAAAGTCGCGTGGGCGATACTTAAAGAAGTTATTATACTAGCTGACTTGCCCGGCGTTGCCCGTGGAAAAACTAACAAACAAACAGAGAAACCATAATGTTTTATAATATATAGATACCATAAGAGGTGCATTGCGCCAAACCATTGGAGCATTGCGACCAGGCGGTTGGGGCATTGCGACCAGGCGTTTGGGGCATTGCGACCACGCGATTGGAGCATTGCGACTAGGCAGTTGGTGCATTGCGACTGGTGCATTCAGGCAGAGGTGCATTCCGACCATTACCCGTCAGCAGTGCCAAGTGGCATGGTCTCCAGTCTCCACACATCAAAGGCACTTCCTGTCTAATTGGTGGGGTAACTGCTCTTTATGGACATCCTGGTGGCTTAATTACACAAACAGACTGATGGCCTGAACTGATACTTCCACCTGGAAGAAGCCACTAATCACACCTGACTGAAGTGGAAGGCAGGCCAGCACATGTTAACATAACACTGTTTAAACACAAACAAAAGGGCAATCAGGTAATCCCCAATTAACTAGCTCAAAGAATGTCCCACTTTTGAGTAACTGGTGACCATTAATGAGTTACAAAAATCAGCCTGCAGTAACCGGCATGTAGAAATTACTAGCCCGCAGTGACCTGACCCGCAGACCGCCCTGCACACATTGAAACTTAACCCGCACCGCAACAACAACAAAAATCAAAAAACCCGCCCCACGCAGGGCTTTAGACTAGCTGTGTTTTACTGGGTATTATGTGATTCCTGAGGTGATTGTCACTGATCTGCTGTCAGTAAATGTAACTTGCTTTGCTGATCAAAGTGCACACTACAAGCAGCCAGTGACTCAACTGACATCCAATAAAGCAAGTACTTATAGTTAGATCCAGGCAATTATGTTTTCAGTCTGAAAGGTCCAACCAGTGTCAGTCAGTAATTGAGCTTAGTAAAATGTGAATGTCCGGTGGGTGCTACTGCAAATTAAAACTAAAATGTTCAAATTAATTACAATTACACCACCAAGTTTTTTATTATGATTATATTTAGTCTATGCATTAAATAATGTGACCAAATAAAATGATTATCAATGATATTACATCAAATTGAAGAACATGTTCTTAATTTGATCAAAATATAAATTGTAAACATATAACTTGATCATTGAAATATATCATGATTTATTGTAATTTCATTAATTTTATTCCAAAGTTAATTGTCCCATGCCTGCTAGCATGTCCCTGTCACGTACGTCCTTGCTAGGTGATAGCAGGTAGGCCGCCTATAGTATAGGCATAGCCATACATACATAGCCTCATACTCATAGGCATGCCCATACCATGGGCCGAGGCCTGCACCGATGTGGACGATAATACTATATTAATTGGCTATATCAACTCGACGACTACCTTTCGTTGGTTAAAAGTAGAAAACCAATTTGACTCAAGCAACATAATCTCCATATACCCTCATACGCCTAAATACGTGTTACTGATGCTGATAAATTCAACATTACTAACCTGTCCAGAAGAACCTTGGCGAATGTTGAATCACTTTTCACGCCAGCCGTTTCTTTCGTTTGGTTCCACAAATCCATGACCTTTCCAATATACACCTTTGTACGCGGATACGCTCTTTGTCTTTCCGCTCTCACCCTCTTTTTAGCCGAGTCGGTGACATATATCCGTGGGCGTCCCTTCATTGCAGATAAAACTATCGAGCTACGACTTGTATACGAAAAATGGATGGCGACTCGTAAATACGCAATGCTGAATGAATCTAGGCACCGCACGGTGGGGTCAAAGGCCGATGTCGCCGCATATTCCCGTTCACGTGACTATTACACGAGAATTCTATCTCAGACCACATCCAAGTTCAGATATGTGTCTTGATATTCGGTTAGGACTGACCGAAAATCATTTTATTGTTTGTCTGTTAATTTCACTAAAACGAAGTAAAGCATACGTACAAATGAACCAGTGTATCAATAATGAATACCTGATACGATTACGTTTCGTGAAATTAGTCTGACACGTCAGGAGCAATAAATTGAAATGATTGAGCACCTTTAAGGTAAATCAGACTCTGCCAAACTGTGGTAACAAATACCGGTGCACCCCAATGTTGTGTCAGTTCGCCGATTTTGTACACTCTGTATACAAATGACTGTACCAGCAGCAGTACTATATAAACAAATTCTCTGATGACTCGGCTATTCTTGGTCTGTTACATGTTGATTCTGACATCAGTACATACATGTCTGAAATTGAAAGAAATGTATTGTTGCCGATCACTTGCCAGTTGTTATCCATGGTGAAGAAATGGCCCAGGTCAGTCAATGCAAACACCTAGGTGTCCATCTTGATAACAAACTTAGCTTAGTCCATGTTCATAGTGTGTGCTCCAAAGTCCACCAGCGGTTGTACTTTCTCCGCAGACTGAGAGCTTTCGGTGTAGATGTGTAGAACATACTAGTTCTTTTGTATTGCTCCATTATTGAAAGCATACTGCGCTATGGGATTACTGCTTGGCTTGGCAATATGTCTGTTCAGTTAAAATCACTGCTTTCTCGATTGGTGAGAACTGCCATAAAAATCACAGGTTCCACATCTCCCATGATCTCCCTTCAGGAGATTTTTGAACAGACACTACGAAGACAGTCAGTCAAGATCATTTATGATACTAAACATGTGCTGCATAATGAATTTCAGCTCCTCCCATCTGGCAGACGTTATAGATCTCTTCGGTGCAGGCTTAATAGATACAAACACTCATTCGTGCCACTGTCTAGGGGGCGGTCACATGTCTAGGTGACCTGGTGGCGGAATGGCCCCACCTCTCTGGATATTATATAAAACCTTATTAGCTACAATACTGATATATTTATATAATCATTGATTCGTGGATCATTGTTTAATTTCCGTATATTATTGTTCATACCCATAATGTGGGCCTCTTGTCGTGTGATGTTTAGGTAAACGACGCAATGTATGAGGACCTCCATTGGCCCACATTTGTTGTAAATATTGCATGTTTTCACGTTTAAAATGTCATAAATAAATCCTGGCCATTTTCATTCTACCTGGTGTTGTGTTGGTGCCTTGCGTAAATTTAGGTATGAAATTAGATTTCATACTGATCTTTACGCGAGGTGGCATCACTACTGATATGAGCCACCCTTTGTGGGTGAGGTGGACTTTAACCAGGTCAGGGTCCGATATGTAGATTACCCATACAGCCGCAGCTGTTGCATGACAACTGCATAGTAATACAAGGTAAACTCCCAGCCAATCAGCATAGCGCAGAAAGACCGCGTAACTTGTGCGCGGGGCAATTGCAGCACACAACGATCTAGGTTCTCAAGTGAGCGGACGTATCCAAACAAGTTTCCCGTATTCCAGTTCCCGATAACGAAATTGAATTCCGCCTCCCTCCCCACCTACCATATTTAGGTTCTTCCGAATAAAACTGGTATCGTTATAGGGGCGGAATATATATAGCTACAATATTGATGTATTTATATAATCATTGTACCACATTTGTGGATCGGCGGAATGGCCCCACCTCTCTGGATATTATATAAAACCTTATTAGCTACAATACTGATATATTTATATAATCATTGATTCGTGGATCATTGTTTAATTTCCGTATATTATTGTTCATACCCATAATGTGGGCCTCTTGTCGTGTGATGTTTAGGTAAACGACGCAATGTATGAGGACCTCCATTGGCCCACATTTGTTGTAAATATTGCATGTTTTCACGTTTAAAATGTCAGAAATAAATCCTGGCCATTTTCATTCTACCTGGTGTTGTGTTGGTGCCTTGCGTAAACACTCATTCGTGCCACTGTCTATTAAACAACTTAATTCATGATGCCTGCTGCCACACTGTCACTTGTCGTTTTAGAATAAGTAATGTGTATGCATGTATTGTTTATTATTGATCTGCTGTTTTTATCGAATGGTTTTTATGGTCTTATGTACATATTGCAGTCGTGTCTGTTCTCACCCGAGATAAATTTCTCAACTCCTTATCCATTATCTTACCTTGTCTTATCTTATATATACATTAACGCATACATACTGTACACACACACCTGTACACACACACACACATACAAACACATACACACACACACACACACACATACATACATGCGCACACACCATATGCATACATACATATAAACAAGTACGTACTTACGCACGTATAAACACATAATATGAGTTACTACAATCTAACCATTTGCAACTACAAAAAAGATCACGCCTGTAGTTTACTCAGGTTATATTTTAAAAGTGGGAGATTCTAAAGAAATCTCACAATTCCCGAGAGGTGGCGTACCGAGACCACCCCCACCCCCGATGCTGGACCAGTAAGCGCCTAGAGTGTCTTTGACCATGACGCTGCAGTGACGCGTCGAATGCCTGTTTCCTAGACATGTACGTGGATATGTCAGCTCATGTGTTGGTTTCTCGTATTCCCTTCGATTCACAGTTACACTTGAACCAACTGTTATAATGCCATACATGACATGCAGCACCAGATAGCCAGAGCCAAACGATCTGCAGCATAATCAGTACGATACCATTACAAATCGAACGCATTCAGTCAATACAATTGAAACGAGTAAACATAGTTCTATTTTTGGCATTCCTAAACTATGGTTTGCAGCATTTCCAAGATTGGTGGGGGAGATTTGCTGCAGGCAAATGAGTCACCTCATCCGGGACATAAAGACCAGCCCACGACCCGTCACGGGGGAAAACACAGTGAAAGTCGTACAGCAAACAACTTTTTTTATTAACAATGCAATAATGTCACGTGAAGGGAGAAACCGATGCTTATAAATGGAAAAACCAGTCAGACTGCCTCGTTTATTGGTAACACTCCAGTCCCAAAGAGGTGAATACTGTTTTCACTGCCAGCTGTACTCAGAAGACGCCAATTGAACGAAGATGGCTTTGCGATATTTCTCAATGCGACTTTTGCCAAACGTCAAAGTTGGAAGTTCCACTATGACGTCATTTTTGTCTCACCATATGTCTACCTTGGTGAGTTTATTTTGTTTTATTTATAAAATTCGGTTTGCGAACCGTTTGTGCAATTTTACGCTTAAAAATAATGTTTTTGTCATTGTATTTTTCGTTTTTAACCCATTTTCTTTAACGCTACTTTTGATGACCTGCCTGCAGTATTTGTTTCATATTTGGCAAGGGAATGCATCTTGATTGATAATAAAGTAAATTATATAAGTGTCGTAGTTTGTGTTTGACATGGACATGTGTTTCAACTTAGAATACTCTAAACGGTCTACTTGTAATGCTTTGTACATGACGTGAACATGAATATTGTTTTAATAATCAATGTTACTTAAGAACTACCTGAAAACACATGTGTCTGATACCACATTAAACCTACGTCAGTGAAATTTATAAAACTGTGTTCATACATGGTTAAATCGGTTTAAATAAGTTGTTTAATTTCACGTGATATACAATTATGTAGCTTGGAACAGTTGTAGAAAGAACGCATCATGTTGCAAACAAATTTAAACGTAATAATAAGCTGGTATTCATCTATGGAACCACCAGCCCGAGTAAACAATCACATCTCCGCCCTAAGCACCTTCAAAGGAAGGTTGGCCACTCTCTGGTCGTTTCGGCACTCAGCGCGTTTATTTCTTTTAATTAGCACAACCTATTTTTATCCAGATCTTTTCCAGAGTTTAGCATTACCACATTCATGTTGTATGTATATAACCTGCAACTTCACGCACGTTGCAGACATTCCGTAGGAGTATTAAAATGTTACGTAGAACAATTAATTCAGTTCTGAGAGAACTTAGTTATGAGTAAGGCTAAAAATATGTTATTTTACAACCCTTGTGAAAAATGGTTAACAGAAATAAAATGTATGTCTAAGACACTGAATGGGTATAAAACATATACTGATACACTGTATAATATATTTCTCACGAATGAAACGCAGACAAACTAGAGAGGATACCAACTAAGAGTAATGAAGGAACAGCTTAGACTATACATGAGAACATTAAAAGTTATCTACAAATGTGAACAAATATTAGAGACAAATAAATCAGACCAGCGGGTTACACTCGCATCCACGAAATCCATGTATCCTGACATTTTATGAGCCAAATGCGTCCGTGTCCACCTGCTGTCTCGTTATCTGCTATGTGTGGTCATCCTCTTCACATTGAATTGATCAAACACGTTTACGCGGTCAATTCACAATAGATTATGTGCATTGATTCATTATTCCCTCGTGCAGCCGTAGTGTCCCGTGGTTGGGCGAAAGCCTCAGTATTCCGTTTCCATATATGTCTGTCTTGTACTATCCTTCCAGAATTCGTTTCGCTTCGTTCGTTTCTCCAACGCCTCGCCTATTTTTCTCTAGGTCTCCAGGTAGTCATATATACGATTCGTAAAATCCTTCGTACCAACTAATGTGGTAAAAGTATTTAATGTAGCGCTTGATAAAACGCACAACTAGTTTTGTGGTATACTAGTTTAGTTCAATAACGTTCCTAATAATTATATAAACATGATGCGAATGATGTGTTGATTACTTGTGTGTTATTTAAACAATAATCGATGCCAATTGCTGTTTGTGTAAATCATACCATGGAAAGTGCTCCTATGCCCAGCCGGCCGTGACCAGTTTAAGTACGCTATTCGCAGGTCGCCGTGTCTGACTAGGTGCAGATAACAACTCGTTGTGTAGAAAGGTCTGCTTGAATTCTTAATGGGCTGCATTTAGCCATCTAACGATAACAACAAAACCTGACTGGTTGTAACCACGTTGAAGCAAATGATAAAACTACCAGACACGAATGTTCGACATATATCGATGGAAACATTGCGTTATTTAAAATGTCTGCTAGTAAACAAAATGCGATTTATTTGAGCAAAACATTTCCACTCAGTACAACTAGAATAGCAAACATATGCTGTGAAAGTAAGACCCTCTTGAGGTCGCTCCTTTTTATGCTGGTCAGGCATGTATTCAGTTTAATAAATGCACGTGCATGTTGTTGAAATGGTGGAATTTAGAAATAAAATTATAATATGAACATCATAGTGTGCGTATAAAGTGCTTACATTTTATAGTGCTCGTACATCGGAACTGTCTTGGATAACGATCAAACTAGTGTGTATTACGTGACATTAGTGGTGTCAACCCCTTTTATCACCGTAGTGCACTGCACGTGAAAACAATATCAGTAAAATGGAAAAATAATGTGTAGCCTTTCCTTTATTCAGAGTGTTCGTGCACTAGGTAATTCAGGGTTTAGTTATATAAAATGTATACATTGGCATGGAACTGATGACAGCAGATGTAAGTTTTAAGTTAACCGTCATGTTGAAACTGATTTGGCGACTATCCATTTTGTCTGAAGGGAAAAAAGCGATACCACTGATTTGACCAATGATATTACATTTTGCTTTTGTAATATATTATTTAAATGGTCATAGCACTTAAAATAACAGTGTATGTTCCTCATTTACCAATGTAATGTTCTTAATACTTGAATAAATATGTTGAGGGCAGAATATATTGGCCAACACATTGTGCTTAATAAGCCCAACACACTGTTCGCAATCTCAAACGTTCAAATTGTATACGAAACATTCGAGTAATAAACTCCAACTGTAGCCAATACTTGAGACCAAGGCGGTGCTATAGGCTTGACCCTACAATTGTTCTTTGAAGTTGGGTGGTTCCCACACTCCAGACTGTCATGGGGCAATGTACAACTGACTCAGCGAACAACCCCTTCACATTAGTCTTTTACAACCCCTCGATTGGGAGGGTGGTTCCATGCTAACATAACATAAAAAGTCAGTATAAAACGTCCTTTTGATTACATAATTAGTAGTAGTAATAGTATTTGTTGTTGATGTTATTGATGTTAATGTTGTTGATATTGTTGTTGTTGTTGTTGTTGTTGTAATACACTTTACTTAGCACTCATTTCCGAAGTAACTCTATCCAAGCGTGTTTACAACGTGTTAATTTTAACAAGCTAAGACATAAATAATGTGTACAGTAGCAGCGACTCCATTGTTACTAAGATTTCAATAAACATTACTACACTAAACAAACCTACGCCGAAACTATCAAAATATGCATGCATAAGTCGACAGTAACGTCAATTTACAAAAATAAATAAATAAACAGACTGTACCATATTAATAAATATTTACCTTCAATAGTGTATATAACTACTAGTGTATAGACATTTAAACATATAGTAACAACCCATATTATGATGCTGGCAGTCACTTGTAGATGTAGTAATCACATAAAACTAAATATGCCTACTACTAAGACCATAAATGCAACTTTAAAATGAGCCTTACGACGCGCTTTAAATGTGTTCATGCAATCAATCAGTGGCAGGTCGACCACTTCGCCTTTTCACTTTTTTTTAGCGCTGTGGTAGCAATGCTATCTACGCTGTGGTTGGTTGCTAACAAGTAAACAAGCGCACGCGGCAATCGCGCGAACATCTGTTGCGAGTGAACCGCGCGAACTGATCTATATCAAAATATTATTTGTTGTTTTTCAGCCGTGTATACGCGATCGTGGGTGCATAAATTCAGTCTTGACTGCGAATCGTAACAGTACTAACACATTCAAAACTTGTTTGAACATGTTGCATTGACCAATGTATACGGTAAGAAATAAACACATAGAACCTACTCCTTTGACGTTTTCCCAATCGCGCGCCATGCTTTGATATATAGGTCAATACGGCCGGTTCATGCTTGATAAATGCCGCGTACGCTTGTTTACTTGTCAGCAACCAATCACAGCGCAGATAGCATTGTTACCGCAGCGCTAACAAAATGTGTAAGTGAAAAGGCGAAGTCGCCTTCGGGTAACGTGTTCTAAACCTTCTGCCCTCCAGTGGTAAGACCACATTTAAATTTTACATAGGCGGACATTATAACGTTTCCTTCATTTCCTGCAAAATTTTTCATACGATTTTCTTGAAAATTTCACAGCATATTTAATCTCCATTGACACAGGTGCTGTGGAAAACTCGTGAAATTCTCATGCCTCATTTTTCAGAAAAATCCACCCAAATCTGACACCCCTTTATTTCGACCCAATCTGGTGACGGATTTTGAAATAGTGGTGCGTTCTACAAAATAGTCACTGTGCGAATACGCGAGCGACTAGCGTATATTTATTGTTACCTGCTACGTGAAAGATCTAATGCAGTAGTACATTCAGTATTCACTGGACTAACATGTGCCATATCAAAATGCTCGAAAAAAATATTCCTGCATCACACCAAAACGGTATTTTCAAGGGCACTCTTTCGGTCTGTAATGGCGGACGAATCCTTAATGTGGTCTTACCCCTCCAATGTCCGTTTTGCAGCGATACAGCTGCGCAGCGTCGACTTCCGGCGGTCAACAAACGAGCCCCGCCCGGCCGATCAGACGTCCTTCAGGCGGACAAAACCCACACCGCGCCATCGACTCGACGTCGTTTACCGGCAGATATAATGAACCCATCCCCGCCAGCGACCTGCCGCGCACTGCCGGCATCTGCTCCATGTATCGCCTACCCGTTGTACCGGACACCAATGGTAGGAAACCAGACTTTCAGTAAAACAGCGTCAAACTGGTGATGGTGGTTATAGCAATAATAAATAATAATAATAAAAATAAACACATAAAAGACAATAAAACTCGAAATATGTATGTTGTCCGTTTAAATGGAAGGTTCTCTGACACTATATATCATTGTTTAAATTAGATCGTAAATTAAATATGTATTAACAAATTAATAGAAATACAAAATAAAATACGATACCGTATCTCTCTCCTACCTATTGGCTAGTATACAATATACAAAACAAACATTATTCAGGCTATACTATGAGCCTTGCATAACTTAAAAACGGTCTATGAACTGGTGTAGGTTGTGCATACATGAACGCTAACAACTCGAAGTTATATGAGCTCGAGGGCCAAACGTGACACTTGCACACACCAAGAATAACGTATCGATCGACTCACTCACTGTGCGGAGCGGCGTGTCTGTAGACGCGTACATACAGTTCAGTTATATATTATGTATAGAACACATTACGAACAAGAATTGACACGCCGTATCCAGACTCCAAGTACACCCACACACAGCAACTCCATCGCACAACAAATTATAATTGAAGACAATCGAGGCATTTCCTAGATCTCGTGATACTGGTGATAGAACTTAATAACAACATATTGCAGGCATAGATAGACAAAAGTAAACGATTTGCATATTTTTCCGGATTTCGGTTGGTGTGTCGGTGTGTTGAACGTTCGCTTATGTTGCAGGTAGACAGAACACATATATCGTTAATTATAATCGATATCATTAACATTACAATTTTATTTCTAACATCTGTAGCCGTAATAACGATCTTGTGAGGTGACGTTCCTGGTTTCAGAGAGACGGAGGGACACAGAGGCAGTCAGAGAGACGGACAGACGTAGACACGGAGAGATGGGGGACAGAGAGACGGACAGACGGAGGGACAGAATGACAGAGAGACGGAAAGACGGAGATACAGAGAGGTAGAGATAAGGAAAGACAGAGAGAAGGAAATACTTAGATACGGAGCGATGGAGAGATGGAGAGACGAAGATGGAAGAGATGGGAATACTTAAATACGGATAGATGTAGAGACGGAGAGAGGGACATACTTAGATACACAGAGATGGAGAGACAAAGAGGGGAGAGGCCGAAAGACTTAAATACCGATAAATGTACAGACGGAGAGACGGAGAGAGGAAAATACGAAAACACGGAGAGGCGGAGAAACAGCGAGAAGGAGAAACGAAGAGGAGAAACGAAGAGACGGTGAGAGAAGAAAACGTAGATACAGAGATAAGAATAGAAGGGAAGACACCGGTGCGGTGATACGCAGTTACGGAGAGATGGAGCAACGGAGAGAGGAGAGGGGGAGGGACTGACAAACAGACACATACACACACAAACACACCCCACACGCACACACACCCCACACACACACACACACACACAGACAGACAGACAGACATACATACATACATACATACAGACAGATCGACAGGCAGGCAGACGGATAGAAAGAATGACAGACAGAAAAACAAATAAACAATAAACAGCCAGACAAACAGACACAGAAACCGAGATAGAAAGATAGAAATGGATAAAGTCATGTAATAAAAGTTTGTGCTGATATAGAAGGAGCATTGTTTAACGCGTCCTTAAATTTCAGGACTCGATGTTTGTTTTGTTGGTGTCCCGTTTGACCAAGGCACCTCTAATCGATCAGGAACGAGGTTCGGTCCGAGACAGATACGTAACGAGTCAACGCAGATCCGTCGATACAACCAAGATACGGGTATGTTATGTCAACTGATACTTTGACAATTATAGTGTGCTACTTTGCCAGAGCCTCCATTGGCGATGAGACGACAGGCATGCACATTGTAAATTCGACATATTCACACGCCTGGTGGTTATGAGTTAATCAGACGAACTAAACATGTGTAATTATCTTCTCATCTATCAGTTTCCGCCTGGCTTGTTGAGGATACCGACAGTTTAGCAGGCGAACACCGACTGTACAGAGTGCGAACATAACATTAGTACAAATAACGTGTGAATGAATGCATACACGAGAACACCTCTTTCTCTCAAATTTAGAATAACGCAATATCTGGCTGCTGTTCTTAAATGCACCCAAGCTGTTATTACTTACAATTTGTAGAGAGATGGAAATCCAAAATTGAACAATAGTACTGGGGGAGGCAATGAATGTAAAGGATCGTGCCGTTAAGCTATGCCTGGTTATTTCACGATTATCCGTCGTCGTCCTGTCGTCGTCGCCGTCCGTGGCGTTATATAATCGCCTACGGTGATTTTTTTATTTTTGAACTTGTTTTCACAGCGCTCGCGTTATAAGAACAATTAATTGTTTTCTGAGAAACGGTTATTGACCCAAGGCCTCCTTCGGAGACCGCCATATATAATCTATTAAAAGCAAATTTTTTGTATCTAGAGAGTATGCTCTGATTAGCACTGATTTCATACCTGGGCTGTACACGCCCTCGCCACTTCGATCGTGTTTCGCTGACACGAATAGAGGACAGAGGTTGAAATATAGACCATCGTTCACTATATTTAAGGTGCAATTATGACGCACAAGCGAATGCAGGCTAAGCACATTGTTTGAAAGGACAATGCGCTATTTATTCTTGTTAAAGGATACTTGCCCCGAGATATTAAACGATCAAACTAAATTAACTTTAAAAAAATTGATCGTTTGTCTGTATTGTTATTGTAATTGTAATTATCAATATAATTGTAATTATGTAATTGTAATAGTAATTATAATTATAATAATTATTATTTGATAATATATAAGTATATCGGTCTGATGCAGGCGCCAGTCCCTATGACAGTCTTCAAGTGGCTGACGTTGGTGACGTCAGTATGACAGTGTACGACATAGCGGAGACATGCAGGAACATCCGGGACACTTTCTCGTATCTCATCAGCACCGGATGCAAGACGCTGGCCATGGGCGGGGACCATTCTATCACATATCCCATCCTACAAGCCTATAAGGCAGGTGTTCATCCACAAATGTCATATCACAGGAGTTTTGCATTGGCCAATGGCGAGGCTAGTTCATATAATTATCATTTGCGGTAATGTAAGTTTCTCCGCACGAATAATCTACCGTCTTTGTCATTACACTACGACCATCCTTATTTTATTCAGAAAAATAAATAGTAACTTATATCAACATAGTAGTAATGTATGTGGTGTAGCGGGGATGCTTTGCGCGCTCGGGAGTAAACCCCATGTTAAGAGATAGGGTTTTGAACCGGACCCCTCATTTTTTTCTCATAGACCGCCCCCAGGTTAAAGATAGGGATTTTTAACAGGGTGGAGATAGGGAGTCCTCCGAAATCGGTAAACGACTTCTCGTCGTTTACAACCTGGGTTAAAGATAGGGATTTTTAACGTGGGAGAGATACAACACTGGTAAATGAGAAATCTCGTTTACAAATTCCTTCCGATTTGCTCCGAAAACGGTTTTCGAGAGACTCATTTTGCGCATCACCACTCCCAGGTTAAAGATAGGGCTTTTTAACGTGGGAGAGATAGTGATTGCACCAAAAAGGGTAAACGAAAACGGCGGATTTTCTCATAGACAACAGCTGGGTTAAAGCATAGGCCATTTTTATCGCAAAGGTATCCGACCACTTTTCGAATTTTTATCCCACGTTAAAGCATAGGCCATTTTTTTCGCAAAGGTATCCGACCACTTTTCGAATTTTAACCCCACGTTAAAGCATAGGGAATTTTCACCCTATGTTAAAGCATAGGCCGTTTTTATCCTATGTTAAAGCATAGGCCATTTTATCGCAAAGGTACGCGACCACTTTTTGAATAAATAACATATACCGAACACCATTTGAATAGGCTACTCACGAGATTGCTTGATCCGGATGCCGAAGCCTCGGCAAGGAACCGACCCATTATTTGTTTGACGATGACGTGTCCAATATGTGGTGTTATAGTAAGGCGTTATGTATAACAAAAGGGGTTATAAATTCAACGGAGACCGTTTTGTCTGAAGTAATGTATACGAAATGTAGATTATGTATAGGACTATGTTATACCAAAGCCTATAGCCTCGTTTTGTTTTGTTTTTCGAACAGAGCGACCATTTTAGAATTAACCCTTTGGTGTATGTTACAAAAACCCGTACTCGAGACGTGTCTGGACACGTTTGTTTGTCGCAAGCACGCGCACCCTGTATGACGTCATGGTATGCGCAGTAATTTTGTACACGAAGTGAGTTGTTCAAGCAGATAGTGCTTTGGTTAGACCTTGTGTTGAACTTGCGCGTATGTAATGTAATCCCTTCATATGATGTCATGATGCAGTGACGTCATGAGCAGTGACATCATCAAACTGGTATGCGCAGTAATTTTGTACACGAAGTGAGTTGTTCAAGCAGATAGTGCTTTGGTTAGACCTTGTGTTGAACTTGCGCGTATGTAATGTAATCCCTTCATATGATGTCATGATGCAGTGACGTCATGAGCAGTGACATCATCAAACTGCTATGCGCAGTAATTTTGTACACGAAGTGAGTTGGTCAAGCAGGTAGTACTTTGGTTAGACCTTGTATTGAACTTGCGCGTGTGTAATGTAATCCCTTCACGTGACGTCAATTAAATAAGTAATTGCGCATGCGCAATAGTAACCTCTCGACCCAGACAATCAACCCGGACCAACAGCCAACGACCAGTTCAAGGATCAGTCCGATGAACCTACGGGCCCACTCGATCTCTCGACCCCGTCAAGCAACCCGGACCAACAGTCAACAACCAGTTCAACGATCAGTCCGATGAACAGTTTGACGACCAGTTCGACGATCAAACCAATTTCGTCTCCGTCATCAGCTCCGGCAATCAACCCAACCACCAACCTGACATTGTCACCTCCGACGAAGCGTCAGAAGGTGTTGCCTCGTTATACTTGCTGTATGTGTGGCAGTACATTCAAGTATAAAGGGAATTGGCCCGCTCATGTGAAGCAGGGCTGCTGCCAAAGGAAGCAAGATAAACAGCGGCGACGTAAACAACTACGACCATCGCAGAGGCCCTTCACCTGCCCGTGTCGACAGAGACGATTAACAACAAAGGGACACCATCGACACTAACTCCCGATCATGCTATACTATACTATAGCGAGTGAAAAATCTCCCTGTTAACTGGTATAAACTGGTATAAATCAAGCCTCAAGGTTCTGTGTATTTGTCCCGTGTTAAGGAAGTTATACGAACTTATCAGCTAAAACATTCAAACTACCAGCTATCTGTGTAAAATTTTGGTCAAACTGGTTGTCATGTAACAGTATTTGACAGAATATCATAGTACTTACCAACGGTCACAGTGGGTATCCTGTTTGTAAACTGTTTTGAAGGGGTATTCCTTGTTCAAGTTTCATCTACATGTATGTCTCATCTGTACCTAGACGGCAACCTTTTATCACACTATCATTCTTAACCTGCACGTATGCACGTATGCACGTATGCACGTATGTACGTATGCACGTGTGTGTATAATTGCGTTCAAGCCTCATCTATTTAAATAAACAATCACGCTATGTCAGTATGTGCAATGCACAATGGCGACTCGATCGTTTTGATACCAAAGAGCCTATAGCAATAAAAAGACAGCGCAGTACTCGCTATTTTCATTGTTCGAGGAAAGTGAAGCGTCATGATAGTGAAGCGTCATGTTAGAACAGTACAGGCACACAATAACCTCCCAGATAAGATGTACCAGTATTTATATAGTTTACCGTATTAAGGGTCAAGTGTGCACAGGAACATTAGAATGTTTTTATCCTTTTTTTGCACTATAGTATTTAAATTCGTGCTTCTTCGTTAAAACCTTTGAAACCGACTTCTGTCGTAAAACAAATAACCTGGCATGGGTAATCGAAAAGGAACTCATAGATTCACACATAGATACATAGAGATATACATAGATACATCAAGAGAGGAGACTATGACCGAGAGATCCCGCGAGACTATGGATGACACGAGACAAGAGACGAGAGTACGGACGAGACAAGAGACGAGACTATGACCGAGATGTGTCACGAGACTTCGGATGACACATCACACGAGAGTACCGACGAGACAAGAGATACGCCACGAGACTACGGACGAGACTAGAGACAGGACTATGACCGAGATATTTCACGAGACTATGACCGAGATGTGTCACGAGACTTCGGATGACACGAGACAAGATACGAGACTATGACCGAGATATGGCACGAGACTAGGGATGTCACATCACACGAGAGTACGGACGAGACAAGAGACGGGACTGTGACCAAGATATGTCACGAGACTACGGATGACACATCACACATCACACGAGATGCCGCGAGACTACGGATGACACGAGACAAGAGACGAGACATGCCCGAGATGTGTCACGAGACTTCGGATGACACATCACACGAGAGTACCGACGAGACAAGAGATACGTCACGAGACTACGGATGACACATCACACGGGACTATGACCGAGATATGTCACGAGACTACGGATGACACATCACACGAGAGTACGGACGAGACAAGAGATGGGATTATGACCGAGATATGTCACGAGACTACGGATGTCACATCACACAAGAGTACGGACGAGACAAGAGACGGGACTATGACCGAGATATGTCACGAGACTACGCATGTCACATCACACGAGAGTACGGACGAGACAAGAGACGGGACTATGACCGATATATGTCACGAGACTTCGGATGAAACATCACACGAGAGTACCGACGAGACAAGAAATACGTCACGAGACTACGGATGACACATCACACGGGACTATGACCGAGATATGTCAAGAGACTACGGATGACACATCACACGAGAGTACGGACGAGACAAGAGACGGGATTATGACCGAGATATGTCACGAGACTACGGATGTCACATCACACAAGAGTACGGACGAGACAAGAGACGGGACTATGACCGAGATATGTCACGAGACTACGGATGTCACATCACGCGAGAGTACGGACGAGACAAGAGACGGGACTATGACCGATATATGTCACGAGACTACGGATGTCACATCACACGAGAGTACGGACGAGACAAGAGACGGAACTATGACCGAGATATGTCACGAGACTATGACCGAGATGTGTCACGAGACTTCGGATGACACGAGACAAGAGACGAGACTATGACCGAGATATGTCACGAGACTACGGATGTCACATCACTCGAGATTACGGACGAGACAAGAGACGGGACTATGACCGAGATATGTCACGAGACTACGGATGATACATCACATGAGAGTACGGACGAGACGAGACGAGACTATGACCGAGATATGTCACGAGACTACGGATGGCACATCACACGAGACTACGGATGACACATCACACGAGAGTACGGACGAGACGAGACTATGACCGAGATATGTCACGAGACTACGGATGATACATCACACGAGACTAGTTGCGCAAACGAAACACTAATAGACGGGTTATCGCGTCAAATCCCTCCTTTTTCAGGCAAATAGACGGGTTATTGCGTGAGATCCCCTCAAAAGGAAGCAAAGCAAAGCAAATAGACGGGTGAGATCCCTCAAAAGGAAGCAAAGCAAAGCAAATAGACGGGTGAGATCCCTCAAAAGGAAGCAAAGCAAAGCAAATAGACGGGTGAGATCCCTCAAAAGGAAGCAAAGCAAAGCAAATAGACGGGTGAGATCCCTTAAAAGGAAGCAAAGCAAAGCAAATAGACGGGTGAGATCCCTCAAAAGGAAGCAAAGCAAAGCAAATAGACGGGTGAGATCCCTCAAAAGGAAGCAAAGCAAAGCAAATAGACGGGTGAGATCCCTTACTCGGAACTTTTTAGTGTCGGTAGTACTCGGAACTTTTTAGTGTCGGTAGTACTCGGAACTTTTTAGTGTCGGTAGTACTCGGAACTTTTTAGTGTCGGTAGTACTCGGAACTTTTTAGTGTCGGTAGTACTCGGAACTTTTTAGTGTCGGTAGTACTCGGAACTTTTTAGTGTCGGTAGTACTCGGAACTTTTTAGTGTCGGTAGTACTCGGAACTTTTTAGTGTCGGTAGTATTCGGAACTTTTTAGTGTCGGTAGTACTCGGAACGAGACTATGACCGAGATATGTCACGAGTCTACGAATGATACATCACACAAGATTACGGATGACACATAACGCGAGAGTACCGACGAGACAAGAGATATCACGCGAGACTTCGGATGACACGAGACAAGAGACGAGACTACGACCGAGAGATGTCACGAGACTTCGGATGACACGAGACAAGAGACGAGACTATGACCGAGATATGTCACGAGTCTACGGATGACACATCACACGTTATGTCACGAGACTTCGGATGTTACATCACACAAGATATAACGCGAGAGTACCGACGAGACAAGAGATGTCACGCGAGACTTCGGATGACACGAGACAAGAGACGAGACTACGACCGAGAGATGTCACGAGACTTCGGATGACAAGAGACGAGACTACGACCGAGATGTGTCACGAGACTTCGGATGACACATCACACGAGAGTACTGACGAGATAAGAGATGCCGCGAGACTACGGATGACACATCACACATCACACGAGAGTACTGACGAGATAAGAGATACCGCGAGACTACGGATGACACATCACACATCACACGAGAGGCCGCGAGACTACGGATGACAATAACACGTGACACGAATTGAACACAGTAAGGACAACCACCTGTCAGGACTTCATTCAAAGAGGTGACCATCAAGGTTCCCAACACCACTCAACGGATACTAATGTAATTAGTCAGAGTATTGCCATCTACTGATCATGACAGATCTCTATTCGTGGGCTGGTAATGCATGTGTGTAGTTCAGTAGAGACGTTAGCCAGTGATGTATCTGTGTAGTTCAGCACGGAGACTTTAGTCTGTTATGTATATGTGTAACAAACTTGCAGGATTCTGTGACAAACGAAACACCAAACACTTAGATCAGTGTGTGACAAGAATCAAAGTTGTCGGATAAAGAAAACACCAAACACTTATTAGGTTTCGGCGTCATCTCATTTGCATAACCAATCAGACCGAACGTACAGCACGTGATTTCCCTTAACACAAAAACTGTGTACGTCCATGAGAGGCGACATTCGACGCCACTCAACGGACACCGATATAATTAGTCAGAGTATCGCCATCTACTGACCAGGATGACCAACGATAGCGGAAGCGTAGAGGCCACCATGACAGATCGCCATGTCATTCAAATAACTTCCGGTACTACGTTACTTCCGGCGTAGCGTCCCTAGTAGAGGCCGCCATGACAGTCAAGTGACTTCCGGTATGACATCACATCCGGCGTAGCGACCCCTAGTGGATAATCGGAGTACTACGTCACATGATGGCGCCATCTAGCGGGTAAAAATATATAATTATGTTATCAAGAGAAAAAAAGTTGGGGTTAACCTCGCGAAAATTTTGTTTTTGTCCCAGAGGGATGTGACGTAGTACTCCGATTATCCACTAGGGGTCGCTACGCCGGATGTGATGTCATACCGGAAGTCACTTGACTGTCATGGCGGCCTCTACTAGGGACGCTACGCCGGAAGTAACGTAGTACCGGAAGTTATTTGAATGACATGGCGATCTGTCATGGTGGCCTCTACGCTTCCGCTATCGTTGGTCATCCTGGTCAGTAGATGGCGATACTCTGACTAATTATATCGGTGTCCGTTGAGTGGCGTCGAATGTCGCCTCTCATGGACGTACACAGTTTTTGTGTTAAGGGAAATCACGTGCTGTACGTTCGGTCTGATTGGTTATGCAAATGAGATGACGCCGAAACCTAATAAGTGTTTGGTGTTTTCTTTATCCGACAACTTTGATTCTTGTCACACACTGATCTAAGTGTTTGGTGTTTCGTTTGTCACAGAATCCTGCAAGTTTGTTACACATATACATAACAGACTAAAGTCTCCGTGCTGAACTACACAGATACATCACTGGCTAACGTCTCTACTGAACTACACACATACATTACCAGCCCACGAATAGAGATCTGTCATGATCAGTAGATGGCAATACTCTGACTAATTACATTAGTATCCGTTGAGTGGTGTTGGGAACCTTGATGGTCACCTCTTTGAATGAAGTCCTGACAGGTGGTTGTCCTTACTGTGTTCAATTCGTGTCACGTGTTATTGTCATCCGTAGTCTCGCGGCCTCTCGTGTGATGTGTGATGTGTCATCCGTAGTCTCGCGGTATCTCTTATCTCGTCAGTACTCTCGTGTGATGTGTGATGTGTCATCCGTAGTCTCGCGGCATCTCTTATCTCGTCAGTACTCTCGTGTGATGTGTCATCCGAAGTCTCGTGACACATCTCGGTCGTAGTCTCGTCTCTTGTCTCGTGTCATCCGTAGTCTCGCGGCATCTCGTGTGATGTGGGATGTGTCATCCGTAGTCTCGTGACATATCTTGGTCACAGTCCCGTCTCTTGTCTCGTCCGTACTCTCGTGTGATGTGACATCCCTAGTCTCGTGCCATATCTCGGTCATAGTCTCGTATCTTGTCTCGTGTCATCCGAAGTCTCGTGACACATCTCGGTCATAGTCTCGTGAAATATCTCGGTCATAGTTCCGTCTCTTGTCTCGTCCGTACTCTCGTGTGATGTGACATCCGTAGTCTCGTGACATATCTCGGTCATAGTCCCGTCTCTAGTCTCGTGGCGTATCTCTTGTCTCGTCGGTACTCTCGTGTGATGTGTCATCCGAAGTCTCGTGACACATCTCGGTCATAGTCTCGTCTCTTGTCTCGTCCGTACTCTCGTCTCTTGTCTCGTGTCATCCATAGTCTCGCGGGATCTCTCGGTCATAGTCTCCTCTCTTGATGTATCTATGTATATCTCTATGTATCTATGTATGAATCTATGAGTTCCTTTTCGATTACCCATGCCAGGTTATTTGTTTTACGACAGAAGTCGGTTTCAAAGGTTTTAACGAAGAAGCACGAATTTAAATACTATAGTGCAAAAAAAGGATAAAAACATTATAATGTTCCTGTGCACACTTGACCCTTAATACGGTAAACTATATAAATACTGGTACATCTTATCTGGGAGGTTATTGTGTGCCTGTACTGTTCTAACATGACGCTTCACTATCATGACGCTTCACTTTCCTCGAACAATGAAAATAGCGAGTACTGCGCTGTCTTTTTATTGCTATAGGCTCTTTGGTATCAAAACGATCGAGTCGCCATTGTGCATTGCACATACTGACATAGCGTGATTGTTTATTTAAATAGATGAGGCTTGAACGCAATTATACACACACGTGCATACGTACATACGTGCATACGTGCATACGTATAGGTTAAGAATGATAGTGTGATAAAAGGTTGCCGTCTAGGTACAGATGAGACATACATGTAGATGAAACTTGAACAAGGAATACCCCTTCAAAACAGTTTACAAACAGGATACCCACTGTGACCGTTGGTAAGTACTATGATATTCTGTCAAATACTGTTACATGACAACCAGTTTGACCAAAATTTTACACAGATAGCTGGTAGTTTGAATGTTTTAGCTGATAAGTTCGTATAACTTCCTTAACACGGGACAAATACACAGAACCTTGAGGCTTGATTTATACCAGTTTATACCAGTTAACAGGGAGATTTTTCACTCGCTATAGTATAGTATAGCATGATCGGGAGTTAGTGTCGATGGTGTCCCTTTGTTGTTAATCGTCTCTGTCGACACGGGCAGGTGAAGGGCCTCTGCGATGGTCGTAGTTGTTTACGTCGCCGCTGTTTATCTTGCTTCCTTTGGCAGCAGCCCTGCTTCACATGAGCGGGCCAATTCCCTTTATACTTGAATGTACTGCCACACATACAGCAAGTATAACGAGGCAACACCTTCTGACGCTTCGTCGGAGGTGACAATGTCAGGTTGGTGGTTGGGTTGATTGCCGGAGCTGATGACGGAGACGAAATTGGTTTGATCGTCGAACTGGTCGTCAAACTGTTCATCGGACTGATCGTTGAACTGGTTGTTGACTGTTGGTCCGGGTTGCTTGACGGGGTCGAGAGATCGAGTGGGCCCGTAGGTTCATCGGACTGATCCTTGAACTGGTCGTTGGCTGTTGGTCCGGGTTGATTGTCTGGGTCGAGAGGTTACTATTGCGCATGCGCAATTACTTATTTAATTGACGTCACGTGAAGGGATTACATTACACACGCGCAAGTTCAATACAAGGTCTAACCAAAGTACTACCTGCTTGACCAACTCACTTCGTGTACAAAATTACTGCGCATAGCAGTTTGATGATGTCACTGCTCATGACGTCACTGCATCATGACATCATATGAAGGGATTACATTACATACGCGCAAGTTCAACACAAGGTCTAACCAAAGCACTATCTGCTTGAACAACTCACTTCGTGTACAAAATTACTGCGCATACCAGTTTGATGATGTCACTGCTCATGACGTCACTGCATCATGACATCATATGAAGGGATTACATTACATACGCGCAAGTTCAACACAAGGTCTAACCAAAGCACTATCTGCTTGAACAACTCACTTCGTGTACAAAATTACTGCGCATACCATGACGTCATACAGGGTGCGCGTGCTTGCGACAAACAAACGTGTCCAGACACGTCTCGAGTACGGGTTTTTGTAACATACACCAAAGGGTTAATTCTAAAATGGTCGCTCTGTTCGAAAAACAAAACAAAACGAGGCTATAGGCTTTGGTATAACATAGTCCTATACATAATCTACATTTCGTATACATTACTTCAGACAAAACGGTCTCCGTTGAATTTATAACCCCTTTTGTTATACATAACGCCTTACTATAACACCACATATTGGACACGTCATCGTCAAACAAATAATGGGTCGGTTCCTTGCCGAAGCCTCGGCATCCGGATCAAGCAATCTCGTGAGTAGCCTATTCAAATGGTGTTCGGTATATGTTATTTATTCAAAAAGTGGTCGCGTACCTTTGCGATAAAATGGCCTATGCTTTAACATGGGATAAAAACGGCCTATGCTTTAACATAGGGTGAAAATTCCCTATGCTTTAACGTGGGGTTAAAATTCGAAAAGTGGTCGGATACCTTTGCGATAAAAATGGCCTATGCTTTAACGTGGGGTTAAAATTCGAAAAGTGGTCGGATACCTTTGCGATAAAAATGGCCTATGCTTTAACGTGGGATAAAAATTCGAAAAGTGGTCGGATACCTTTGCGATAAAAATGGCCTATGCTTTAACCCAGCTGTTGTCTATGAGAAAATCCGCCGTTTTCGTTTACCCTTTTTGGTGCAATCACTATCTCTCCCACGTTAAAAAGCCCTATCTTTAACCTGGGAGTGGTAATGCGCAAAATGAGTCTCTCGAAAACCGTTTTCGGAGCAAATCGGAAGGAATTTGTAAACGAGATTTCTCATTTACCAGTGTTGTATCTCTCCCACGTTAAAAATCCCTATCTTTAACCCATGTTGTAAACGACGAGAAGTCGTTTACCGATTTCGGAGGACTCCCTATCTCCACCCTGTTAAAAATCCCTATCTTTAACCTGGGGGCGGTCTATGAGAAAAAAATGAGGGGTCCGGTTCAAAACCCTATCTCTTAACATGGGGTTTACTCCCGAGCGCGCAAAGCATCCCCGCTACACCACATACATTACTACTCAACATTATAAATTAATCATGTTACAATGTTACACATGTTGACGAGTAAAGTGAGACACATATGTTAACAGTAACATGAAAGAGGCTGCTTCCAAGTTAAAAAGATTGGACGAGTGGCTGTCTCCCTATAGTTAAACAATGGCAGTAGAAACTTTACGTAAGAATTGACAATTATGGTTTATTTGGTTAGCGACACAAGGCAATGTGATGGTTTTCTTGTGAACGCATTTGTCTGGTGTCTGGGGGTGGGCAAACAACATTAGGTTAGAGTGACACTGACAAACACGTGCGTACTCACACGTGCACGGAAACACACACACACACACACACACACACACACACACACACACACACACACACACACACACACACACACACACACACACACACACACACACATGTGACGTTTGTTGTGCACACAGGAGCGCTACGGACCCGTCGGTCTGGTCCACATCGACGCCCACTCGGACGTGCAAGACGATGCGGCAGGGTGCAAGCTGATGCACGGCACTCCGTTCCGCCGGGCTGTGGAGGACGACCTCATTGACCGACACCGCACCGTCCAGATCGGTATCCGAGGCTCGGGCCTCTCCCCACACGATATCGAGTATACCGTCCAACAGGTGGGTGTTGAGTTAAGAGATCGTGTACGCCGTCCAACAGGTGGGTGTTAAGTTAAGAGATCGTGTATACCGTCCAGCAGGTGGGTGTTGAGTTAAGAGATCGTGTACACCGTTCAACAGGTGCGTGTTGAGTTAAGAGACGTGTACACCGTCCAGCAGGTGTGTGTTGAGTTAAGAGATCGTGTACACCGTCCAACAGGTGGGTGTCAAGTTGAGAAATCGTGTATACCGTCCAGCAGGTGGGTGTTGAGTTAAGAGATCGTGTACGCCGTCCAACAGGTGGGTGTTAAGTTAAGAGATCGTGTATACCGTCCAGCAGGTGGGTGTTGAGTTAAGAGATCGTGTACACCGTTCAACAGGTGGGTGTTGAGTTAAGAGACGTGTACACCGTCCAGCAGGTGGGTGTTGAGTTAAGAGATCGTGTACACCGTTCAACAGGTGGGTGTTGAGTTAAGAGACGTGTACACCGTCCAGCAGGTGGGTGCTGAGGTAAGAGATCGTGTACACCGTCCAACAGGTGGATGTCAAGTTAAGAAATCGTGTATACCGTCCAGCAGGTGGGTGTTGAGTTAAGAGATCGTGTACATCGTCCGACAGGTGGGTGATGAGTTAAGACATCGTGTACACCGTCCGCCTGATGGATGTTGAGTTAAGACACTGTGTACACCGTCCGGCAGATGGGAGTTAAGTAAAGATCGAGTACACCGTCCGACAGGTGGGTGTTGAGTTAAGACATCGTGTACATCGTACGACAGATGGGTGATCAGTTAGGACATCGAGTACACTGTTCGACAGGTGGGCGTTGAATTATGACATCGAGTACACCGTCCGACAGGTGGGGGTTGAGTTATGACATCGAGTACTCCGTCCGACAGGTGGGTGATCAGTTAGGACATCGAGTACTCCGTCCGACAGTTGGGCGTTGAGTTATGACATCGAGTACACCGTCCGACAGAAGGGTGTTGAGTTATGATATCGAGTACTCCGTCCGGGTGGTGATCTGTCTCTCATAGATGGACACAGCGTGTGTGGTGGTCTGTCTGTCATAGATGGACACAGCGTGTGTGGTGGTCTGTATGTCATTGATGGACACAGCGTGGGTGTTGATCTGTCTGTCATTGATGGACACTGCGTAGAAATTGATATGTCTGCCACAGATGGACACAGCGTTGGTGTTGATCTGTCTGTCATAGATGACACATCGTGGGTGTTGATTTGTGTGCCATAGATGGACACAGCGTGTGTGTTGATTTGTGTGTCATCGATGGACACAGCGTGGGTGTTGATTTGTTTGTCATCGATGGACACAGCGTGGGTGTTGATTTGTTTGTCATCGATGGACACAGCGTGGGTGTTGATTTGTGTGCCATAGATGGACACAGCGTGGGTGTTGATTTGTTTGTCACAGATTGATCAAGGATCCATATCCTTTAGAATTAGGACTGATTAAAAATTATTATAATATGTGTATGTAATATTTGTGAAATGTACTAGCATGATAACGTATATCAAGGTAAATATTACATGTAATCCCACTGTAGGAAAGTTCCTTCAACAGGTAGTTAAATAAAGACCACCGTCGATCTAAACATTTTCGACGACACTGGTAATTACCCTCTCACAGAATAACTAGCTACGAACCTTCCTTACGTTGACCAGGATTCACTGTTTTGTACACAAATCACACGAGCATCATGCTATATATGTGATGCGAACAGTCAGCACTGTGTTTAACTGGGACCACCACCAGCCACCTACAAACTGTATTCTTCGCACGCAGGGTTTCCGCGTGGTGCCGGCCCATCATTGCTACCACAAGTCGCTGGCACCACTCATGGAGGAAGTCCGGCAAATGATGGGAGACAAACCCGTCTACATCAGCTTCGACATCGACGCCCTGGACCCTTCAATCGCTCCCGGCACAGGTACGGCCCAACTTAGTCGATATAAAACCTAAAATACATCAGTGACTAATACATTAAAGTGATAATGAAGGTGGTGATGATAGCATTACTCGTGACGTTGTGATGTTAGTATTGTAAGAAACATAATAATAACGTTAAAACCCACACATGCGTAATTACTTGACAATGCAGTCAGCCGTCGAACGACGGATCTCGTCAATCCTGAGTCAGTTGCGCGTCCTTTGATGACTGTGTAGGGCACAGATGGCACAGTCACAGGTGGTCACAGGTCCAGGCAGAGGTTGACCATTCTTCTGCTGCATTATTTTGTCTTTGAGTTGTTGACCTCAGTAGTGTTCAAAGTCCCGCTGACCAGTCATGCAGGTGTGACGCCAGAGAGGGCGATTGATTGCAGTCTCTACCCAGGTGCTGTACGGGATGGAGCTTGACTTCAGCGTAGCCTCCAGAATGTCTTTGTTGCGTTTTCGTTGCCCACCTCGTGACCGCAAACCAGTCTTCAGTTGACCGTAGAAATGCGCCTTTGGTATATGGTGATCCGTTACGCGGACCAAGTGACCAATACCATCGTAGTTGTGCACGCTAGATATGAAAGTGGATTGCGAACGTTTCGCACTTGTCCAGCACTAACACATGGTCGCTGTCATAGAGGGACCACCTTGGGTTTTGGTAATCGTCTACCTTATAAACAATTAGTCTTTTTTGTATTCCATCCACTCATCATTGTTCAATCCTATTTAGACGCATATGTATAATTACGTGTGTTTTATTAGTGTTTGCTTATTCACGCGAGGTGTAACGTGATGGTTTTCAATCCTTAAAATCAAGAAACGTTTAAATATTGGTTCAGGGTAAGAGTTGTTTTTGCTTAAAGATATTGTTCTTGCAGCTTTCTTTTACAGTTTATTCGATGACATCTGTATCCCCAGACCATTAAGCAATACTTAATGTTGGGAAATACTAATGAATTATAGAGTGTAATTGTTACTCTGATTGATAAAACATGCATCAACTTGTTTAATACTCCAATAATTATAGAACATTAATTTGCTATTTTATCAATATGTTTATTCCAATTTAAATTTGTGTTTAGTGTAAGTCCCAAAAATTTAATTGTTTAACTTCCTCAATGTTTACACAGTCATTAACAAGATTTAACAAGATTGCCATCCAGAAAATTACTCTGGATGGCAGTTGGACAAGGAAGCCTTTTGGCTTATCGAGAGTCCAATACTTTTTATCTACATGTATCCCGCCTTTTTAAGGTGTGTGTCGATTTTATTTTTAAACATATTCACGCTACTAGCACCAACACAATCAGGAGATAATCTGTTCCATTCATTTACAGTCCTTTGTGAGAATGAGAACTTTCTTATATCTAATCTACACTGCTCCTTTACTAATGTAGCTTCATGTCCTCTGGTCCTTCTATCTTTCTTAACTGAGAAAAAAATGTTTCTATCAATATTTTCATAACCATTCAATATTTTAAACACTTCTATGTGATCTCCTCTCAATCTCCTGGTCTCTAGTGTTGTTAAACCACATTCTTTTAGGCGTATTTCGTAACTAAGATCCCTCAGATTTGGTATCATTTTAGTCGCTCCCTCTGTACTCTTTCTAGCATATCTATGTCCTTCTTGCGATATGGCCTCCATGCTTGTATACAATATTCTAAATGAGGCCTCACTATTGTTTTGTACAGCGGTACTATTAATTCTTTTTTCTTATACGCTATATTTCGCCTAATTAATCCAAGGATTTGATTTCCCTTTGACGCTGCAATTCCGCACTGCTCTGAAACCTTCATATCAGCACTAATGGTTAACCCTAAGTCCTTTTCTTTTACAGTAGTACTTAGAACAGTACCCCCCATTTTATATTTTACCTCTTCATTCCCATGACCTGTGTGGAGGCATTTACATTTCCCAAAATGGAACAGCATTTGCCACTTTTCAGACCATTTGATCAACCTATCAAGATCATCTTGTAAATGCTGTCTGTCTCCATCACTTTTAATCCTTCTAAACACTTTTGTATCATCCGCAAATTTTAACACCTTGCTTGTTATATCATCGTCCAAATCGTTGATATATATTAAGAATAATATAGGTCCTAGTACTGATCCCTGTGGTACCCCACTCAATACCGATTTCCAGTTTGAAGCCTCCCCATCAACTACTACACGTTGTCTTCTGTCATTCAGCCATTTTTCTATCCAGTTTATTATACCATTTCCTATGCCATGGGCCTTTAGCTTAAGGAGTAATCTTTGATGTGGTACTTTGTCGAAAGCTTTTTGAAAATCTAAATAGATGATATCTACTGGTGATCCCTCATCTACCCACTTAGTGATGTCTTCCAAAAAACATAACATATTTGTTAAGCATGACCTCGTTTTTAAAAACCCATGTTGAGATGGGTTTATCAAGTTATGTTTAACAAGAAAATCCACCATGTGATCTTTAATTAGTCTTTCTAATAATTTGCAAATCACTGATGTTAAACTCACTGGTCTATAGTTCTCTGACTTGTTTCTCGAACCTTTTTTAAATAACGGTATAATGTTTGCCTCTTTCCATTCTAAAGGAACCACTCCCTCTTCTAATGACAAATTGAAAACTGTTGCAAGCGGTGCGCTAATTTGTTCTACAATTTCCAATAGTAGTTTGGGCGGAATCCCGTCCACTCCAGGTGATTTATTATCCTTCATAGCCCTTATTTTCTTAGCTACCATTTCCGAGGTTACAACTAACTGTCCTAAATAGTCTGAATCTGCCCCCTTGAACTTAGCCTCTGGTACTGGCAGTGAACTAATATCTTCCCTGGTAAACACTGAACTAAAATACTCATTCAGGTCTTCTGCCATTAAGAATCCCTCTGATATTGTATTTCCAGCACTATCTTCTAGAGGACCGACCTTATCCTGAACTTTCTGTTTGCTTCGAATATACGCATAAAAACTCTTACTGTCATGTTTTATATTACTAGCTAATTTTGTTTCATAGCTTCTCTTTGAATTTCTAATTTCAGCTGTAGCTTGATTAAGTGCTTCTTTATAAATGTTGTAGTCTTCATTATTTCCAGTACATCTATATGACTTCCACATCATTTGTTTATACTTAATTTTTCTAATGGCTTCTTTCGATAAGTGTTTCTTTTTAGACCGTTTCCCTTGTTTTTTGAAAGGTACAAATTTATCGACTATGCACTTAATTTCACTATTTAAGATATTCCAGCATTCGGTTGCTGTCTTATTCTTCAGTGTGTTATTCCAGTCTATCTTTGCTAAATATTTCCTCATGTCCTTATACCTTCCTTTGTGGAAATTTCTCCTATACTGCTTTTTACTATTCCTTTCTGATTTTACTTTGATGGTAAAATGTATCTGGTTGTGATCACTACTCCCCAGTGGCTCACATATCTTGACATTGTTAACTAATTCTTTATGTGAGGACAAAACTAAGTCTAACACATTCTCTCCCCTGGTTGGTTCTAGCACATGTTGAGAAAGGAAACTATCTTGTACTAAAACTAAAAACTTGTGGTCCTCACTCCCCATACTCTGTAGAGATTTCCATTGTATATGCCCATGGTTAAAGTCCCCCATAATAATACAGTTCCGTTTGTTTACTTCCCTTATAGCGTTTTGTATTTTTTCATTCTCTTCTATGCTTATGTTTGGACTTCGATAAACTAACCCAACTGTTAACGTTGAGTTTCCTGTAACTATGTTACACCAAACAGCTTCTTCGCAATCTGCTTCTCTTTCTAATTTTATTTCATAAGCCTGGATAGATTCTTTAATATATAAAATAACTCCACCTCCATTTCTTCCTATTCTATCTTTCCTAAACATTACATATCCTGTTAGTCCCAATTCGGCATCTGATATATCAGTGGTGGCCCACGATTCGGTTATACCTATTATGTGAGGGTCAATATCTTCTACCATAATGTTTAGTTCACTTCTTTTGTTTACTATGCTCCTTGCATTTAAACAAATGCATTTATATCCTGATTCAGAAGTTTTCCAGGCTGTTCTTTGCCGATTTATTTCTGCTGTCTTTATCTATGCCTCCAGTTTCAGGCTTCTCTGTGAATCTAGTTTAAATAGATGCAGCCTGTCCCACTGTCAACAGATTGCAGCAAGTTCTCTGAGAAAACTGCTGCCCCCTTTCCACTTAGATGTAGGCCATCTCTCATGTACATATCTTCCCTCCCAACAAAGTATCCCCATAAATCTACGAATCCCACCCCCTCTTCTTTACACATCTGCTCAACTAGTGCGTTGATCGCCATCCTCTTGCAGTTTCTATATGTCGGCCCCCTTCCTCCCATTACTGGCAAAATTCCTGAGAGGATAATCTGTTCTACTCTTGTCTTCTTTAACTTCTTCATTAACTGTCTGTACTTCTGAACTATCCCAGTTGTTCCCTCCCTCTCTGCGTTATTTGTCCCTACATGTACTAGTATAGACCCTCCCTTGCCATGCCCCAGTACCTTCTCTACCCTTTCAGTTACATGTTCTATCCTAGCCCCCGGTAGACAAACAACGACGTCCTCCCCCTCGCTTAGAGTCTTATCTGTCTTTCTCATAATCGAATCGCCCATAAACACCCTCTCTTTCCTCATTGCCCCCTCAATCACTGCCTCAGTGTAGCTCTTTCTACGGTTTGCATCTGTCTGGTTGTAATCTTGTTCCCCTGTCTTCTGCTCTCCCGTCACAATCTCGTCCGTTCCATTCTTTCCTGACGCTGTTTCTCTTGTCACCTTTCTTCCTGTCATCGTCCCTCCCGACTTCTCTTCTGTCACATGTACTCTCACTTCCTTTCTTCCCGTCATCTTTCCTCCCATTGCATTTCCTTCTCTCCTCTCCCGTCTCTTTTTCCCTCCTACCTCTTTCTCTACGGTCACTTTCTCTCCTGCCACCTTCACACCTGTCACATTTCCTGCCGTCGATCCTCCACTTTCTTCCCCTCCGATCACCTTCCCTCCTCTCAGTCTCCTTTCCTCGGTCTTGTTGCCACTACTCTGCTCCTTCAGTTTCACAGTATTCCCAACTTTATCCCTGTCGTCTCTCTCCATTCCGTCTGTCTCCTTGCTGATTCTCATCTCCATCCCCTTCACAATATCTACCCACCTAGCTACCTCTTTCTCCAGACATTTCACCTTCCAACACCCCACGCACTGAAAGGTGAATCCCTCTTCCTTGGTTTCTGTCCATGACTTCGTACAGCCGGATAAGGCAAAATCTACCCAACTGTGGCAGTCGTCGCACACCAAGTGTCTCTTTGCCTTGACTTGCCGCTTGCAAGGCGCCATATCAGAATTTATTTAATAATAATAATCTAATTAGCTATTTAAAATAGTTTTGTCAACTGTGTTTACACCATTCACTGTCTATGTAGTCTTTAAGAAGACTGTTTTCTGTGCACAAATGTTACACTTTTCGTAAGATTGCGTACGCTAGACTGCCTTATTTATTTAGGTTATACAGCGCCCTAGCGAATAAGAGAGACACTAGCTACATAAACTTAGTTCGCCCGATTATCGCAAATGCTTAATTTTAACAACAAAGCTACCTTATCAAAATGTCTAGCAGGTACTGACTTACACAGATATTATCTTATGTAGGTAGTTTATGGTTGTTACTTTATCACCTATATATTATACCACATAACGAGGTTTGTTAAATCTTGTTTACAAACTTATCGTAGCCGTAAGCTAACGTACCCTATTATCACTCACTAGACTAAAGTGTCCTAAAATACTTTATCTAACTAACTTTAAGCACAACTGCTACTCAATATATGTTTACTGCTACTTTATGAATGATATTAAGGCAAGAATAATACTTATCAATCAGTAATTCCACTTGCTTATGAACTTTGATACACCACCAATTTCAACGATCTATCTCCGCCAAATATAGCCCCGAAAGTGTTAGTTAGCATTAGTTCTCCGACCCTTTTATTCGACATTTGAAAAATCATATATTTTGTTTTGTTAATATTTAATGATAATTTATTTAGTTTGAGCCAAGTGTCTATATTAAGAAGTTTTTTATTCATCAAATATTCAGTATTAATCGTGTTTGTGTCACATGTGAAAGCCCAATTGTACTTGTTAGAAAACTATTATCAGCATAAGTAATGACATTAAATATAGTGCTGGCTTTCGAAAAATTATTTATATATATAATAAATAGCAATGGTCGTAAAATTGATCCTTGTGGGACGCCCGTTTGTAATGATAAAGTGTTTGATTGTACCTCTTCCAGTTTCACACATTGCTCACGGTTTGTTAGATAGTCACGTGATAGATGTATAGATGTGGGTTCCAATCCGTAGTATTTTAACTTTTCTAGTAACATTGAATAGTTGAATGTATCGAATGCTTTAGAAATATACTAATAACTGACTGATTTTTATCCATTTGAATAGCGATTCTATCAACAATTTCTAGAGCCGCATATTCAGTTGAATTATGAGGTCTAAAGACGTAAAGATTATTGGACAACATTACATTGTAAAGTACACCAATAATTGGTTATAAATTACTTTTCCTATGACCTTTTAGATGACTGGTAAAATGGATATAGGTCTGTAGTTAAAAAATAATATGGGATCATTTTGTTTATATACAGGTATTATTTTTGAAATTTTGAGTTGATCAGGGAATTTTCCAGTGTTTAATACTTGATTGATAAATATTGTTAGGGGATTTACTATTTCTGGTTCAACAGATTAAAACAATTTGCTGGATATTCCATCAAAGTCATAACTATTTTTGTTGGGAAGGTTGTGGATACTTTGTGATATGGATTTCGCTTGTATTTCTGTGAATAAATGTATTAGTTTTATTTATGAGGTATTGAATAAAATTAGTTGTGTTTGTATATGATATACTTTCTGCAAGCTTAAGGCCTATTTGCGTAAACGAATGGTTAAATTAACTGGCTATATCAAGCTTATTCGTATATGTTTCATTGTTTTGTTGACAACAAGTTCGAAATAGTGCTGTGGGTTTCTGTTTTGATATAATTTAATTTATTGTTTTCCATGTGTTTGCTCTATTTAATTTGTATTTACTATAAAGTAACTCATAGAGAGATATCTTAGCTTCTCGTATGCTCCGTTTAAGTATTGTGTTATATGTTGTCAAGATAATGTAACACATGCGATATTCTGCAGAATCTGGATCAGTCGTGTTCAGTTGTTTATAGAGCTTGTCTCTATATTTAATGGACTTTCGTATATCTTCTGTTTTCCATGCAGATTTGTTGTGCCTATATTTAAGTAACTTAACAAATTTAATTGGCATGAGTTAAATTTTGGCAGTTTCTATTACGTTAACTATAAGATTATAATTACAATTTGTATCAGCGTTAGGGCTCCTGTCCGTGTTATTATAAACGTCGGATGTATAAATGTCATGTTTAATTCTTGATAACGCTTCATTCGTTTCTAAGCGTGTTTCCGTTACGTGTTTATGCTCGTTTGTGTGTATGTGTGTTCGTTTGCTTGTGTGCGTGCGCATGTTCGTGTGAGTTTACTAAAATGGCGGTGTCGATACTGATGACAGTCGTGATGTACCTATGTATAACACATAGTACAATAATGTGAAACATATGTATCGGGTATGCGTTGAACTATTCCACGGGAAGATAACACGTGTTCATGCTTGTATAATGAGACGACAGAGAGAGCTGTGACATGGTTAGAGGGAGAGTGCGAGAGATGAGAGAGAGAGAGAGAGAGAGAGAGAGAGAGAGAGAGAGAGAGAGAGTGAGAGAGAGAGAAGAGA
>OZ023217.1:32246474-32427441 GCA_963995525.1 Escarpia spicata | reverse complement strand
GAGAGAGAGAGAGAGAGAGAGAGAGAGAGAGAGAGAGAGAGAGAGAGAGAGACGGGATGTGTCGGCAAGGACTACTCACTTAGTTTCTCGCTGGTTCTTTGTGTTGCAGGTACCCCAGAGATAGGCGGACTAACAAGTGTCCAAGTGCTGGAGATCGTTCGCGGCTGTCGCGGTCTTAACGTCGTCGGTGGGGACTTGGTCGAGGTGTGTACATTACGGCGGGATGGAGCAGGATTGGGGAATTAGGTGGGGCGGGCCATTTTTGCAGTCGGGCATCCGGGCTCTCGTCGTTCTTCGCACCATTCCTCGTAGCTACAGTGTTACCCAATTGTGAGTATTAAGCCCCGCTCAAACTATTGACTTCTACAACTTCTAGACCAAGCGCCGACACCTACAACTTTCCAGTTTTTAGTGTGAGCGCTCTTAATTGTTGGGTACAAAAGGTGTTGCATCAAATTCGATAATTGAATCTGATCCAACATTTGTCCGTAGTCTGAGCGCCAAACACAACTCAACGTCACGCATAGTTGTCAGTGTGAGCGGTCACAATTGTTGGGTACAACTTCTACAACTTCTACAAAACTGTACCTCTACACGTACTACATACTGATTCAACAAGCCAATCTGTGATTGGTGAGCGAAACACGAACAGTGTTTTTAATTGAAATGTGGCAGTCGTCCCCACTACTACATGCAACGACAGCAAACTTCCACACAAACATGGGGAATAAATATGCATATGTTTCGCAGATAGCGAAACATTTTAACACTACCCGTATGTGTGTTTTAATCGATTAATCACAGTTACTTCAGACGCAATTACAATTATACAAATTATACTATTCAATAAAGAAATATTATGTGCCGTGAGAGACGTAGAGTATGTTCAGATGTATTCCGGATTCTCACACAAGCGTCTATTTTTTAAATTCTCTGTTCACCCTTTTGCTGATTAATATTTAGTCGATGATTAGGCCCTTTTGTTAAGTTTTGGCGTTATGACTTATGGCAGGCCTATTTACGTTATTTCTGTATTAACCTAGGCTAGGACGTCTACTAGCTAGGTTCGATCGTTTAGAAAGAAAATATTCTATTGCATATGTGCCATGAGAGACATCGAGGGATTCAGTTGTATTTCTGGTTGACAGTGTCATATTTTCGAGAAAAAATTATTCAATCATATGCTGATTTACATTTCAAAAGATTGTTTTTAAAACATTGAGTTATGTTTTCCGTACAGGTGCTAAAAACACTCATCGATTGCAAAAAGTTCGTGTGGCGGATTGGTTATGCTGCTTTATTCAGTAGTCGCAATGTTTTTGGTCGTGGGTTCGAATCACTCAGAAAACGTCTTTCGTAATTTTAGTTTTAAATAAATGTTTATGATATAACTAAATAAATTCTGCTATTCATAAATTATGAACTATCTCCTTTGCAAATGAAATAATACAATTTCTAAATTGGATGAAAAAAATGGGAAGAAAAGAAGAATCTGTGTATGATCATATGCAACATTGTGTCACAAAACTGTAACATTTTAAGTACTTATTATAAAAAATCCAAAAGTTGTAATTTATTTTATTGATTTGAAAGCAAACATGTTTAGGCGCAGTTGTTTTACTGAAAAATGTACGGTTATTGAACGACGAAAACTGATTTCGCTAAAATACGCCACTGCATACAATCTGTACCGATAACAGGCCCTATTATCGGACAGTCTTCCATTACATGTTACAATAAATAAGAAATAACAGAGTGCATATTTGTCTCTGCCGCCCCCATGCGCGCGGCTTCATTGCGAGTCGTCAGTAAACTTGCCTATTGTAGTGACATATACATTCGATAGGAGCGACATGGGTTTGTACCTGTTGTGTTCGCAGTTGACACCAGCATCGTAACGTCACGCTGACAAGTCATCGACGCCCACAGTGTGAGCGCACCGGGAATCAGCGAAAATACAACTTTAAGTTGTAGAAGATGTAGAGGTCAATAGTCTGAGCGGGGCATTAGGTACTTTCGTCTGCTTTGCTACGGAGGTGTACGTGATTATGACGTCACACTGACTACGAAAATCATTGTTGACGTCATCGCTTACAGCATCAATAACATTTCAGTTTTCGGTTATGAATAATATTTCGGTTATCAGTTAGTTAGTTAGTTAGTTAAACTAATTGATTGCAACATTACCAAACATTTCCCGTAATGTTTAACTTGCAAAAGTCTTTAAACGTGAAACAAATATAAAATGTTATCTTCCCGACCTGCATTCCGCTGTATTTGTGCCAATACAATTAAATCTGATTCAAGTGCTTTGTTCCTACTCGAAGGCTGACAAATAATCGGACAGGGGCAGCGGCCTTGTCTCATTATGTCTTCTACTCCGCCACCGTCTCGTCCGATTCCAATGAAATGTTATTCTCCGATGATGCAATGTTTTGTAATAACTGCGCGTATGTTGTGCAGGTGTCGCCCCCTTACGACCCGAGTGGAAACACGGCGCTGACGGCCGCCAACTTTCTATTCGAGATGCTGTGTGTTTTGCCGGGCGTCAAGTATCTACCATTGCCTCCCTCTCTCGGCTGACGCACTTGGCGTGATTCCGTGCAGTTCTACCCGACGTCTTTCGACACGACTGACTTTCCTAAAGTGAATGTATATTCGGTGCCGAACGACCCGGCCATTTTGATATACAAAGGATGCAGACAATCACGCCCTCACGCGACCTACGTGGCACTAAATAATCACGTGATGAATGTTCGTATTAGAGACTGTTTACTATTATAGTGAATACAAGCTAACCGATCAAATATCGGGATCTTAATATCAATCTGCCGGACCCATGTTAAAACATGCTTTGTAAGTCATGCAAAACGTAAAATGTGGATAGATATGTGTAGGTCTATAATACAAGCCAAGTTGATGGACGGTTTATGTAGAATAAAAGCATTGCAACATAATCCATGTCATGTTTTGCGTCTTTAATTATGACATACAACTGATAGCAGTCTATGCTGCGTAAAATAGTAAGTAGCTTTTTCATTCCGATCTACCTTCACTTTGCTACTAGGCATGTACGTAACGTTGTGCAGTAACACTACACTCTGACCTGATACAAATTATCAATCACTTTGTGGCTTATCAATCTGCATTAATCTGCCAAGTTATTGCAAAGTTCCAGTCGCAGTTGTTGCTTTTGAGCAAACCGGTCAATTATGGCGTCTTCGTCTATATTACTTCCGTAGTGTATGTGAAGCAAGGCCAAGCCATTCGTGCGGTCCTGAAGCATCGTGCTCCACAAGGACGTTTTTAGTCTCCCTATGGCACTGATGCTACCTTCACAGCTAGTCACGCCAAGGGTCACAATAGCTCCAGTGCGGTATGCCCACTGGGGAAGAAAGCTTTGTCAGCAGCTTTCAGCGCAGATGCTGCATTGATGGGCAGCTCCGTGACATTATCCTGCCGCCATCGTCTTTGCCAGCTGTGTAACTCGGAAACCATGTTGCACGGACTTGGCAAATTTCCCTTGTAAACAGTTAAAAACTCGCCTATGTTTTCAGAGATGACTTCTTCGGCCGTGTGTCAGATCAGTGATGGTATTAGGTAGAATGCGCGAGTGAAGGCATGCTGCTCTTTTCGAAATCTACTATGCAACGCCATTAGCAACTGCTCAAGCATAGCTATTGTTATATTGCGCTTGTAATGCTGTCCTCGGCTGGGGCATTATCACGAGTTCGCTGACGTCCACATGTGCGGGGTTGTGAAGGTTTCACTCCTATTCTTTCTCCCATCTTATTCATCTCGAAGTACAACTCGTCATGGTAACTTTCCACATTGTCACTGATGTCGTTCAGGACCCAATCGCATTTTCTTAATCTGGTCAATTGCTTTGACAATGTCGATTGTTTTTTTATTGCAAACTGACACTGACTGATTGTACATATGCCGTGATACATCGTGATGTGATCAATGCGGCAATGAAGGGAAACTGTGTGGTGGAAAGATCATTTTGTGCATTCCACTCCTCCCTGCTGTGACATATTTCCTCCAAGGAGTTCACATTGCACTCATGTAAACCGATTTTTAAAAAGATTTAACAAGATTGCCACCCAGAGAAATCACCTAAGTGGCAGGTGGACAAGGAAGCCTTTGGCTTATCGAGAGTCTAACCCTTTTATCTATGTGTATCCCGCCCTTCTGAGGTATATGTCGATTTTATTTTTAAACATTAATTTACAGTCCTTTGTGAAAATGAGAACTTTCTTACAGATAATCTACACTGCTCCTTTGCTAATGTAACTTCATGTCCTCTAGTCCTTCTATCTTTCTTAACTGAGAAAAACATATTTCTATCAATATTTTCATAACCATTTATTATCTTAAGCACTTCCATCTGATCTCCTCTCAATCTCCTAGTCTCTAGTATTGTTAAACCACATTCTTTTAGACGAATTTCATAACTAAGTTCCCTCAGTTTTTGTATCATTTTAGTCGCTTTCCTCTGTACTCTTTCTAGCATATATAAAAATTATGTCCTTGCGATATGGCCTCCACACTTGTATACAATATTCTAAATGAGGCCTCACTATTGTTTTGTACAGCGGTATTATTAGTTCTTTTTCCTTATACGCTATATTTCGCCTAATTCATCCAAGGATTTGATTTCTCTTTGAAGCTACAATTCCGCACTGCTCTGAAACCTTCATATCAGCACTAATGGTTAACCCTAAATCCTTTTCGTTTACAGTAGTACTTAGTACAGTACCCCCCCCCCTATTGTATATTCTACATCTTCGTTCCCATGTCCTCTGTGGAGGTATTTATATTTCTCACAATTGAGCAGCATTTGCCACTTTTCAGACCATTTGATCAACCTGTCAAGATAATCTTGTAAATGCTGTCTATCTCCATCACTTTTAATCCTTCTAAACACTTTTGTATCATCCACAAATTTCAACACCTTGCTTGTTATTTCATCATCCAAATCGTTGATATATATTAAGAATAATATAGGTCCTAGTACAGATCCTCATGGTACCCCACTCAATACCGATTTCCAGTTTGAAGCCTCCCCATCAACTACTACACGTTGTCTTCTGTCAATCAGCCATTTTTCTATTCAGTTTATTATACCATTTCCTTTAGTTTAAGCAGTAATCTTTGATGTGGTACTTTGTCGAAAGTTTTTAAAAAATCTAAGTAGACGATATCTACTGCTGATCCCTCATCTACCCACTTAGTGATGTCTTCCAAAAAACATAACTTATTAGTTAAGTATGACCTCGCTTTTAAAAACCCATGTTGAGATGGGTTTATCAAGTTATGTTTAACAAGAAAATCCACCATGTGATCTTTAATTAGTCTTTCTAATAATTTGCAAATCACTTATGTTAAACTCACTGGTCTATAGTTCTCTGACTTGTTTCTCGAACCTTTTTAAAATAACGGTGTAATGTTTGCCTCTTTCCATTCTAAAGGAACCACTCCCTCTTCTAATGACAAATTGAAAACTGTTGCAAGCGGTACGCTAATTTGCTCTACAATTTCCAATAGTAGTTTGGGCGGAATCCCATCCATTCCAGGTGATTTATTATCCTTCATAGCCCTTATTTTCTTAGCTACCATTTCTGGGGTTACAATAAACTGTCCTAAATAGTCTGAATCTGTCCCCTTGAACTTAGCATCTGGTACCTAGCAGTGAACTAATATCTTCCCTGGTAAACACTGAACTAAGATACTCATTCAGGTCTTCTGCCATTATGAATCCCTCTGATATTATATTTCCAGCACTATCTTCTAGAGGACCGACCTTATCCTGAACTTTCTGTTTGTTTCGAACATACGCATAAAAACTCTTGCTGTCATGTTTTATATTACTAGCTAATTGTTGTTCATAGCTTCTCTTTGAATTTCTAATTTCAGCTGTAGCTTGGTTAAGTGCTTCTTTTTAAATGTTATAGTCTTCATAATTTCCAGTACATCTATATGACTTCCACATCATTTGTTTATACTTAATTTTCCTAATGGCTTCTTTCGATAATGGTACAATTTTAACGACTGTGCACATAATTTTACTCTTTAATATATTCCAACATTCTGTTGCTGTCTTATTTTTAGTGTGTTATTCCAGTCTATCTTTGCTAAATATTTCCTCATGTCCTTATACCTTCTTTTGAGGAAATTTCTCCTATACTGCTTTTTACTATTCCTTTCCGATTTTACTTTGATGGTAAAATGTATCTGGTTGTGATCACTACTCCCCAGTGGCTCACATATCTTGACATTGTCAACTAATTCATTCTGTGAGGACAAAATTATGTCTAACACATTCTCACCCCTGGTTGGTTCTAGCACATGTTGAGAAAGGTAAGTATCTTGAACTAAAACTAAAAACTTGTGGTCCTCACTCCCCATACTCTGTACAGATTTCCATTGTAGATGCCCATGGTTAAAGTCCCCCATAATAATACAGTTCCGTTTGCTTACTTCCCTTATAGCGTTTTGTATTTTTTCATTCTCTTCTATGCTTATGTTTGGACTTCGATAAACTAACCCAACTGTTAACGTTGAGTTTCCTGTAACTATGTTACACCAAACAGCTTCTTCGCAATCTGCTTCTCTTTCTAATTTTATTTCATAAGCCTGGATAGATTCTTTAATATATAAAATAACTCCACCTCCCTTTCTTCCTATTCTATCTTTCCTAAACATTACATATCCTGTCAGTCCCAATTCGGCATCTGATATATCGGTGTTGGTCCAGGATTCGGTTATACCTATTATTTGAGGGTCAATATATTCTACCATAATGTTTAGTTCATTTATTTTGTTTACTATACTCCTTGCGTTTAAACAAACACATTTATATCCTGTTTGAGAAGAGTTTTCCAGACTGTTCTTTGCTGATTTATTTGTGCTGTCTTTATCTATGCCTCCAGTTTCAGGCTTTTCTGTGAGTCCTCCCTGCGAATTTAGTTTAAATAGATGCAACCTGTCCCACTGTCAACAGATCGCAGCAGGTTCTCTGAGAAAACTGCTGCCCCTTACACTAAGATGGGGGCCATCTCTCATGTAAATATCTTCCCTACCAACAAAGTATCCCCATAAATATTTGAATCCCCCCCTCTTCTTCACACATCTGCTCAACTAGTGCGTTGATCGCCATCCTCTTGCAGTTTCTATGCGTTGCCCCCCTTCCTCCCATTACTGGCAAAATTCCTGACAGAATGATCTGTTCAACTCTTGTCTTCTTTAGCTTCCTCACTAACTGTCTGTACTTCTGTACTATCCCAGTTGTTCCCTCCCTGTCTGCATTATTTGTTCCTACATGTACCAGTATAGACCCTCTCTTGCCATGTCCCAATACCTTCTCTACCCTGTCAGTCACACGTTCAATCCTAGCCCCCGGTAAACAAACAACGACGTCCATCCCCTCGCTCAGTGTCTTGTCCGTCTTTCTCATAATGGAGTCGCCCATAAACACCCTCTCTTTCCCCATTGCCCCATCAATAACTGCCTTAGAGTAGTTCGTTCTTTGGACTGCATCTGTCTGGTTGTTGTCTTTTCCCCCTGTCGTCTTCTCTCCTGTCACATTCTCTTCCGATCCATTCTTTCCTGTCGCTTTTTGTCTTGTCACCTTTCCTCCCGTCAGCGTCTCTTTTATCGACTTCTCTTCTATCACATTTGCTCTCACTTCCTTTCGTCCCTTCATCTTTCCTCCCATCTCATTTCCTTCTGTCCTCTCCCGTTCCATCTTCCCTCCCTCCTTTCTCACTTGTCACCTTCACGCTTGTCACGTTTTCTGTCGTCGATTTTCCAATATCTTCCCCTCCAATCACCTTCCCTCCTCTCAATCTCCTTTCCTCAGTTTTCTTGCCACTGCTATTCTCCTTCAGTCTTGCAGTATTCTCACCCCTCTACCTGTCGTCTCTCTCCATTCGACCTGCCTCCTTGCTAATTCCCATCTCCATTCCCTTCACAATATCTGTCAACGTAACTATCTCCTTCTGCAGACACTCCACCTTCCAACACCCAATGCTCTGAAAGGTGAATCCTTCCTTCATGGTTTCTGCCCATGACTTCCCACAGCCGGACAATACAAAATCTACCCATGTGTGGCAGTGATCGCACACCAAGTGTCGCTTTGCCTTGACTTGCCGCTTGCAAGGCGCCATATCCCGATCAGAATTTATTGAATAACTTAACTAACTTAGTCTTTATAAATACTGTTTCCTGTATACTACAGTACACTTAATGTTACAGATTTCAATTACACAGCCGACTATTTATCCTATCACGAACGCTAACATTACCGGTAGTGACCTAATTTAAATACAATCAATTACGTTACGTTAGGCTGATGTTGTCCCTGCCTTGTGCTTTTCCCCGCAATATGTATATAAAATTAAAGTAATGACACACTAAACATACCTCGTGCAGACGAGTGTCAATGATGAATAAACAAATGAGTTAATTACTTAGTGTCTACCTGTGGCGCCATTTAGGTAACGGATTGGTCACTGGTAAATGATTGATTCCGCACACCATCATATCACGTAATCAAAACAGGATTTCCAGATGGTATTTCCTAAATTCCTTCCACAAACGACGAAGTATAATGTGTACATTTCTACAAATAGGCAGGGATCGATCTGGAAAGAGACTTGATCCTTACAGCACATCAGAGATAGAACTAGAATTGTATGTGCACCAAATCAGTTTATTATTTGTTTAAAATTTGCATGGCAGTATGATCGCGTAAATAACCAGGTAAATGCGAACATTACAGGTTTCTTAATATTAGGGATGTTTCTTTTCAGGACTATCTGCGACATATACAGTGTATATGTGTGCGTCATAATACGTTGTCATCACGACAATACGGTCCTATCAACAACAGTTCTTTTATTATTTTTGTGGTATTGTCTTTTTTTGGCGAAGATGTCACAATTTCTTTAGACCAATATGTGATAAACATATGTTTTGGCATTTTGACAGATAAAGATTGTGTCGGGGGATAAAATTGAGATTTTAAATTGTGCTTGGATTTGTACATTATCGAACAAATTATGTATTTTTTGGTTACGTCGTAAGAACGGCTAGGGTCGGTTACGTCGTAAGAACGGCTAGGGTCGGTTACGTCGTAAGAACGGCTAGGGTCGGTTACGTCGTAAAAACGGCTAGGGTCGGTTACGTCGTAAAAACGGCTAGGGTCTGTTACGTCGTAAGAACGGCTAGGGTCGGCTACGTCGTAAGAACGGCTAGGGTCGGTTACGTCGTAAGAACGGCTAGGGTCAGTTACATTTATCAGGGTCCGTCGGTAAAAAATGGAGAAACAAATATGATTCTGGAAGGCCAAAGTGTGAAAGCACCGACTGCAGATATGTAGACTTTAAGATGATAACAAGTTATCGAGGGTGTTTTGAAAGACGATGCGCGATCAAATATAGTAGGCTACTCCGATGCTGAACGAAACCTTACTGTGCACGTCTCAGACCACTGTCCAAACAATGTCTAGTTGGATGTTCAACCCATCCAATTGCAGAACGAATGCTTGTGCATAGAATTATATATTATGGTGGCAAATCTTTGGATCTAGGGAAGATGGAACGGGAGAGGAGAGAGGAAAATGAGACGGGACGAAAGAAGAAGGGACGAAGGGAAGTGAGAGCAAATGTGATAGAAGAGAAGTCGATAAAAGGGACGCTGACAGGAGGAAAGGTGACAAGAGAAAAAGCGACAGGAAAGAATGGATCGGAAGAGAATGTGACAGGAGAGAAGACGGCAGGGGGGAAAGACAACAAACAGACAGATGCAAACCGAAGAAGGAACTATTCTAAGGCAGTGATTGAGGGGGCAATGAGGATAGAGAGGGTGTTTATGGGTGACTCCATTATGAGAAAGACGGACAAGACACTGAGCGAGGGGGAGGACATCGTTGTTTGTTTACCGGGGGCTAGGATTGAACATGTAACTGACAGGGTAGAGAAGGTATTGGGACATGGCAAGGGGGGGTCTATACTGGTACATGTAGGAACAAATAATGCAGACAGGGAGGGAACAACTGCGATAGTACAGAAGTATAGACAGTTAGTGAGGAAGCTAAAGAAGACGAGAGTCGAACAGGTTATTTTGTCAGGAATTTTGCCAGTAATGGGAGGAAGGGGGGCAACGTATAGAAACTGCAAGAGGATGGCGATCAATGCACTAGCTGAGCAGATGTGTGAAGAAGAGGGGGTGGGATTCACAGATTTATGGGGATACTTTGTTGGGAGGGAAGATATGTACATGAGAGATGGCCTCCATCTTAGTGGAAAGGGGGCAGCAGTTTTCTCAGAGAATCTGCTGCAATCTGTTGACAGTGGGACAGGTTGCATCTATTTAAACTAGATTCGCAGGGGGGACTCACAGAAAAGCCTGAAAATGGAGGCATAGATAAAGACAGCACAAATAAATCAACAAATAACAGTCTGGAAAACTCTTCTGAAGCTGGATATAAATGTGTTTGTTTAAATGCAAGGAGTATAGTAAACAAAAGAAATGAACTAAACATTATGGTAGAAGATATTGACCCTCATATAATAGGTATAACCGAATCCTGGACCACCACCGATATATCAGATGCTGAATTGGGACTGACAGGATATGTAATGTTTAGAAAAGATAGAATAGGAAGAAAGGGAGGTGGAGTTATTTTATATATTAAAGAATCTATTCAGGCTTATGAAATAAAATTAGAAAGAGAAGCAGATTGCGAAGAAGCTGTTTGGTGTAACATAGTTACAGGAAACTCAACGTTGACGGTTGGGTTGGTTTATCGAAGTCCAAACATAAGCATAGAAGAGAATGAAAAAATACAAAACGCTATAAGGGAAGTAAGCAAACGGGACTGTATTATTATGGGGGATTTTAACCATGGGCATATACAATGGAAATCTCTACAGAGTATGGGGAGAGAGGACCACAAGTTTTTAGTTTTAGTTCAAGATACATTCCTTTCTCAACATGTGCTAGAACCAACCAGGGGTGAGAATGTGTTAGACATAGTATTGTCCTCACAGAATGAATTAGTTGACAATGTCAAGATATGTGAGCCACTGGGGAGTAGCGATCACAACCAGATACATTTTACCATCAAAGTAAAATCAGAAAGGAATAGCAAAAAGCAGTATAGGAGAAATTTCCACAAAGGAAGGTATAAGGACATGAGGAAATATTTAGCAAAGATAGACTGGAATAAGACACTGAAAAATAAGACGGCAACAGAATGCTGGAATATATTAAAGAGTGAAATTAAGTGCATAATCGATAAATTTGTACCCTTCAAAAACCAAGGAAAACGGTCCAAAAAGAAACACTTATCGAAAGAAGCCATTAGAAAAATTAAGTATAAACAAATGATGTGGAAGTCATATAGATGTACTGGAAATGATGAAGACTACAACAATTATAAAGAAGCACTTAACCAAGCTACAGCTGAAATTAGAAATTCAAAGAGAAGCTATGAACAACAATTAGCTAGTAATATAAAACATGACAGCAAGAGTTTTTATGCGTATGTTCGAAGCAAACAGAAAGTTCAAGATAAGGTCGGTCCTCTAGAAGATAGTGCTGGAAATATGATATCAGAGGGATTCATAATGGCAGAAGACCTGAATGAGTACTTTAGTTCAGTGTTTACCAGGGAAGATATTAGTTCACTGCCAATACCAAAGGCTAAGTTCAAGGGGGCAGATTCAGACTATTTAGGACAATTAATTGTAACCCCGGAAATGGTAGCTAAGAAAATAAGGGCTATGAAGGAAAATAAATCACCTGGAGTGGATGGTATTCCACCCAAACTACTATTGGAAATTGTAGAACAAATTAGCATACCACTTGCAACAGTTTTCAACTTGTCATTAGAAGAGGGAGTGGTTCCTTTAGAATGGAAAGAAGCAAACATTATACCGTTATTCAAAAAAGGTTCGAGAAACAAGTCAGAGAACTATAGACCAGTGAGTTTAACATCAGTGATTTGTAAATTATTAGAAAGACTAATTAAAGATCACATGGTGGATTTTCTTGCTAAACAAAACTTGATAAACCCATCTCAACATGGTTTTTTTAAAGCGAGGTCATGCTTAACAAATATGTTATGTTTTTTGGAAGACATCACTAAGTGGGTAGATGAGGGAACACCAGTAGATATCGTCTACTTAGATTTTCAAAAAGCTTTTGACAAAGTACCACATCAAAGATTACTGCTTAAACTAAAGGCCCATGGCATAGGAAATGGTATAATAAACTGGATAGAACAATGGCTGATTGACAGAAGACAACGTGTAGTAGTTGATGGGGAGGCTTCAAACTGGAAATCGGTATTGAGTGGGGTACCACAGGGATCAGTATTAGGTCCTATATTATTCTTAATATACATCAACGATTTGGATGATGAAATAACAAGCAAGGTGTTGAAATTTGCGGATGATACAAAAGTGTTTAGAAGGATTAAAAGTGATGGAGATAGACAGCATTTACAAGATGATCTTGACAGGTTGATGAAATGGTCTGAAAAATGGCAAATGATGTTCAATTTTGGGAAATGTAAATGCCTCCACATAGGACATGGGAACGAAGAGGTAGAATATACAATGGGGGGTACTGTACTAAGTACTACTGTAAAAGAAAAGGACTTAGGGTTAACCGTTAGTGCTGATATGAAGATTTCAGAGCAGTGCGGAATTGCAGCTTCAAAGGGAAATCAAATCCTTGGATTAATTAGGCGAAACATAACGTATAAGGAAAAAGAGCTAATAATACCGCTGTACAAAACAATAGTTAGGCCTCATTTAGAATATTGTATTCAAGCGTGGAGGCCATATCGCAGGAAGGACATAGATATGCTAGAAAGAGTGCAGAGGAGAGCAACTAAAATGATACAAAATCTGAGGGATCTTAGTTATGAAATACGCCTAAAAAAATGCGGTTTAACAACACTAGAGACCAGGAGATTGAGAGGAGATCAGATAGAAGTGTTTAAAATATTGAAGGGTTATGAAAATATTGATAGAAATATGTTTTTCTCAGTTAAGAAAGATAGAAGGACTAGAGGACATGATCTTGCATTAGCAAAGGAGCAGAGTAGATTGGATATAAGAAAGTTTTCATTTTCACAAAGAACTGTAAATGAATGGAACAGATTACCTGCTGATTGTGTGGGTGCTAGTAGCGTGAATATGTTTAAAAATAAAATCGACACATACCTCAGACGGGCGGGATACACATAGATAAAAAGGTCGGACTCTCGAAAAGCCAAGGGCTTCCTTGTCCACCTGCTACCTAGAGTTAATTCTCTGGGTGGCAATCTTGTTAAATCTTGTTAAATCTTGTTAAGACTTGCGTGAATGAAATTGCTAATTTCTTGAAGTGATGCTGTAACATCGCTGCAACGAGCTGTGAGTGGCCAACGTGCAGTGAGCGGTGCACGGTTGGTTGCTCTCGCAACGGCCGAATCTAGAAATAAATCGATGTGTTGAAAGGTCCCCACTCTTGCGGCACTTCTAGAAAAATGGAAAAGACGATTGCACAAATGTTAAATATGAGATAACAACAGGATAAAATGTAAAGGAATCCAGGGAAGTTAAACGTGGGTCGCCAATGCAAGAATAAGTCAGATTTATTCCCAGTTGCCAGCTATCGAGGTTCTTGAGGTGACATAGGTAGAAAGAGGCCATTACTTTACTTTCGATTTATGACACACGATCGAATGTAGATGTAGTGCAGATGTTTTTAACACGTTAAACCTCCAGTTTAAGGTTTGGTTGTACCCTGATAAAATGTTGACAGGGAGAGGATGTAGTCGAGGTACACCCTTGAGACATATACTGTTCTGGTGACTGGTTGACAATCTGTAGGCAGGTTAGTGACGAAAGGATCCCTGTGTATGCAGATAAAATGTTCTTGGTAAAATCTGACGAGGTACATCTCCTATAGCTATATTGATTTTCTCGCATCAAAACTGTGGGATTTGAATGCGGATTGTTGTGGTAACATCTGAATTGTTATTTTCCTCAGCGGATTACAACCGGTAACATGATCGTCTATAGAAACTACACATTTGTGTGTTCCCTTGTTCATCTTCTGGCTCACTATAATAATGCCTGCAGAAAACTGATTGCAATCAGTAGCCTTGCCAGTGCTCATATCAGCTGTCCTATTGCAGACTGTGGTTTGGAAAACAATGCACAAATCGCCGGTCCAGATACAATCATTCTTTTGAATGGTAAATCGGTCAGTCGATCGTGTGAACATTCACACACATGCTCTATAAATATACGACCCGTTGAACGAATGTAACTGCATTTCATCGACTTTGCAACTTAATTTCTTGTAATCTCGCTAGCTCAGTGTTATCTATCTAAGGTCATTACCGCAGTGCTATAATTGAAATAGCATAAGAAAGGGGTATGCTACAATCATCGCTAATAACTGTAACACCGTGTAAGTAAACACAACAATTAACCCAGTTAGTTATCCAGTCTGCGTGCCCGAATCACACGGTTAAGTGCAGAAGTCAAATGTCCTGGGCTCTGGACTACCCGGTCACATAGACCTGTATTTCGCAATCCAAATTGACGGCGGTAATTGTTAGAGCGGAAGCTATATATATACTCACGCAACTGATGGAGAGATTATTTAATGGCACGGCATGTGTTTACCCGATAAAACGCAGTCAGGTAGATGTGAATATTTAACTCCGTTTACACCCGATCATTTGCATTTTCTGTAGATACACACACCGACACCCACGCATGCACGCACGTACAGTGTATTACAATACGCAAAGCATTGTACACGTTCACGCATAAATGTTGACATACCTGCATACTTGTTCACATGCATACTTACATATATGCGTACGGGCATACGCATGCATATATATATTCAGGCTCGTAGGCTGGGGACACGATGGGTGCGTACACCCCCCGCTGATGTCCAACACTACCCACACACCGCCAGAAATCTTCAACACTACTCCAGAGGTTCCAGTTGAAATGTGATGGATGTTTGTTGGAAATATGTAATCGCATGCCAAAACACGCACCCCAAATAAATCAACCACGCTACAGGTTGTAAGCCTGTACATACAAGCATCAATGCATATATATATATATATGCAAATCATACATACATAAATACACACGTGCATATATACACGAGTGCATGCAAACACGCATGCACACAGGCAGGCATACATACGCACATACATTAATACATTACAAATCTTTATTTTCACACATTGAAAATGACAACTGTACATTCTTTAAAATACAGTGATTTCGGTAATAACACGGCTGACATCATCATCATTTTAAATAGTGCATGTCTGAAAACCATTTTAGACTTTTTTTCTAGCTAGCATTTCGTACAAAACATCCACGTTAGATATTATTTCGTTTGATACACGAGCCTGCCACACACGGCGAATATCATATGCAGACACACCATGAATTGTGTCACATTCATTTAGGATGTCACGGTAATTTGCGCTACTTTTTGACCATGGATTTTCAATAGATATAATTTTATTGGCTGCACTGTTTATAATCGGTGAATTGTGGTTCATGGCTTTATTAATATATGTTGTGAACCTTTGCGATGACCAATAATGGTAAACGATCTGATAACAATGACATAACATCACCGTGTGTAAGCGGTGCTCGCCCCCACAACTTCCTTAGTGCTTTTCGCCATGCTATGCATATATATATATATATATATATGATATGCATATGGTGCCAACACTCTTACTCTGGAGATCCCATAGTGGAGCTACAAAGTAAGAGCAACAATACTGTTTAAATAAATTGCACTTTACAGTCATCTTAATATGACCAAAATCGGCCATGAACATATTAAACCCTCTCAACTAGACTATCCTTATTAACAACGGGTATAGGACGGCCCAGGTGTACAACACAGTTCTGTTGTTGGGTTTACAACTACGACCTCTAAAACCAGATATCTGCTCTAAGAACCGTTAACATTTACACTGTATTCATCTACATATTTTTTGCAAATCTCGATTAAAAATTTCAGTCCGGATCTATTTTAACAAGATTGAACAAGATTGCCATCCAGAAAATTAATTAACTCTAGATGGCAGATGGACAAGGAAGGCTTTTGGCTTATCGAGAGTCAAATACGTTTTATCTACGTGTATCCGGACATTTTAAGGTATGTGTCGATTTTAATTTAAAACATATTCACGTTACTAGCACCAACACAATCAGGAGATAATCTGTTCCACTAATTTACAGTCTTTTGTGAGAATGAAAACTTTCTTATATCTAATCTACACTGCTCCTTTACTAAGGTAACTTCATGTCCTCTGGTCCATTCTAAAGGAACCACTCCCTCTTCTGATGACAAGTTGAAAACTGTTGCAAGTGGTATGCTAATTTGTTCTACAATTTCCAATAGTAGTTTTGGCACAATCCCATCCACGCCAGGTGATTTATTATCATTCATAGCCCTAATTTGTTTAGCTACCAATTCCGGGGTTACAATTAACTGTCCTAAATAGTTTGATTCTGCCCCCTTGAACCTTTGGTACTGGCAGTGAACTAATATCTTCTCTGATAAACACTGGACTAAAATACTCGTTCAGGTCTTCTGCCATTAAGAATCCCTCTGATATTATATATCCAGCACTCTCTTGTAGAGGACCGACTTTATCCTGAACGTTCTGTTAGCTCCGAACATATGCATAAAAACTATTGCTGTCTTGTTTTATATTGCAAGCTAATGTTTGTTCGTAGTTTCTCTTCGAATTTCAGTTGTAGCTTAGTTGAGTGCATCTTTATAAATGTTGTAGTCTTCGTCATTTCCAGTACGTCTATATGACTTCCACATCATTAGTTTGTACTTAATTTATTTTACTATTGGGTTCTTTCGATAGGTATTTCTTTCTGGACCGTTTCCCTTGTTTTTAAGGGAACATATTTATCGACGATGCACTCTATTTCACTCTTTAAGATATTCCAACATTCTGTTGCTGTCTTATTCTTCAGTGTGTTGTTCCAGTCTATCTTTGCTAAATATTTCTGTATTTCCTTATGTCATTCTTTGTGGAAATTTCTCCTGAACTGTTTTTTATTATATCTTTCTGATTTTACTTTGATGATAAAATGTATCTGGTTGTGATCACTACTTCCCAATGGCTCACATAATTTGACATTGTCAACTAATTCATTCTGTGAGGACAACACTATGTGTAACACCTTCTCACCCCTGGTTGGCTCTAGCACATGTTGAGAAAGGAAACTGTCTTGTACTAAAAACTTGTGGTCCTCACTCCCCGTACTCTGTAGAGATTTCCATTGTATATGACCATGGTTAAAATCTCCCATAATAATACAGTCCCATTTGCTAACTTCCCTTTCAGCGTTTTGTACTTTCTCATTATCTTCTATGCTTACGTCTGGACTTCAATAAACTAACCCAACTGTTAACGTTGAGTTTCCTGCAACTATGTTACACCAAACAGCTTCTTCGCAATCTGCTTCTCTTTCTAATTTTATTTCATAAGCATGGATAGATTCTTTAACATACAAAATAACTCCACCTCCCCTTCTTCCTATTTTATGTTTCCTGGACATTACATAGTCTGTTAGTCCCAATTCGGCATCTGATATATCAGTGGTGGCCCTTGATTCGGTTATACCTATTATGTGAGGGTCAATATCTTCTACCATAATCTTTAGTTCACTTATTTTGTTTACTGTGCTCCTTGCATTTAAACAAACGCATTTATATCCTGATTCAGAACAGTTTTCCAGGCTGTTCTTTGCTGATTTAGTTCTGCTGTCTTCATCTATGCCTCCAGTTTCAGGCTTCTCTGTGAATCCCCCCCCCCCCGCGAGTCTAGTTTAAATAGATGCAGCCGGTCCCATTGTCAACAGATTGCAGCAAGTTCTCTGAGGAAACTGCTGTCCTTTTCCACTTAGATGGAGGCCATCTCTCATGTACATATCTTCCCTACCAACAAAGTATCCCCATAAATCTAAGAATCCCACCCCTCTTCTTTACACATCTGCTCAACTAGTGCGTTGATCGCCATCCTCTTGCAGTTTCTATATGTTGGCCCCCTTCCTCCCATTACAGGCAACATTCCTGGGAGAATAATCTGCTCGACACTTGTCTTCTTTAATTTCCTCACTAACTGTCTGTACTTCTGTACTATCCCAGTTGTTCCCTCCCTGTCTGCATTATTTGCCCCTACGTGTACTAGTATAGATCCTCTCTTGCCATGCCCCAATACCTTCTCTACCCTTTCAGTCACATGTTCTATCCTAGCCCCGACAAACAAACAACGACGTCGTCCCTTTCGCTTAGTGTCTTATCTGTCCTTCTCAGAATAGAGTCGACCATGAATACCCTCTCTTTTCTCAATGCCCCCTCAATCACTGCCTCAGAGTAGCTCCTTCTCCGGTTTGCATATGTCTGGTTGTAGTCTTGTTCCCCTGTCTTCTGCTCTCCTGTCACAATCTCTTCCGTTCCATTCTTTCCTCACTTTTCCTCCTGTCATCGTCCCTCCCAACTTCTCTTCTGTCACGTTTACTCTCACTTGCCGTCATCTTTCCTCCCACTGCATTTCATTCTCTCCCGTCTGTTTTTCCCTCCTACCTCTTTATCTACGGTCACTTTCTACCCTGCCTCCTTCACGCCTGTCACATTTCCTGCCGTCGATCCTCCAATTTCTTCCCTCCTCCCAGTCTCCTTCCCTCATTCTTCTTGCCACTACTCTGCTCCTTCAGGCTCACAGTATTCCCAAGTCTCTTCCAACACCCCACGCACTGAAAGGTGAATCCCTCTTTCTTGGTCTCTGCCCATGATTTCCCACAGTCGGATAGGGCAAAATTCATCCAACTGTGGCAGTCGTCGCACACCAAGTGTCGCTTTGCCTTGACTTGCCGCTTGTAAGGCGCCATATAAGAATTTATTTAATGATAATAATATAATTAACTATTTAAAATAGTTTAGTCAACTATGTTTACACTATTCACTGTTTATGTAGTCTTTAAGAAGATTGTTTACTGTGCACAAATGTTACACTTTACGTAAGATTGCCTTGTTTATTTCGGTTACAGTTTTTGGTTATAGTCACAGCTGACTATATATCATATCAGAAATGCAGACGTTACCGGTAATGAGAGCAAATGCTTAATTTTAGCAACAAAGCTACCTAATCAAAATGTCTAGCAGGTACTGGCTTACACATATATTATTTTACGTAAGTAGTGTTATGTTTGTTACTTTATCACCTACATATTCTACCACATAATGAGGTTTCTTAAATCTTGTTTACAAACTTATCGTAAGCTAAATTACCCTTTTATCACTCACTAGACTAAAGAGTTCTAAAATACTTTATCTAACTAACTTTATGCACAACTGCTACTCAATATATGTTTACTGTTACTTTATGAATGATATTAAGGCAAGAATAATACTTATCAATAAGTATTTCCATTTGTTTATCAACTTTTCTGCACCACCAATTTATACGATCTATCTCCACCAAACAAAGCCAAGATGCCTTGTGGGTGTTAACAAAGTGAGATCGTCTGCGTATCCAATACCACTTCTTCGTGTGCAGTTCTCTGCAGCCCATTCTATAGGAAGGAAGGAAGGAAGGAAGGAAGGAAGGAAGGAAGGAAGGAAGGAAGGAAGGAAGGAAGGAAGGAACATCTTTCTCATTCAACATGTGTGTCATCTACCATCCGCCTGCTTCAAGTAAGGCAGCTGGAACTTTGTCTGAATTTTATGATGAACATATGTTTCCGTTATTGCTGGAGACTTTAATACTAATTTTGTTGATGTAACGAAATCAGAACCGCTTCGCAATCGGCTTGATTCCTACAATTTGCTGCAACACGTCACATTGGACCTGGTGATACGTCATGACAGCGATAACTTAGTATCTTCTGTTGTTGTTTATCCAGACTCCATATCGGACCACTATCGCATAGAACTGGCATTAAATGTGTTGAAACCGTCAGCTGAAACTTAATTGCCAAGTGCAACTTCCGCAACATGGATGTTTCAGCATTTAAGGATGACATTAAATATGCGTGTTCTGGCATGTGTGCCCATGCTGACGGTCAGCAAGCGGAGGTCTTAGCATCGGACTACAACACCTGTCTCACTGACTGCTTAGACAAGCACGCTCCTTGGCGCTACGTACACGTCAAGAGCAACTCGCCGCATTTGTGGTATGTCGCTGAGTTGAAGCGAACATGTGAGAATCTGTGGAGAAGAACTAAACTTGAAATACACCGCCAATTATACGTCGCCGCTCGCGACGACTGCACTACAATGACAGCCAGTAAGAAAACCGAATATGATCGCGGACAATTACAGAACGCTAATGACAAGAACATGTTTCGCATTCTGAGATCACTCGACGTACTCAAAATTCTGCTCAGTGAAGGAAGGTTGTAATACATTCTCATGTAGAAACATTAAAATATCGAGAAATTACATATTAACTTGCACTGCCGCATTGCCGTTGACCCGACAGAGGACGAGACACCTTGTTTTACTGACCCAATTCAAGTGTTCGAGCCAACTACTACAGACGAAATCACTAATATTCTTGGCACTACGGATAAGACATGCTCACTTGATCCACTACCAACTAAGCAACTAAATGACAACATGGACAGTATCGTGCCTATCATCATACAAATTGTAAACGCCTCACTCGAGGAGGCGGTCATGCCTGTGCTGCTTAAGCACGCAGTTGTCCGGCCATTGCTCAAGAAACAATCACTCAACAAGGACATACTCAACAACTACCGTCCAGTTAGCAACCTAAGCCATATCTGTCAAAAGTCATAGAGAAAGTTATTGCGCGAAGGATCATCTCTCATATTTCCGATCAGCGAATGGAGGACTGTTTCCAATCAGACTACTGGAAGAATCATTCAACTCTATATTGGACTTCACAAATTGTTATTCTTTAGCACAAGGTACAATACGGTGATATATATTTCATTCTTTTAAAAATTGTATGTTATAATCACGCATGTTGCATATTGTAAAATATTCTTGACTGTAATTATATCAATTGTAAATTGGGCAAGTGTTGTAAGTGACAAACTTCTTCTTGCCCTTTTCAACTTCAAAACTGTGACTTACAATTGTATACTTGGCATTTTTGTGTATTGTATATTGTGCATGTATTGTGTTATTTTTAAATATTGTGCATGTATTATTATGTTGTTGTTGTTGAATAAACTTTCATTCATTCCAAAAACAACAAAAACAAAAAACTGAAACCAGACTGTTGTGTGTAACAAATGCCATGAAAGCCGCTATAGACAATAGACAAGGTACGGCACTAGTTCTTATTGACTTTAAGTGCGGCCTTTGACACAATCACATCAAGCACAAGATAATGATCCAGCGGCTTCGGTTGCGTTACGGCATTGTTGGCAAGGCGCTTGGCTGGCTGCAATCCTATCTGCAGGGCCGGACCCAGCGGGTGGTCATTCGTGATGCGTCATCGAATACAATATGGGTGACATCGGGTGCCTCGCAGGGTTCGGTGCTGGGGCCATTGCTATTCTCGATGTACACACAACCCATTGGCGACATCCTCGCGCGTCAGGGGTCGCTGCTGCTGATTACATCAGTGCCAACCAGCAGTACCCCCTGGCTGATCGCTTTGCGAAACCCTGAACTTAAGCTCAGCCTATGAAATCGCTCACTAGATCAGTAGATCTAGGCAGGTCAGGTGGTCATAATAAAACTAATTTCAACCAACCGTGGCTTGTGTTACGTGCAATGTGTCGGAAGTAGAAGCAATTATTCGAATACACAATACCGCTCAGCTGCTCGTGCTAATGGGCGAACGGGTAATTATAATTATATTGGGATTCCCAGAAGTCGTTTATCCGTCTTCAAATTGGGGCGGGTATTTGCGCTGTTCTCACGGATGATGCACGGAAATTACCTAGTGGACTTACCATACCTCATCTACCATCCATATGCTAAGCAAATTCACATCATTGAACTGACTACCATTTGAAACTAACATCAAGAAAGATCGTGTATTCAAAACTAACAAGTATGCCACACTATTCCATGGTGTAAACGATAACGGAATAAAATCAGAATTACCAGGCATTGAAATAGGTAGCTCCCGGTAAACAAACAACGACGTCCTTCCCCTCGCGTAATGTCCTGTCCGTCTTTCTCATAATGGAATCGCCCATAAACACCCTCTCTTTCCTCATTGCCTCAGAGTAGCTCCTTCCCTGTTTGTTGTCTTTCCCCCCTGCCGTCTTCTCTCCTGCCACATTCTCTTCCGATCCGTTCTTTCCTGTCGCCTTTTCTCTTGTCATCTTTCCTCCTGTCATCGTCCCTTTTATCGACTTCTCTTCTATCACATTTGCTCTCACTTCCTTTCGTCCCTTCATCTTTCCTCCCATCTCATTTTCTTTTCTCTTCTCCCGTCCCATCTTCCCTCCCTCCTTCTCTACGGTCACTTTCTCCCCTGTCACCTTCACGCTTGTCATGTTTTCTGTCGTCGATTTTCCAATTTCTTCCCCTCCAATCACCTTCCCTCCTCTCAATCTCCTTTCCTCAGTCTTCTTGCCACTGCTATTCTCCTTCAGTCTTGCAGTATTCTCACCTCTCTCCCTGTCGTCTCTCTCCATTCGACCTGTCTTCTTTCTAATTCCCATCTCCATTCCCTTCAGTTGCTTCTTCTCGTAAAATGCACCTTACACGACTGACAGGTGAAGAGATTCTGCGATGGTGGTGGTGATCTCGCAGGGGCGGGCGTCATGGCAGCCACGGGAGATTCTGCAGGCAGAGTCCCCTAGTCGACGTTCTAAATGCACGAAGGATTGTTATTAGACGTCGTGTTTTCATTACTGCCTAAATGCTAGATAACTACACATACGAAAAATAGTGAAATATAAATATAATATCAATAAAGACCTACCATTAGGGACGGTCGTGGTGTTGGCGTTGTCAGGACTGCTGGGGTCAATGGTATTGGAGCTATAGGTCCCGCTGATATAGGGGCTGCAGGCGCCGGGGTTGGTCCCGTCGAGGCCGTCGCCGGCAGTGGGGGAAGGCATCACTGTTGGTTAGTCACGCTATTAACGACGGGCTATTAACGACGGGCTGGAACCCGCCTTGGCGTAGCACTTATATAGTTAGTGAATGTGCCAAAAAGGCACGTGGGCGTGCCGAACGAGCACGGACCTCGGAGTAGAAAGTACACGCGCGGACTGCAGAGTAGAAAGTAACTCTCAAAGTAGCTCTCAAACTATCCGCCTAGACATTTGGCCTAGATATTTAGTTCATGACTTATCCGCCAGGCGTGGTATTTGTAGTTCATGGTCTATCCGTCTGGAGACGCAATTTGATAAAAAGTAAGAGGCACGAATTTAAGTAATACTGAAATTTGGTCTATAAATTAAATTCACTAAAATTCCACTAGGGGCGTTATTTTGGTTCATCCAAATTATAGTTTAGTTCATGACCTATCCACCAGGAGCGCCACTTGACATTAAACCTTGACCTACATGTTTGACCGTTGACCTCTGTCACAGAGAAAGTTTGTGTGCTCTCTACAGCCCGTTTTCTGTTGTACCCACCCTCCTTCCCCAACTACTCCAGCTTAGTCGCCCTAGTGTTTTGGATGGTTGGTTTCTGCGCCCCACATTTATTCCGCTTAGATAGTTAATTATTGGCATTTCCATCGACAGATATGTACGACTCATATACGCTTATAAGGGGAATTGCCTTAATTCTGCCCATTGTCTTGTCGTTACCATTTACATTACTATTGACTACATGTAATTAAAGGGCATTGCCATTTTCCACTTATACGTGGGTGTGGAAACACATCATCACCCTGGGCCGACCACATTGTAAGCCCAACAATAGAGACGTGGTCTACAACATGGCCTGTTCATGCAACAAGGCTCAACAACATGGGTGTGGAAACACATCATCACCCTGGGCCGACCACCATGCTGAATGGTCATAAAACAACATCATACGAAGCCGAAGGCCAACATTTCAATAGCTAAATGTGCAGAAGATACACAATTAGCAAATTAAAGACTGAAAAGGCAAGCAAATAAAAGTAGCACAACAAATTAAACCAATGATACAGTAATTGGTCCACTGGACACACTATAGTGTACAGTGGACCAAGCAAACGAATGTAAACAAACGGCGAAAAAACGAGGTACTTTAAAATCGCCAGATGGCGATACGTGTTCAAAAATACTTGGGAAATCCGCTAGATGGCGATACTGTATAAAATCGCACAGTCGCTAACTACCCCAAGTGAATTTAGCAAACGTACAAAATATTCATTATCTGCACACAAGGCAATATAAAAATGCAGGCATTCCAGCAACTGACAAATTATTAACTGGTTGTAAACATGCAATCGGTTCTGAATCCATGAAACCCATGATTCGCATGATTGACGACGTAATGCCCTAGTATTGGCGTTGCAAACGACAAGACGCAGTATAGTACGTTCGCCTGTATGTGGTGTATGTGGGCGAATACCGCATTAAACGCTTAATAATTACGTTACAGCCTAAATTCAAGTTAAGACTGGTGACTCATCGTCTAAAATCGAGCACCCAACGTCACACCCATTTTCGTGGCCGAAAACACATAGCGTCGCGCAAACGAGATAAAGCCAAAGAACTGCGAGAAGAGCGCCTCGGTTGCTTGCGGATGTCTATCGGCAAAAAATAATCGCCAAGCAAGGTCGCGCCAAGCGCCAATGTCGTTCGGCTGTTGTATATGCTTACAAAAATCAAGAGAAAATGCCAGCGAAATGTAATAAACAACAGAAAACGGGCTGCAGAGAGCAAACAAACTTTCTCTGTGACAGAGGAATTTAGACTGAGTTTCCCCAGTTCAGATACTGGGCATTTATTGGCTACTGCTTGGTCACTGCCTGGTTACCAGAGTGGGTTATTCCCTTATTAGGATATAGGCTCTCTGCGACCCCCTCTGTTGTATTCCCAAGGGATAGCTGTATCCAGCTTAGCGCAGAGGCAACATCAATTATGACATTGTCCATGTGTCTGGCCAATGTTTATGTCTCAGTTCTGTGAGTAAAATGTATTTAATTCATGCTGGATTATTTTCGACGCTGTTGGAGAGTAATACTAATGGTATCGTCATTGAGAATATCGGTCCTGTTGTTTTCACGAATCATGCATCAGTTATAATAATTTTGTCCGTGATCACCGGTCTAAATTAAAACTCGGACCGGGATAACTGACAATTAGTTTTTTTGTAAACAAATTATATGCATTGCTAAAATATTTCCTCATATAATAGTCAATTAATGTAGGTGTGTAGCGATATATAAATATTTATATTTAAAGTAAAAAAATACGAGTCGTCTAGGTTTGTCCGCCGATGCATGCAATGCTATAAATAATAATAAAGCTATACCTTTTTATACTGCCAACTTTTATTAAATCTAGGAGATTCATTAGCGGTTCAGCACGCTTCCCGTGTCGCGCGCTGTCTCATCGCGTTGTCTCGGATTTTTTCCTCGGAAGACGGGGGGGCGGGTGCTGTTGGGGATTTTTCGCAGGAACTTCACCGGTTCAGCTCGTCTCCGCACGTCTCCCGTGGTGTCGTGCCGTCTTGAAGATGGTGGGTGAGGTGCTAATTGAGAAAATCCGGGAGATCGGGAGATACACCCAACATTTAGGAGACTCCCGAAAATTCCGGGAGAGTTGGCAGGTATTTATCTTGCACTGTCTAGTTGTCATATCGAGAACATTAATTAATCAGGGCATTTATATAATAAACTATACCTTCAAACTAAAATTTACGAAATATGTCTTTGTTATAAATAAAATAGACGAAGCAATTAAAATTGCATATTATGAGATCGTCCTTCTTTTAAATACAAACTTCCGACGAATCAACATACCCCATAGGGTTTATATTATTATATCAATTTCATCGACGTCATATTTGTTTCACGTAATATGCAATTTTAATGTAAAACGGTTAAAAAGATATATCCGCGTGTCATATGTTTATTGTTCCGCTTGCCGGATATGGCGACGGGTAATTTTACAAAACCATAATTGATCGAATAACATTAAAAGCCAGACTGACATAAATCATATAGTAACAATTCAAGTATGATCAAACGATAAAATAAATATTGTTCATGTTGTACACATTTACGTTAAAATGGTAGTGTGACTTAGAATGCAATATTAACTTTGTTTAATTGATCTGCTAATTAGGCTATCATTAATTCCTGCTTCATAACTGGTGATCAGTGTAATTATGTGAAGAACGTCGTTCTTGTTTATATAATCATACCAAGTTTATAATCACACCTCACTGTTCTTACATCGCTGTCTCTACCAACGGTCTCTATTCCCTCTATCTTTCTGTTTCGTTCTCCTCTCTCAATCCCTCTAAACCTCCCTTTACTCAATCTTAATAATTGGCGCTGGAACAAAATTACTATTGGGTGGGCTGAGCCGGAGCTTCAGCACCACTCCGTTATTGAATAATGACATCGAAAGACGGGAGCAGGGTGATATTGAATTTTTTCACGGTGACAACCAACATTTTTAAGCTCACCACATCCCACGTTCAGGCTCTCCAAAAATCTCCATCGGCACCACCGTGAAGTTCGCAAAAACACATTCAGACTCACCAAAAAAACTAAAACCGCACCCAAAATTGCGCTCCCTTTCTGAACATTAGAGGGGCTAATCTGAAATGCAGCCCCCATCACCAAATAAATTGCATCCCAAAATGCACACCGCTTCCCTACGTATTGGGGGGCTAATCCTACCTCCAGCACCCTACCATAAAATATTGGGGTCTCACCTTCCCAGCGTAGCCCCCAAACCCCCCGTTTTTCCGGAGCCTATATGCTACCAAACACAGTGTAGGTTTTCCGCGTCTCCTTTTACCTTCCAACTCGCAAGGGTACGTCAAACTGGCTAAGGCGTCCTGATAGAAACAGTCGCGCGCAGTGCTCCCCGTTGCTGGCAGCCATATCATCACCAAAAGGGTTCCCTACCAAAACCTACTTTCAGGGAACGAACGTAGAACATGTTTTAACTTTCTCACTTAGTTCTACCCGTCAGCAGTTTATAATGAATCCAGCAGCCACTCCGGTTCCCACAGAAGATACGCAAGGGGATGGAAGATGGATGAGTATGGTAAATTATTGTGAATTAATTTGGTCGGTGAAACACCACTGTCACCAGTGCCACGGTGGGCTGCCGCTCGTTTCGCCATCACATTCACTGGCGAATGGCGACAGTGTGTCTGCTTACCTCGTCAGAATTCACGGAGTCAGGCGTGGAAGCCATTGTACCACTCCCAAATGTTGTTTTTGTCAATAATTGCTTTGGCTTAACGCATACGAACGAATAAATGTCAAGAATATGTAAAGACTAAACTTAAACTTAAGTCAATGTCGCAAGACGAGTACAAGTAGTAGATCTAGTTAATAATTAAATTAGTCAATATTGGCTAATTACTGCGCAGACTGACACATTTCAGTAAAAGGCCATAATGTCCATGATTATGAAGATATTTGTATTATTTATGCAAGTAGTAAACCACATTAACTATGGTAGTACATGTACATTAACGAGTTATTTAACAGTAACTTAATTAATAAGTTAATATTGCCTAATATTAGCACGCTAACGACTGACCGCTACATTTCAATGAAAGCCTGCAATGTCCATAATTATGAAGACAGTTATATAATTTATGCAATGTTTACAACCACATTAAACATTATAATAAATATACATTAACCAGTCATATAGCATTAATAATCTTATTAATAACTAAATATTCCCTAAATAGCACCCAAACTCAACAGATCAATACATGACAATGAAATACAGTATTCATACTCCTAGTTCACTGTGTCTATGTGCGACGGTCATGACAGGTTGGATAAATGCTGCAGGCTCTGTACAGACCAGTAATCAATTTTCACTGCTTCATAATCTAATGTTCCGCATTTTAACATGAACTTGATGAAGTAATGTTTATAAATTGTTTACAGTATTCCATCGCTGAATCCAAATGCAGACCTGCCTACCATTCTGGAATCATTCCGGAAATACACCTCAAATTACGGTATTATGGCGGGGGATGGAAATATTACGGATTCTTTCGTTGTCGCAGTGATTACCAATCACTTCCGTGCTCCTCACATTTAGCTTCACTTAATTCAACAGGTGGCAGCATATATACTGCTTGTTGTGACATGGTTTTTCATTCGCTGCGTCTGGTCGTAATCTGACCAATAGGAAACAGCGTTATGACAAATTCGCATTTCCGAGCTCATGGCGCTCAAACAAGACGAAGTCATGACTCACGCGGCATGAAATGGTGGCGGGGATCGAAACGGCACCACTACCAGCCAAGAAGAAATGTGTGCTGCAAACATTTATAACAGCATGCATGCAGACATGGCGCGTATTGTCAAGTTTAAAGAAGGGGGTTGGCTTTACATACTGTCGGATACGTGAAAATAATGTTCCTAGTTCACATGACATGGTCAGTAGTGGCCGGGATAATTGCAGGTACTGACTACGTCGTTAGACTAGTACTACTACTAGTGACAGAGTAGTGGGTGTTGTACTTGTAGTGTTAGGCCAACTGACTGTACTAAGACTAAGTTAGTGTATTTATTGAGTTTAGTCTATCATATACAGCCTATAATACAGGGATAGGCTTATATACTAGAGTTGAATAGACTAGACGATGTCGATGACTAGCGTAACATAATGATTTTGCCGTCCCCCGGCATGACTTTGTGTTTGTCTTTGATCTAGTCAAGCTACTATACTGTGTAGTCTATAGCCTGGCCCTAGGTATACCATACCTACTAATATTAATCCTAATGACACAACAAATAGACAATGACATGACGCATTGTTATAATTTGTCAAGTTTTTGTAGTCAACATGCTGTTTTTGAAATTTACATAAAATCATAATTACAATATGTATAGATTCATTTACATTACAGTTACGCTTCTTCACGTTTGATTTCCATCAATGCTGGTCATGAACATCTACCTTACATTGTTAACTGAACGCTTCAAAACAATTATGTTTTGGGTGCAACTATAGTCATAGTATTAAAGTATTACTGACAGTGGTGTTCTTTTCGTGACAATATCTGACACGGGTCTGAACTATTACTGACAGCAGGCCTATATTCCTGAAAATCAGTGTAAATGGGAAGATGGATTACTGACAGGAAGTTTTTGGGGTAGGCAGGTCTGCAAATGCAAGATTGCTTTCTGTGTTACTCCCCATGGCCCATGGGAGTCAAGTCATGAAGAAGAACTCTGCTCATAATACAGTCCTTTTGTAATATTCAAAGTTGATTGTGTGATTTGTGTCATAATTTAATGCCAGTAAGCTGCAAGATCCGTGCAGCAAGGTTCTTATTTCAGTATCTTGCAAAATAACGTTGTGTTCTTCAAAGTGATGTCTATAAATAATGTTCATGTCATGTTGAGTGGACACTGTTAAATATACGTATCAGATATATAATCAGCCAGATTAAATGTATGCAGGCAGGTGATGGGTGTCATATTCAGATGACTCTATGGCTTGGTACCTTCACAGTTAACTGTCAGACACAGGTCAAAGATCAGGGTCACTGCATGTAATTGTGAACAATATCTGAAATAAAAAGGTCATCACGTGTCGTATAATGATAACTGTTTTGTGCAGTGACTGTCATGAAACATTTAAAAAAACATTAAGTCGAATTATTTACGTATTTTAACTAAAAAAACAACTTTTCTAACAAATTGTTGATTTAATAGGAATAAGAATTAATTAAAATTACTGCATAATGAAATTTTTATTATTTCTAAGTCTAAATAAAAGCATAACCATAAATAATGGCATAAACCATGCCAAGCCTAATAGTCCGGCAGTCAAACGCCCTTTTAAAGGTGGACCGAGCATTAGGGTCCGCACAATGTTTCTTGCATTTTTGTGACATAGGTCAATAACCCAACGTGTGTCAGTCAAGCACCCTTGAACGTTTTTGTATAAACTCATTAATATGTAAATTAGTCATCGCCTTTAAAATATGTACTGCTTTTCTGAATATATCGAATTGTAAACATCCAAACAATCAAAATGATGTGTCCAAACGCATGTTTTCAGGGTATCTGGGTATGATTATGTCAGTGAAGAAATCATAGTTTGCATATTTGTCGCATGAATATGCAAATTAGCTCTGACCAATATAACTTCATAATATTCGTTTATATCTCCTCAATAAGCGAGCAATAGGCACTACTTAATGGACACTTAAATGTCCCCCTCCCCATACAAAAACCCAAATTGCACACCCTAGATATCCCCATGACAACAAGGCCTATCGTAGAACTAGCGTGACTCCAAGGGCAAATAAGGTCACCGTCAAATGATAATATTTCGAAATTGTCCACTTCCGCAAACATATTATAATTACAATGGTTGCATATCTACTTTTATTAATAATAAAATAGCCATACCATATGTTTTTGGAAAGCTTATTGTCTCCCAGTCAAAACAGGATACGATATGGAGCTGTTACACTATAAAGTAAGTGTGGAGCTAAGGTCAAACAAGGTCACCTTGAAATGATGAATATCCGAACTGTTGCAATACCGCGAACATTATTAGTTTACAATAACTGTATCAACTTAATTTCTATGGACATGTTACATCGTAAAAGAACAATTTCTTCCCATCAAAATGAGATATCACTTGGAGGTTTTAGTTGATGGAGTTTGTGTGGAGCGGCGACCAAACAGTCGGATTATTGACCTAGAGGTGTAGAAGGTCATTAAAATGGAAAAAACATTGTGCGGACCCTAATGCACGCTTCACTGGCTAACGCCCGGACTATAAAGACCTAAGCCCAAAACCAAGGGTAAGCAATAACCAGCCATGCCCTAAGATTCATATATTATATATAGCCTGGCCCATTGGTGTAGGACCTGTAAAATATTAGCAGAATTGGCTTGACCCGTATAAAATTATAATCATTACAATTTTTTAATAAATGAATTAAAATAAAGTAATATTACTATAATTATATGCCCTATCTAAAAGTTAAATGTTGTTTTTGGTGTCATTAAAAGGCAGATAAATTAATTAAATAATTCATGATCAGGCTCCACGATCTTGCTCCATGCCTCTGGTGATCCACTCTCGGTCATACTGACACAGATCGCTCAAATGTCACATTTTGAACGGCACAAAAACCACATTGCGCGGGCTTGCAGCCAACAGAATTTTCAACATGTACTAATTTAATCCTATAGATCTACCTACAAACATAATCGTTCGTTAGTAATGATTACCAGACTGTCAAACTTGCAACTGAAACACATATATGTCATCAAATTGATGAAAGTTACCTTAATTTTGGTCAAATTTAAAAAAGAAAAGGACGTACAGAAAATCCGACTTACCCACAAAACGAATCCCGTCGTAAATGACCGGGGAAAGAGCGCGAAAACAGACGAGTAAACGAGACGGCGCTGCTGCAACGACACTGCACGCACATACAAACACAGCGATAGCAGGATTCATTGAAATGCCTAATCTATGGGCAATTTTGTATGGATTATAAATATAGTGTATATGCTAATTGTTTTGGCTATATGCAAATAGCACTCACCTTTCAACATCCATATCTTTATATTGCAGTGCCCAGTCTGAATGCTAAGTTAAGACTACGGACATGTCACATCCGATACATTTTCACAGTACATGTATATGTCATTAATGTAATGAAATAGTTGGGTGCACAAACCACATTCCCAAAACACACTTGTATATGTGGGAACCAGAAACAAGGTGTGATGCCAAAGTCTGTGTTCAAGCTATTAAGAATAAGACATTTGACTAGAGCTATGCTTTAGTGTCCTGACAATGGTTTATGTCACCTTGTGGGCATATTGCAGAGGCCCCAGTTCAGAAAACTTCAGACACTAATAAAATGGTGTGCTTGCTCGTGTAGTCAAATGAATCGCCTTGATGCATTTCCATCATTACTGTTTTATTTCTCAAATGTTAATTATGACTTATTGTTTCCCACTTGTGGTTTTGCCAAACTGGAGGAGTAGTTATGGAAATATTTAATTAAAACCACTGGTGCTGGTTGAAAGCTGCCTAATTTGTTACTAATTTAACCACTATTTTAAATTACGTAATGGACTCTGGACTGGCCGATGTGACCTGAATAACAAGATAACCGCATTAGCGGGACCAATTTCCTGTACTTTGCTGTTACATTTATAAATAATGTTATACTGTTCTATGTTGACCTTAATTGTGAGGTGGATGCCATCCAAGGTGAACATAAAGCAATATTTTCACCAGAACTTTGCATGTTGCTAACATCTTTTTTTCAACTCGGTCATTTTTATTTGCAGCACAATCGATTTCTTGCAAGAACGAAGGAAAGGGAGCCCGAGGTTCTTTTTGTCGGTGATTCCCTTATACTGCAACTTTCCCTAACAAACGTGAGTATTTAACCTAATTTTGTTGTTGAATGGTGATGTCATAAAAAGTGACCCCATTTACATGTGACACCTTGGTCATTTTTCTATGTAGAAATCTGACGAGGAGGTCACTTTTCTAGATATAGAAATCTGACTTTTCTTTAGCAATGTGCCTATTGAGTTGTGACTCCCAGCTTGTGTTCTTATTTTTGGGTTATGGTCAGAGATGGAGTGATCGTACTCTGTAATCGTACTCGTGGTAACCGTACCCGTACTTTTTGAGTAATCGTACTCGATTACATTACCAAAGTAATCGTAATCATGATTACTTAATCACGATTACAATTTTTTTCATATAAACAGTTGCAAGCAAATAGATTAGACAGATACAAATGGCAATATCAGAGGTAATCTAATAAATGTAATAGTAATTTAGCTATTACTATTGAGCATTTCAGTTGCATAAACATTCAGTTACATTTCCCTAATTAATACCTTCTCTCCCCAGAGAAGCCAGTCCTAGCCATGTCACCCTCCTGCTTACTGCAGTAGTACAAAGTTATAACAGTGACAGTCTCTGGGAAGCAGTGCAGTAAATAAGCCTCCCCTGCCATCTTGCTTTGTAATGTTAGAAGCCATGCCACTTGTACTGTTTGCACTGTTAGTATGGTGTGAATGAGTCCTGACTGGGTGCCAGTGGGTGGTTAGCTGCTAAATCCATGTCTACTAGTATCTAGTATGTTTAAGTGTAAACTGTAAACCTGTCTAAGTTCACCACTTTGACATAGTAATGAATATTGAACTACCACTAAATTGGCATTCAATATAAAAGTTGTGTGATATTTGTTAAAGTTTGATACCATTGATTCGTAGTATCATGATACATGGACATTTTGAGTATCAATCCAGCATTAGATGATTGAGTCAATTTATCAATGTTAGAATTAGATACCTGAGAAAGTTTGGTGCGGATACGTTAATATATTTAGTTTTTAGTACGGACTAAGTGAGTATCGAGCCACAGCACTAAATCAACATTAAATATATTTACTGAATAGTCATGATACTTGTGAAAGTTTTATATGTTTTTATATATATATATGTTTATATAAAAAACCTGGATAGCAATAATCAATTAGAACACTAGATACTGTCATAGCAACAGAAAAAGATCAATGCTTTTGAATTCCAAGAAGGTCACATTCATTGTAAAAACAGGATTAGCATATTCTTTAAAGTAATCATGAAAGTAATCATGATTACATGCTAAAGTAATCGTACTCGTAATCGATTACATTTATTTTCTGAGTAATCGTATTCGTAATCGTACTCATGCACCTTCATAGTAATCGTACTCGATTACATTTGTATTGTAATCACTCCATCTCTGGTTATGGTTGTTCGAGTGAACACTTCATCCTGCTTTAAAGGTTCTTACCAGACTTGGAGTCAATTATGTTACAATGGAATTTGTTACTGTTACTTAGTTTTCTTACTATTACATGCTGGAAGCAAGCAATCTATTATTGCTAAATTTGAAGCAATTACAGCACAGTATACATAAATATGACAACGCAATAATTATAATTACCATATTTAGTATTCTATTATCTGCCAGGGCTGGTGTCCGTTCCATTTAATCAATTCCGATTCAACTATTTCTTTCAATTTAAGCAATTCCAATTCAGTTCTGTCTTTTTCAATTCTTTTTTTTTCAATTCTAGTTAAAATCCAGTTCAATTCAAATTCCAGATTAATTCTATGGGAATTTGGAAAAGTTGGAAGTTGTTTTGGTGGAGCCAGAGGTGACAATACCGTGGTGCTTGCATCTAGTCTTACAGTTTCCAACTTTTCCATTGTTAGTCAGATATAAAAAGTGGTCAAAAAGACAACACTGTTGACGGCATATTGACATGCAACAGAGAGACCTAACTTTGTGACCATGCTAATCGTGTGTGCTAGCTTTGTGAAACAACATGCATTTACACTAATAAACCCTTCCACACCTTTGGCCAAGGCTGTCCTGCAATCTTTTTTCCTTGAATGCCTTCTCGGTCATTTCTAGCATACCGCTATTGATCCTAAATTGAGCAGTCACTTGTCTATGGCCTGAGTGGAACCATTTGTGTGTGAATGTGCTATTTACTGACTCATCCACATTTCAAGTTCATATGCAATTCTAGGGTGGGATTGAGGACAACATTGAAAATAAAATCAGACCATACCAGCATAAGAAAATGAGGTTCAATTAAATTCCGTTCAATTCCAGTTTATCTTACTCAAAATCTTGTAATTCAAATTGTGATTACCCCGCAGGTAATTTAAATCATTCAGTTCAAATTCAAGAATTGAATTGTATAATTGCAATTTATTTTTGAATTGACCCGAGCCATGTTATCTACTAAGTGCTATTTAAGAAAAGAACATATTCTTCATTTTATGTTTCAGTACTACATGATACAGGAAGGAAAGACAAAAGTAATATCACTGCCACTTAATCTGGTAAATTATAATCAGTGCAATTAAACCATATTGCTTAACTGCTGCTTGTTATTTTCTCAAGTTCAAACACATCAGTTCTCTTTTTTACACCTGTATTGTTCAGCAGTGTGCAAGAAGCCACTAAACCCATATGCTTTCGTGAAAAGGATAGTTGGCATGAAAACTGTTTCAATGCACTATTGCATCTCATTAGCTATGCAGTAGTCGCAGTGTCTCCTGCCTTGTAAACTATCATAAACACCAAGATGAAACTTGCTGAGGGCCATGATTCACAGGGGAACAATCTTAAAGCGTGGTGAAACTAGTGGAATTTCTTTTGTATATAAATAATTAAGTAACTAGACTGTATGTACGCACAATTCAAATTGAACTTTGAAATGTCTAATAGTAATATAAAAGTAATAAGTATTATATTACATTGTGTTTTGTTTAATTTGTTTTCAATATTTGTAATTGTTACTAATACTGCAGGCCTAGTTCTTACCAGTTGTAGGGATCCTACTGGACGTTCGACAGACGTAAATCAATTGTTTGCAATGCTAAACATTGCTTTAGCAATTGTTCTGCCCTACGTAAACCGTCTACAAATCAGTTGCGGACGTTTTATGTGACTTGCACTAATGCGAAAGACTGCTCAAATTTACAACACTGTGTCCAGTACAAATACCTCAGGAAACCAATTTTTGTGTCTAGCGCCATCCAGAGGATGGTAATTTTTAAAAACTCCTTAGTAAATTTGTTATCTAATTTTGCATAGACGTATCTTAGGGTACTGCCACTATGCACGAGAAATCTGCATTTGATTGAATCTTTCTAAGGCCCCCGTAGGGCCCCCAAGGGCCCAAAAAGCTGGTAATTTGTCACATTTTGCCTATTTTTTCAAAAACTGTTCAACAACTTTTGTTGTTGTTGCATAGATTTATCTTAGGGTGCTGCCACATTACACAAGAAATCTGTATTTGATGGAATCATTCTAAGGGCACCTAATGAACCCCCAAAGAGGACTCCGAAACTGGTAAATTTTCACATTTTGCCTATTTAAAAAAAAACTCTTAAGTAACTTTTTCTCTAATTTTGCATAGACATTTCATATGGTAGTGCCACTATACACAAGAAATCTGTATTTGATTAAATCATTCTAAGGGCTCCAAATGTCCCCTAAAATGCTAATTTTTTAAACTAAATGGTCTACTATAGCAGCAGCTTCCAGTCCTTTTGTTCAACTAATCCCTTTTCCCACAACATCTGTCACACCTCACTGTGCCTGGCTGGTTAAAGTGTTAGTAATCTGTAATTGGTCACTGGTAGAGGCTTGGGTCACTGTGGCTGGTGGTAGGAAGTATGAATAATCTGTAATTGGTCACTGGCAAACATACCAGAAACAGAACACTATTCCCATTCCCAAAACATCTGTCACATGCGGAGTCTGTGTCTTGTATGGATACATATTTTATGTAGTTGTTTTATATAAGCAGAAAGTTAAGCTACTGCTTGGTGGACAGTAAGCTGCAACTGTCTGAGTTTGTTTACATTTTGACAAACTACTATTACATAGCACTAATTTTTGAATGAATCACATTTTGAGAATGCATGTCATTGTTTGCGGTGTAACTTTTGTATGCTTCATTTTCTGCTGCTACAAGTTGCGTTCATCTGAAAGATTATTCAATTACCTATCCAATGATAATACATATGTTGTGGTGTTGGAAATATATAGCTTTGGTATATTGTACACGACGGTTGTGATAGGAAACTATTGGACACTGCGATAGTCCAGAAAGATAGTATGAGATGTGTCACTCAATATATGAAGTGTGACTTTCAGATACTTCATTTCGTAGTGCTATGGATTACGATGGGCCTCTCCACTAGCTCCCTATATATTTATGTGAAATATATCATTATGTCATTAAAATATTTTAGAACAGGCTAATGCTAAGCTGCAACTGTGTTTGAGTTTGTTTACATTTTGAAAAAGTTCTATTATATAGCACTAATTTTTGAATTAGCACAACCAATGCTAATATATCCCACAAAATGACTTCTACGGGAAACAACGTTGGTATAAATTATCATCCCATTATTCTTACTGACAAAGACCTGTAAGTTAGGTGAGCAACACCTTCGAAGTTCTGACAGCAGGACACCGCCTTCGGTGAAGTCGAGACAAAAGTTTGACAAAGGCTTCAAGTTCAAACAGTATCACCGTCCAGCTGACCCATTTTTTATTATTTTCTTTAGACTACCTTTTGCTCTCAAATAATCTGTCCTCTTAATTTTATACATAAAGACATAATCTGTCATAATTTTATACATTTTTGTAGTAGCACATTTGTACTTCCAGTGTATCATATATTTATCACTTGTTGTGTATTACACCCAGCGGTGGAGCTAACATTCTCTGCCTGCTATTGTTTGATGGAAACTGTGACTAATCTGTAATTGGTTACTGGCAGTAGCTTGTGTCAACAGACAGCATAAGACTGTTAAACTGGACAGTTGCCTGTAGGTTTTAAACTGTGTCAAACAGTGAGTCTACCTTTTGCTCTCAAATAATCTGTCCTCTTAGTTTTACACATAAAGACATAATCTGGCATAACTTGATAAGTCTTTGTAGCAGCACATTTGTACTTCCAGTGTATCATTGCAACATAACATACATATTACATACTGTATGCCACATTTGAATGTTGTGCATGTAATATTTCCATGCAGTCCATTTGCATATAATTATAATGTAAAACTTCAACAGCCGTTTTCTTCATTTTCACTTTTTGATCTCTACCATGTTCAATGCTCCATAACTTCGCCAATTTTTTGTAGCAGTCATACTTTTTGAAACCGTGTAAAGCATCCTACTAAACCTTTACAAGGATGTAAGAAAATAATGTTACAATTTTTCCAACTTATCACTCATTTGGTCAGCCGGGGTCACATATAGATGTATTAGTCCAAAGGAGTTCAGGGCCACTTGGCCCATTTTTGTATACACAATAACAGAATAAGTTCCTTTCATTCATCGTCATCTTTGACAATGAGTGCTTTCTGATATAGAGTCAGTGGCTTAGCCAGTGAGCAGTCTGCCTGTCTTTAAGACTGACAGTTGACTGGCCAAGACAATAATTACTATAAGACTAGTGGAATTTAGAGGGGGCCAGCTGGCTACTACAACTACTAATAGTTCAGAGTTTAGGAACCCACATTAATTACTATTTTTGGTACAACTGATAGTGAAACAAGTCCAGTGGATCAGTATAATTAAACAAATGGCTCAAATGACACTGGTTTGTCATTAAAAAAAACCAGCCACTAATGTCTGTGACTGACATGAGTGGCTCCCACACCAGCCACTAATGGCTGTGACTGACATGAGTGGCTCCCACACCAGCCACTAATGGCTGTGACTGACATGAGTGGCTCCCACACCAGCCACTAATGTCTGTGACTGACACGAGTGGCTCCCACACCAGCCACTAATGGCTGTGACTGACACGAGTGGCTCCCACACCAGCCACTAATGGCTGTGACTGACATGAGTGGCTCCCACACCAGCCACTAATGGCTGTGACTGGCACGAGTGGCTCCCACACCAGCCACTAATGGCTGTGACTGACATGAGTGGCTCCCACACCAGCCACTAATGTCTGTGACTGACATGAGTGGCTCCCACACCAGCCACTAATGGCTGTGACTGACACGAGTGGCTCCCACACCAGCCACTAATGGCTGTGACTGACACGAGTGGCTCCCACACCAGCCACTAATGGCTGTGACTGACATGAGTGGCTCCCACACCAGCCACTAATGGCTGTGACTGACACGAGTGGCTCCCACACCAGCCACTAATGGCTGTGACTGACACGAGTGGCTCCCACACCAGCCACTAATGGCTGTGACTGACACGAGTGGCTCCCACACCAGCCACTAATGGCTGTGACTGACACGAGTGGCTCCCACACCAGCCACTAATGTCTGTGACTGACACGAGTGGCTCCCACACCAGCCACTAATGGCTGTGACTGACACGAGTGGCTCCCACACCAGCCACTAATGGCTGTGACTGACACGAGTGGCTCCCACACCAGCCACTAATGGCTGTGACTGACACGAGTGGCTCCCACACCAGCCACTACTGTCTGTGACTGACACGAGTGGCTCCCACACCAGCCACTAATGGCTGTGACTGACACGAGTGGCTCCCACACCAGCCACTAATGGCTGTGACTGACACGAGTGGCTCCCACACCAGCCACTAATGGCTGTGACTGACACGAGTGGCTCCCACACCAGCCACTAATGGCTGTGACTGGCACGAGTGGCTCCCACACCAGCCACTAATGGCTGTGACTGGCACGAGTGGCTCCCACACCAGCCACTAATGGCTGTGACTGACACGAGTGGCTCCCACACCAGCCACTAATGTCTGTGACTGACACGAGTGGCTCCCACACCAGCCACTAATGGCTGTGACTGACACGAGTGGCTCCCACACCAGCCACTACAGTCTGTGACTGACACGAGTGGCTCCCACACCAGCCACTAATGGCTGTGACTGACATGAGTGGCTCCCACACCAGCCACTAATGGCTGTGACTGGCACGAGTGGCTCCCACACCAGCCACTAATGGCTGTGACTGACACGAGTGGCTCCCACACCAGCCACTACTGTCTGTGACTGACACGAGTGGCTCCCACACCAGCCACTAATGTCTGTGACTGACATGAGTGGCTCCCACACCAGCCACTAATGGCTGTGACTGGCACGAGTGGCTCCCACACCAGCCACTAATGGCTGTGACTGGCACGAGTGGCTCCCACACCAGCCACTAATGGCTGTGACTGGCACGAGTGGCTCCCACACCAGCCACTAATGGCTGTGACTGACACGAGTGGCTCCCACACCAGCCACTAATGGCTGTGACTGACACGAGTGGCTCCCACACCAGCCACTAATGGCTGTGACTGACACGAGTGGCTCCCACACCAGCCACTAATGGCTGTGACTGACACGAGTGGCTCCCACACCAGCCACTAATGGCTGTGACTGACACGAGTGGCTCCCACACCAGCCACTAATGGCTGTGACTGACACGAGTGGCTCCCACACCAGCCACTAATGGCTGTGACTGACACGAGTGGCTCCCACACCAGCCACTACTGTCTGTGACTGACATGAGTGGCTCCCACACCAGCCACTACTGTCTGTGACTGACATGAGTGGCTCCCACACCAGCCACTAATGTCTGTGACTGACATGAGTGGCTCCCACACCAGCCACTAATGTCTGTGACTGACATGAGTGGCTCCCACACCAGCCACTAATGGCTGTGACTGACATGAGTGGCTCCCACACCAGCCACTAATGTCTGTGACTGACATGAGTGGCTCCCACACCAGCCACTAATGGCTGTGACTGACATGAGTGGCTCCCACACCAGCCACTAATGGCTGTGACTGACATGAGTGGCTCCCACACCAGCCATTCACATGCTTAAAGGCACACTCAATTCAGGACTGGCAACAATTAGTTCTGGCTAAGGGCCTGTGTAAAGTCAAGACTACACTACAAGACAGTAGACTGTTGAGTGTGACTTGTTCTTGCAGGTGTGGCAGAAGTTCTTTGTTCCACTCCACAGTCTCAACTTTGGCATTGGTGGAGACCAGACACAAAATGTGCTCTGGAGACTACAGAATGGAGAGCTCGACAACTTCAACCCTAAGGTCTGTACTAATACAAGTCACTTCACATATCTGGAGGGAATGCCAAGATTGAGTTTCTAGTGTGTCGATTGACGTTTCCTACAATACATGGTGACAACCAACCCTCCTACAATACATGGTGACAACCAACCCTGCTACAATACATGGTGACAACCAACCTTCCTACAATACATGGTGACAACCAACCCTCTTACAATACATGGTGACAACCAACCATCCTACAATACATGGTGACTACCAACCCTCCTACAATACATGGTGACAACCAACCCTCCTACAATGCATGGTGACAACCAACCCTCCTACAATGCATGGTGACAACCAATCTTCCTACAATGCATGGTGACAACCAACCCTCCTACAATGCATGGTGACAACCAATCTTCCTACAATACATGGTGACAACCAACCCTGCTACTATACATGGTGACAACCAACCTTCCTACAATACATGGTGACAACCAACCCTGCTACAATACATGGTGACAACCAACCTTCCTACAATACATGGTGACAACCAACCCTCCTACAATACATGGTGACAACCAAGCATCCTACAATACATGGTGACAACCAACCCTCCTACAATACATGGTGACAACCAACCCTCCTACAATACATGGTGACAACCAACCCTCCTACAATACATGGTGACAACCAACCCTCCTACAATACATGGTGACAACCTACCTTCCTACAATATATGGTGACAACCAACCCTCCTACAATACATGGTGACAACCAACCCTCCTACAATACATGCTGACAACCAACCCTCCTACAATATATGGTGACAACCAACCCTCCTACAATTCATGGTGACAACCAACCCTCCTACAATACATGGTGACAACCAACCCTCCTACAATACATGGTGACAACCAACCTTCCTACAATACATGGTGACAACCAACCATCCTACAATACGTGGTGACAACCAACCCTCCTACAATACATGGTGACAACTAACCTTCCTACAATGCATGGTGACAACCAACCCTCCTACAATGAATGGTGACAACCAACCCTCCTACAATGCATGGTGACAACCAACCCTCCTACAATGCATGGTGATAACCAACCATCCTACAATGCATGGTGACAACCAACCATCCTACAATGCATGGTGACAACCAACCATCCTACAATGCATGGTGACAACCAACCCTCCTACAATACATGGTGACAACCAACCCTCCTACAATACATGGTGACAACCAACCCTCCTACAATACATGGTGACAACCAACCCTCCTACAATACATGGTGACAACCAACCATCCTACAATACGTGGTGACAACCAACCCTCCTACAATACATGGTGACAACCAACCCTCCTACAATACATGGTGACAACCAACCCTCCTACAATACATGGTGACAACCAACCATCCTACAATACGTGGTGACAACCAACCCTCCTACAATACATGGTGACAACCAACCCTCCTACAATACATGGTGACAACCAACCCTCCTACAATACATGGTGACAAACAACCCTCCTACAATGCAAGATCATAACCAACCCTCCTACAATACATGGTGATAACCAACCCTCCTACAATATATGGTGACAACCAACCCTCCTACAGTACATGGTGACAACCAACCCTCCTACCCCACCCATCAATGTATGTATTTGTCTGCGTATTGTGGACTTAAGGGACCTAAGTTAAAAAGTTATTTAAATTTGGTGTGTGATTTTATCCATCTTGTATTCTGAAAACTGTCTATACACGGACATGCCACTTGAACACTTTCACCAGTGTGTCACAAAAATGGTGTCTTTGGTGATATGGTGGCTGTTTTTTTAATAATAACGTTCCTTAAATTTCACTGTTTATTGATCTATGTTCATTGTGCGCTCGTTGTCTTAGTGCAACAATCCCTGGGTATGTTGTTAGCACTGCCCAATATACATTTGTAAATGTTGTGTTGCAGGTGATTGTAGTGCAGGCTGGAACCAACAACCACGGCCACACCGTGCAGGAGGTGGTGGACGGACTCCTAGCCATTGTCTCCACCATCATTGAGAAACAACCTCAAGCGATGATCATCGTCCTGGTATGTAGGACACATGATTTCTCGATCTGGATAATTACTCAGCAGAGTCCTACAAGGATATTGCACTAGTGGTTTATTCCAGAGTATCCTTCTCTAGAGTTAACTACGCATTACACAGTTACCACTGCGTGGGATCTTTTACTTCCCCTGGCATAGACACCATGTAGGATACTCCAATGGCTTATATTAGGGTGACAAAATTGTTCAAGTTTCGAAATGGCGGTCAGTAGTACGATTCGAATATTGTGCCTTGACCACCACGTCCAACTTTTATCTTGATATTTATGGAAACAATTTAGTTTATTTGTCAAGGGTGTTGGACGGAGGAATTCAGGGAGAGCTCAATTTTCAGGGCACAGGGTTGAATTTCAGTGCACAGAATTTTGTCAACAATAATTTATTGCTAGTGTACAAAATAAGGATCCAATACATATTATTGGAGGGAAGGTCATATTCTGGTGGACAGGATATTGGAATGAGGTGGGTTTGGTTTCAAATCTGGGTGTCCCTGATTCTTCCAGCTTCTTATGCAACGTTTGCCAAAATGATTATCTGTTTGCTTTGTGACTCAAGATTATACATTTCTGTTCAGTCCTTGTGGCCAGTGGTTAAGTGCGTTGGCTCAGCGCGCATCTGGTTTTACTACCGACACGGGTTCACGCGTGACACCAAACTTTTTAAAAAGTGTATTTTTATTTATCATTTTGCAAATTAATATAAACCAAGCCATTTTTACAGTATGATGCACTGTTTATCATTAAATATATCGAATGGTTTGTAGTAATTATTTATTCGCGATAAAAATAATATATCAAGGGGAATGTGAAATTTCCGCTGATCTTGTAAGTTATTTATTTTCATTTATTCAGACAAACCACGCAGTTTGTCTTCACATATATAAGTATGATATACTACTGTACGGTATATAAAGGGAGTAAGGAGCTGCAGCTAAAATCAAAAAAATACTCAAAATGTGTTTCTGCTGTATTCTGATAGCATTTTATGTTTACTATTAATAAAAAGATCACTTTTATAATATAATATACCTCTAAGTAAATTCTGTCATACAATAAATCCCATTACCCAATCTTTGACAGCCGTTTATACCCGTTTGTTGTTCCAATTTGGAAACGTAATATCTCTAGAACTACAGCTACATTGATGTGTTCCTTTCTATATATTTTGTTGTTTATTCTATAGTTATGGGATGAAATTGTTGGTTGCAATGGAAAATATGGATATTTTACCAACACAATTTAAATGTATATTTTTTAAATATTAAATAAAGATAATACATAAAATATTTCTTTGTCATTGCACAGAGTAAGGTGTTGTAAATATGAACTAGAAAGAATTACATTGATTACTGCATTATAGGAGGAGCTACAACGTTTCCAAATTATGCAACATTTTCCCTATCCGGCAGCCATCTTTGATTGTTGTCATGGAAACGGGGTCTAGCCTAAAAAATTCAACATTTTTTATTCAGTAAGACACTCAAACGTATGCAAAAAACATTGTATTAATTATGCATTTTAAAAATATCCTATCTAGCTGCCATATCGCCCCTTAATCTTCAAATTAATCAGTGCAATAAACCTACATTACCAATGAAAAATAATAGCATCAAAGAAAGAATTGTACCAATTAGTAATGTGTGTTTATTGCTATTTACTATATACTATACAATAGTTTATTATAACTATATATGTGAAGACAAACTGTGGTTTGTCTGGATAAATGTAAATGAAAAATTGTACATTCCCAGTAATATAATTTTAATTTTGTTGCGAATAAATAATCACTACAAATAGAAATACTTAATGATAAACAATGTAAAAATGGCTTGGTTTATATTACTTTGCGAAAAGATAAATAAAAATATACTTTTTAAAAAGTTTTGCGTTAGGCTTGAACCCGTGTCAGAAGTAAAACCAGATGTGTATGTTTACTGATGAAGATTAGTTTTCTTGGTCACAGTCAGGGTTCGCACGGATCCCCAAAAACTATTAAAAACTCTTGAATTTAGAAATTATGTTCAAGGGTACCCAAAAACCCTTGATTATCACCCATTTTCAGAATAAACTCTTGAAAACCTTTTAAAAAGGTTTCGACTGCGAGAATAAGCTGAAGTGGCAAAGGTTTTTGGGGTCGGCTTGTTGACATTGTCAGGTTGACTGGAGCGGAGGTTCTAGCTCTTCATTTTTTTTCAACAGAATTGGTATTCATGTGGAACCGTAAAATAAATGCTTGTTCCTCTATAATGACTACCCGGTAGTGTTTATATTATATTGGAATAACTTATTCGGATGCTTGCTTTGACCCAACATCTATCGTTGCTGTGAATGTGTTGAAAGTGCTGGCATCTTGTGTGACATTCGCGCTTCTGACGTCACAGCTAGACATACCGAAAAACGCGCCAAAAATATGTATATTCGAGAGAGAGAAAACAGCTGCACAGCGTAAATTGTGAAATTATTAATTTATTGAATTCTGGTAAAATTATTGTCTTGGTGGAAATGGAAATATACAGGAAGATGTAATATAATATGAATTCAAGCGATAGTTTTTTTTTATTCCCTTTAAAACTCTTCTCATGTGTACACTGTTCAACATGTATTGTTTATTCCATACATATCAAAGGATTTAAGTGCAAAAGGTGTTACCTTATTATTATTAGACTGCCTAAGCATATATCTCCAGGTGTTCTTATATTCACATAGCATTGACTGGGTATGTTAGATGGCGCCACATGCATCATTAAAACATGGGCTATCCATATGTTAGAATATAGTATATACATTGTGACGTTATTTTAAGATAAAAAAACGGATCAAATGTACTTTTTTAAATGCTAAAGATGTGCTAGTCTGGGTAAATATAATTATGGCAAACACACAGTAAATATTTTCTATCGATGAGTGTTGCCATCTGTGTCTGTTTCCAGAGCATCCTGCCTCGCGGGCAGTACCACAACCCATTGCGGAAGAAGAACACCGAAATCAACGACCTGCTGAACGAGAAGATCCCAACGATGCCGAACGCACAGTTCCTCTACTACGACCCGCACCTGTTTGTGAACGTGCACGATGGCTCCATCAACCACCACGACATGTACGACTTCCTGCATCTTACCGAGGCCGGCTACCAGAAGTACGTGGAACCGCTCGTCGAGGAGATACAGACTTTGTTGAAGAACTTCATGACCGCTGATGCCTTGTCAGTAGGGGACACAGAGAGCTAGATACTTCATGACCGCTGATGCCTTGTCAGTAGGGGACACAGAGAGCTAGACACTAGCCACGCCGTCACGGGAGGACGCTTACTTGTTCAACTGTTGTACCACTGCTTTGTCGACGTCACGGTCCACCGACGCGTCTCCTCCTGCTATAGACACCGTCACGCATCACTGCTGCTTCGTGGGATGGTCCTGCATCAAAATGTGTCGGGTCGACAATGCTAGGATTTTAAGTGTTTGAATCTGAAGGATTCTTGAAAAATGTATGGTCCAGTGCAACATCAGTGGAGTTGTTGTTATTGTAAAAATTGTGTTTGAAATTACGCGGGATTATGGAATGATGTTTCCCAAAGTTACGATGGTGGTGGGTAACTGCGTGAAGTTCTCGAAGTAATGTATCTGATGTAAACAGATGTTTCTTTGATGGGTCATTTGATGTTTGGAACATGATGTTTTACACGAGGCAACAACTTTCAAAAATACAAGATTGATATAATCGAACGCTGATCATGCTAAAAATAGTGGAATTATGTCAGTCCACCGCCATTGTGGTGGTCGTCGCTTGACATTTGCAACTGTCGGATCGTTGTTATTGATGTACGCATTAGTACGGCTGTAATAGGCTGGTCTCATCCATGCTCCAGCCAGACGATGACTGCAGGATAACTCATTACAAGTAATCCGGTCACAGTTGAGTGGATTGCGTCGTGTGAACATCTACCTGTTGTTATTAGTGGCCTGACGCACTTAACACGAACAGCGTCATGCATAACGTGCATTTTGAAAGAATTACCGTTTCACGGCGGTAATGTGACATTTCCCGTTATGTCTGTCATATATATATATATGTGTAGGTAGTGCTGCTTTCCACCGAAAAGAGTATGTTTTATTTTGTCATTTCACAGTTAATAGAAAACTAAATGATTTTGTTGGCACCTGTGTCGACGTCAGTGGATACTAGTCAGCGGTTGTAAGGAAACATTTGAGCAGATTGCAATGTTCTCGATGCAAAATGTTGAAGAGTGTAGTGATTGCTCTGATGTGTTTAATTGAGGAAAGGTATATTTTATTTTGATTGAATGAGGCTGTACGTTGCAGAATATGTGTTTGGTGTTGGGAATATGGACCTTTGTTACTGACTCATTATTAAAGTGTATAATGTTTGATGCAGCAAGGCTTGCTGACATAGATATTGTGCATAAACTGACTGTTGTGAATAACTGTTATCCTGAATGGGCTAATGTGGGCTTGTAAACTTCTTCATCAAAAGGTGCATGTGTAGGGAATAATTGTCCGTTGCACCGACGGTTTTGTTCAACAATGCACAAATCAAACAAAATAGCTTACATGAATAAAACAAAATCACTGTATCTGGCAGGTTGGATGTGTTTTTTTTTTATGTGTAAGTAATTATTTTCTGGCGGGATGTTTCATGTGCGCGTAGATGCAGAATCGAACAATGTTTGTTAAATCTCATCATTAATGTTATCAGATATTTTGTTGGCATGCCATAATGGTTTCAATAATTTATTTGTTGATTATAATTTGATCTGCCGTAATGCTGTACTTTATAGATGTATATAACAATGATGTTGTGTGGCAGTAATTAAAAATATCACGAGCGTTACATTGTATTGTAGTTATATTTTGTGCATCTAACCATGTGGCCAGAGAGGGACGGTCGGACGGACGGAGAGGGGGAGGGAAAGCGAGGGAAGCGATATAGTCGGAGGGGAGAGAACAAATTGGCAATATATTTGGGTTATTTATCTGGTTTAGATTGGTGCTAAGTTGTAATGTTGCAATCGATACGTCTAGGCATTCTACCACGTACACCACCAGCCAAGAAGTCTGCAGCATCACCGAATAATCAAATTGGCCGGCGAGAAAAAACTTGTGGAGATTATTATGGGAACACGCACACCGCAATGGTTTGGTCGATGAGATTGACATTCTTCTATAAAAAAAAATACTTCAACACCGCTGTTGTGTTAACCTGAATATTAATATTTGATGCAAAGCGAGACCAACATGTTGCGGGACAATGAACCAAACGTAGGAGAGATTACAGAAGCGTTCAGTCGTCTGCGTGAATATGATGTCGGTGAACGGCTATTGTCAGAATTAGATCTATCAGATAATTAGATAATGTCAATGTTTTGTGGTGTCCGGTCGTATTACTGGACGCCATTATCCGTGGCTCGTGTTTGAAGGTGCATTCGACGCTATAATGTCAACTTGCTGCATATTTAATGTCGCGTAATTAAACTATATGACAGCGACGCATCGTGCGATTGCAGATCAATAAAAAATTCTGCAAGTGTGAACATGTATTAATGCATGCAAAATAGCAACGGCTGTGTGCATGTGTAGGTCTGTGCAAGCAGTCCCGTCGTGCATGCATGTTCTCTGCACGGACACAGAACACATTCTCAGTCTTCTGAAGCACGGTTGGTGTCCAAACACGGAAATTGTTGTTAAACTAAATCCAGTCTCTGTGGATCTCCAGGTAAGTTCTGTACACAACTAACTGGGATTGGGCACTTGCTGGCGTATTTAACTTGGTGACGCGTGTAACCTATATATTAATATAACTGCTAACTTTTGAACATTGTAAGTGCATCTCCGAGGCGCCGATGGCCACTCGTCTCTTTCGGTGTTCAGTCGGTTAATTTGACCATTGGCTTTTGATCTACCAATTGGTGATGCATTTAAGAAAGCACAATTAATTACGTGTTTTAACGTGCTTTGCTTTTCAAAAGGGTTTTTCTCCTGTCTTATAAAATTAATTCGTGATCTCCAGATGACGTTACCATAATGGCGATAATTTATGTACATGTTTTGTTGCTTCATATGGGCGGATGTATTGTGTAAGCTAGCAGGGTATCAATCAGTATTGTGTAAGCTAGTAGGGTATCAATCGGTTTAAAAACAGGGTTGATGAATGAAGTTGGCAGTATTTGGATGTGCGTATGCTTCAAGGATTGAGAGGTTGTGGCAGCTACATCCACGACTTTCCCAGTGATGACACAGAGGTGACGGAGGCTGGAAGATAGTTCCAGTCTGAGGTGATGAAAGATGGTTTTAGTCCGAGGTGATGGCAGCTGGAAGATGCTTCCAGTCTGAAGTGACGGAGGCTGGAAGATGGTTCCAGTCTGAGGTGACGGAAGCTGGAAGATGGTTCCAGTCTGAGGTGACAGAGGCTGGAAGATGGTTCTAGTCTGAGGTGACAGAGGCTGGAAGATGGTTCTAATCTGAGGTGACGGAGGCTGGAAGATGATTCCAGTCTGAGGAAATGGAGGCTGGAAGATGGTTCTAGTCTGAGGTGACGGAGGCTGGAGGATTGTTCCCGCCTGATGTGATGGAAGCTGGAAGATGATTCCAGTCTGTGGTGACGGAGGCTGGAAGATGGATATAATCTGAGGTGATGGAAGCTGGAATAAGATGGTTTCAGTCTGAAGTGATGGGACTGGAATATGGTTCCTGTCTCAGGTGATGGACGATTGAATATGATTCCAGTCTCAGGTGATGGAGGCTGGCTGGAAGATGGTTCCAGTTTACTACTGTTCGGGGAAGATGATAATGAACTTTGAGGTGGACATGTTCCTAGGACAGTCGTTGATTGTCTCTTTGTGCATACGTGCGAGCCTTGTACGCCGCTGGGAATGCTTCTTTGTCTTGTCTGTAACCATCACTTTCCCTGCATCGTAGCAATGTTTTGTTTGGCATTTTCCCATTGGATGTCTTTTAAAGGCTCCGAGTCTTTATCATAAATCAATTTCGGCGTCACTCCAACAATGTCCTCTGTTTTTTTACAAGAAAATAATTACCATTGGTGCATGTCGTCAATGTCGTATAAAACAACATCGGCCTGTATGCATTCACCAAGCGATACTCCTGCCATGTGTCCCTCTGACGTACGACTCCCACGTTTGCCGTCGAATCGTGTAATAAATGTAACCGTATTGGAGACAGGATGATGGTCGCTGCCTGCGTCAAAGTTACTTGACATCTGCAATATGCACTGCTATGTCATTCAATACAACCTGTTCAAGTCAGTGTCATCAATCAATGTTCAACAAACACACAAAATCAAGTTTACTATTGCGTCTATTCACGACTATGACTTATGGTGGCAATAACCATATATAAACTTGATTTTGTATATAATAATTATATATATATATGGTTATTGCCACTATAAGTTATATAACCAATTCCCCAAACCTGCATCAGTGTGGATCGTATAATTTTGAGAGAAAACAGCAAGGATACCTTTACAGCTATTATTATATCCTTCAGTAACTGACACACGCACACCGCACGCACGCACTAAGACACACGTCCGTACGCACGCACACACAAACAAACGCGCGCGGGCGCTGGATACCGCGCTAACAATTGGAATTGGAATAACTTCACGACAGGTTTTGTAGGATCACCATCTCCGTGTTGTGTACGATACTGAGGTTTGTTACAAGACGCAGCGATTCTAGGAGCGCCTTCGTGATGCAAATGTCGGGACCATTCCCGCACGTGATGTCGAGAGAAACACCCCATAACAACGAGTACTTGATAGAGGTTCCTCCCGACTACGACGACAGTGATGCCAGTGGCGGGAACGACTATGTAAGTTGATGCAATTACTTATTTCTTATAGCAACAGTTGAAGCAATTAGTTGACTTCTTCTTTGACAATGTGTGGAATGTTTTTCTTTATTAGAATGTTCCAAGTAAATTCTGCTGAAGTTAACTTGCTTGCTGTTTCAACATACCTTGACTTATAACTTCCAAACATGACATGTGTAAATTGTCACCGATTGTTAAATGTTACCAACCGCAAGGTCCACTTCGTTAGTGCGCATGTCTACTTCTTCCCTTAAGCCAGTGCAAGGTGGGGGCCACTGCATTTGACTTGTTCCTCCTCTCGACGAGTCAGTCGTTTCTACTTATTTATCACGATCCGCTGGCCTCACTCTCACCTAGTCGTCATTTTCCGTTCAAAATCTCTCTTAGCACTATCGATATCGCACTCTCTCTCTCTCTCTCTCTCTCTCTCTCTCTCTCTCTCTCTCCCTCTCCCTCTCCCTCTCCCTCTCCCTCTCCCTCTCCCTCTCCCTCTCCCTCTCCCTCTCCCTCTCTCCCTCTCCCTCTCCCTCTCTCCCTCTCCCCCTCCCCCCCTCCCCCCCTATCCCTCTCCCTCTCCCTCTCTCCCTCTCTCCCTCTCTCCCTCTCCCTCCCTCCCTCCCTCCCTCCCTCCCTCCCTCCCTCCCTCCCTCCCTCCCTCCCTCCCTCCCTCCCTCCCTCTCCCCCTCTCCCCCTCCCTCCGTCTCCCCCTCCCTCCCTCTCCCCCTCCCTCCCTCTCCCCCTCCCTCCCTCCCCCTCCCTCCCTCCCTCCCTCCCTCCCTCCCTATATATACATATATATATATCTATATATATATATATCCCTCTCCTGTGAGTGTACTCAATTTCTCAATAAAACAGTCCATTTACAAATCACATTTATTATGCAAACAACAGTTCATTTGGTTACGCTTTACATGCCGTATACTGTCCCGATGAGTCACACTAATGACCGTGTCAAGGTGACCCCAGTGGCCGGAGAGTCGTCCAGTAGGCCGGACTGTGGCCATCGTCAATGGCAACTGTCCTCGCAGCATCCCGTCGACGACGTCACCGCCTCGTCTAGTGACATCGCGATCTCACCAAACGGAGGTGGGGCGAATACAACCACTCGGCGGAGATACCCACAAACAGACGGACAAGAGGTAATGCCGGGGTCACGCATACTAGTCCAGTCATTTTAGCATATGACCTGCCACAAATTGCAACAGAAAGTTTTTCAACGATTTTATATTCATAAATATATTATGTGTAACATACTCAAAATAGAAATAAATCGTGGGTGGGAAAACCCCCCAAAATGCATAAAACCAAATGGCCACCATGTATAATACAAATCGCCACAACTCGCATCTTCATGAAATTCTTCATGTGACGATGTTGTTCCAATTGTTTCATTATCTGAGTCTTGTTCTGTTACATCATATTGGCATTTTTTATTTGAATGGCCATGTTGACGACATACAGACACTTCAAAGGATTGCGATGCAATAAGTGTGTTGTCAGCTGCATCAACAAGAAGATGTGCTCATACTGCGCGCGATATGGCTTTCCCTGCCATGATCTGTTCAACTGCTTTAGGGGCGTACTCAAGTTCCATTACTTCCTTTAGTCCCCCCCCAACCATCAGATGTCCAATGCACCAAAGAAAACTAAGTTTTTTGTGAAAACCACCAAGGTGCAAGGTAATTCTATGCAGGTCACTTCCTACAGGTTCGCTGATTATAATCATGAGGGCTTTCCACCAAAGAGGCTGGTCAAACGTGTTGACCGGGGTAACACCATGGCATCGAGCATGCTCACACGCAAACACTGATGTTGAAAATATGCAAGTGGCGTCACTTGAACTCATGTCAATCATCGGAAGTAACATTAGTGATGACTTCTCCAAACTGGAGCGATGTCTTTCAAAGAATGTCCAGCTGGCCTGTCGGGTCACTTGGTTTCATGCTGATTAGTGTCTGGTATTCTACTGCTGACAGGCCGTGTCTTTCTTCTCTGTGGAAGCAGATTTGTATGCGTCCCAAAGTGCACATTTCTTTGCCAGTGACATTTCTTTTTGGAATAGATTGGGTTGTCCTTGTGCAAGGAGTTACTGTAGCAATTATTACCATTCCCTGAAATGTTGTCTAATGTCCGGATGTTGTGGTCCACATTGTCTGCTGCATATTGAACAAACCCCAACGATGTGAAATCGGGTATGGTAGTCCCTTGTGCAAATGCTGCATTTTTTTCAAACTTCTGCACTTCATTATATGGACAACATAATGCATGGCTGTTCAGTGTGTCTGTCTACAAGGACACACGATGCAAAATTATGATGGATGTGTACTCCCAACCCAACTTGTAGTGGCGCAGTCAGAACTCTTGGATGGGTTGCCTGCATAATCGCCTATCCAATAGATGCTATCTTTAGACGAACATCTTTCCCCACACTTATCCCTTCCAGCAGACGCTTCAGACTTCCTGGCAGGAAGCTGATGCATTCCGCTTCAGATTCCATTTCATGGTAGGATGAATATGACTCGGTCGACGTTTTTATTTATTTGATATCATCCCGAATGAGTTTTGCAGTGTATGAAATTCCTGAAGGACAGCGTCTTCGGTGCTATTGAAAGTGACTACATTTGCCTTTTAATTGATCTGAGTGGTTATTATCCTGGTCCCAAAATATTCCTCGAGCTTTGCTCTCATAAGAGTTTTTTATATGGTTCACTTTCTGAGCCGGTCATAAATATCAGCATTTTGCTAACGAGATCATTGATAGTTATCTCCTCGTCATCATTTTCTTCCAGAAATTTGACAACCTTGATGAATGCAATTGTTTTGTCTTCGTCAGTTGGTCGTCCGATTTTCTTCTTCGGAACACGTACGTCGCTTTCAGACTTCTTTCATTGTCCGGAAATGTATGCTGCATGCTTGATGGTACATGGCATCAGCAGCAGGAAAATCATGCACATGTAACAGCCTTGCTTGCACGGAGTCGGACCATGCGTCATGTCTTTCACGACATGTCCATAAAACATTATCTTTGAATGCGATGGTTTGTATTGGAACAATGTCAGAATTGTTTTGTCTTCCTACCATCGTTGGCTTCTTGGCCACAGAAAACACTGTTTTTGTCAAAACTGAACTGTCCTTCTGCCGATCATAGGACACACGCATTAGTGTCTATCCCCGCATTTTTATCCACTTTAGTTACTCGACGAATTTCATTATTATTACAGTAATTGAGTGCAATAGCGGTGGACTTGTTGTCCAGGTACAGTGATTACATTATCTTTCCTTTGTTCGCTGGCTGTATTAATGCTTTCACTCCCTTTTTATCAAGGGTAGCTTTTGCTGAATCACCACAGGCAATTGTTTTACATATTGCACAATACTATGTCAGGGTTACTTCCATCTCTGAAAAAATCATTGGCCTGGCTTGATTTAATGCAGCCTGGTATCCGATGATAACAGGAATGCAACTGCTGCAGAGCATGGAACCCAAAAAATGACTGTTCCACGTTTACGTAATAATCAAATTGTCATACCTTAGTTAAGTCATTATTATATTAACAGTTTATGCAATGTTTAGCTCACAGCATTATCTATTATTGTTTACGTTGTTAGGCGACCGCCGACGTCATTTTCAAAACTATTCTGCCACTACGTTTCCTTTATGTGTTCATTGTCACGGCTTCATTCATTTAAATGATTTAATTTAACAATATCTTGATTATACAGCGGTATCAATTTTTCACTCATTATTCAGATAATTATACAAATGTTTATTTCTTGGCTTTGTTTGTTATTGTTTACATAGATAGCATATGTATTATATATTATCACCAACAGAACAGCTAATGTAATAACTTATTCAAGTTTCGTCTGCATATGCAAAGCGACTCGACCGAATGACGCAAACCATTTCTGGTAGCTCTTAGACGTTTTTCAAATTTTGCATGCGTGGACGATTTTAATATTCACAGATCAGTAGCATGTATGTTCTTATAAGATATAACATCAACTTTCAATAACAGTATATGACCAGTTTATCAACTTACCTCACCGGGAATAGGTACCTACATTTGGCATAGCACGATTTGGGCGTGGCTCCGGGGGGCATCTTAACATTCAAAGGGATCATTTTGCATTTCATTTATTTTCAAAATATTCATATTAAACTACTATTACGCAATACCCGGCTGATTCAATGCACATGATAATGTTTCTAACAGATCAGCAGATGTCAAATATGTAAGAAAACCAGGTAAGATGATCTGTACATCTAAACTACAAGTGCCCTTATAATGATTAGTAGTATATTATGACGATTTGGGGGTCTACTTTTTTGCGTTTTAGGGGGGTTTGCCCTCATGCGATTCATTTCTATTTTTTATATGTCATAGTGGACACATAACTGAGTATGTTCCTCACAACGTATTTTCTGTTGCAATTAGTGGCAGGTTGAGCCTTTTTGGCCGTAAAATGACTGGACTATACGCCAGGGGAACAAGGCAACGAAAGCGAACGAGTGGACAGAGTGATTATTTTAACCGCGGAATCTCCGTGCACTGGCGTGTACCTTGTCGATGGTATCGTAGGCCCTAGATAATGTGACACGTGACAATAATTATGATTTAGTAATTTAACAAATAAATTTTTTGATGGAGGGAACAATTATAAGTTGTGTTACTTCGACTATTGTATATATTTCTATAGCTTTTCTCTACGTTTCAATAGAAGTATGTAGAATTGTTTGGCTTAATTATATATGTGTGTGCTCCATGTAGGCGGACGAGATGACTTCAGTGACCCGAGATGGAACTGGCGGCCATCATTTGGACAGGGAATTAATTGCTGGCACTGGTTGTGGCAGTGGAGGAGATATCAGTGATTTGGTTCATCGACGACGGAGCTCCCAGAAAATCAAGAAACGCAAACGATGGCAATCTTCCCGTTACCGTGACAACGACCCCGGTCACGTGCATAATGAGTACTGTTTCGTGTCTAAAGTAGCTTGTGTTACTATAGTGCTAATCAGATATAAATAGTATTCAAGTTAGCTGCACATTTCGTTTATGTACAATTTTAGTTCCCGTTAGGGATCTAAATCCGGAAAGAATCTGGTTACTATGAGGCATGACAACGACTCAATTAGACAACATGTTGAGTGCTGGTAAAATAGAAGGTGTTTTCGTTATAACAATATTGTCGTCTTCTTCGTCGTTGACGTCATCTTCGTCGTCTTTGTCGACTGCGTCGTCTTTGTCGTGTTTGTAGTCATTGTCGTCATCATCATCATCATCGTCGTCTTTGTCGTCGTCTTTATCACCGTCGTCGTTATCTTTGTCGTCATTATCGTCTTTGTCTTCATTTTTATCGTCATCGTCATCATCTTTGTCATCGTCATCATCTTTGTCGTCGTGGTCGTCGTCGTTAATATATTTGATGGTGTTGCCGTTCCTGCTGTTCTGTGGTGTTGTGCTTACTGCCATTTTCTGTCGCTGGAGCAATCTTAATTATCATTGTCGCCTTCACTAGCGCTTTAACTGCTGTGTTGTCTCTGTTTGGCGAAACATGAGCTGGTGCCCCCACTCACGGTTGTTCTGTCTATCGCAGTGAAGACACGGATGTGCCAGCCGAACTAGATGGCCTGGAGGAACTCAGCGACATCCGGCTACAGGTGTGGCCAATACGGCGTAAACTCAACACACACAGGTCTGTACGTGTGTGTTTGTATTTTTGTTTTGTGGCGTGTGCGCGTGCTCGCGTGTGCATGTGTGTTTATGTGCGTGCGTGCATGCGTGCGTGCGTGCGTGCGTGCGTGCGTGCGTGCATTGGTGTATGTGTGAAGTGTGCGTGAGCGTGCATCTAATCAGTAGCATGTATGTTCTTATTGGTGCTGATGCACCAATGCTGTGTTCATATTATCTCGTCGGACTAGCTAGAAGACATCCACACGTTCACTGTGTACACTAATCTTTGCAGAATAATGAAGGAACAGCAACGTATGCACGACAAAGCACTCTCTGGTCGTCAGGAGTACCGAGAGGTAATGTCGAAGGTCAGTATAACACATCCCAATGTACTGGAGTAAGGCTGGAGTGTCATTGTTGGAGAATAGCGTATCCTAACCCATTAGTGGGGGGCCAATGTTTTCCCGAAGGCACGGAATGTTTTAATTTATGGAAACATTTGAAAATGCATTCTCCAGATTCTTATGAACAAGAAAACCGATGTTGTCATTTTTTTCTGTTGAACATTAATGACCTTAATGTATTTTTTGCATAAAGTTCTCTTGCTACAAAGTGTATAAATATTATGATTATAGATATTGACGACTATTGAATCATTTGTTACAGGCTTACTAGCACGTCTGACCGTCAGTGTTCCTCTTCACCCAACATAGCTATATATATATATATATATATATATATATATGAAAAGACTGTATTCATGAAACAGCAACTATAACTGTTCTACTTGTTCAACAGCGTGCAACAAGTGTGTGTAATATATAATAATATAATGGACAATGTGGTCTTAAAAACTGCTACGGAGATTCCCTGTCTTTCAGATGTGGCGCCGGCTCAACAGGGAAATCTCAAATATCGCTGAGTTTTTCACTCCGTGGGAAAAGCGGATTAAGATCATAGAAAGTAAGTGAACACCAGTCATCAATGCTAATCTACGTACACATAATAAATTATGACTGTTGTCTTCATTCACTATATTCATTAGCGGAACAATGGGATCCAGGATCCAAAAGGATTCATGTTAATATGACATTTTATCTAATCCTATTGAGTTTGAATAAATTTTGAACCCCCTAAAATGTGTCCCAGACCTTCGATATATATATATATATATATATATAATGATAATAATAGTAATATATATATAAATTATATTATATAATAATTATATATATTATATATAGCTCTAAAGTGTTAGCTGGGGTTAGAAGTATCGGAGCTGTCCCTGATGTCCGTCTGCCTATCACCCTGCCTGTGCTTGCGCGCCTGGTCCAGGCATTACCCCCGGTGTTCTCATCCCGATACAAGTGCTTCATGCTCCGTGCCATGATGGTCCTTGCTTTCAAGGCGTACTTGCGCATAGGAGAAATGGTGCCTCGGTCACGGAGTATGGTACAAGGTTGTCTGCGTGTGGGTGATGTTTTGCTATCTGGTGACTTAGTTACAATTTCTTTCCGGCGTTTTAAACACAGTGCTCTTCAAGGTCCCCAATCTCTCCATGTTAAAGGCGAAAGCCTTCCAGGGACAGCTATCTACCTGGCTTCTTTCCTTCGGGAGTTTAGGCAGGCTAGAGGTACCGGACAAGCCTTGCTGTTTGCATACCCAGATGGCACCCCAATGCTACGTAGAGAATTTGATGTGTCGCTGAAACAGTTACTGGTATTCTGTGGCTATCACACTAGTGCGTTTAAGGGACACAGTTTTCGCATTGGGGCGGCCACTGCGGCAGCATTACGAGGTGAGTCTGATGCACAGATCAGGGCGGCGGGCAGATGGACATCAGATGCCTTTAAGAAATATATCAGGATTGCTTGAGGTCGTTTTGCATGCTTCTTCAACATGACAGGTTATATTGTAGTGGGGTGGTCACATGTTTTGGTAACCGGTGGCGTAATGGCCCCACTTATAGGTTTAGGCTAAATCTTGATACAATGTAAGTCTTCAGCAGGTAGTTGGGATTATAGTTAGGTGAATGAATGGTGTGCTTGGTTAGTACGGTACGGTGCCTAAGGTCTACTGTGATTACAGTAGTAATGATGTTGTATATATCTATAACAATACTGCTAATGTTGTATATGCCGAAATGTGGGCTCTGTCAACCTGAGGGACAGGAGACTAGTATGGGCTCAGTCACAGGCCTGGCCTTGGGATGTAGAGCCCACATTTCTCTCTCTAACTTAATCTCTTAATAAACGTCATTCATTTGGCCTTCTTTCATCACTATTCATGACTTGTGTTGGTGCTTGCATAAATATATATATATATATATATAATGATAATAATAATAGTATATATATATAAATTATATTATATAATAGTTATATATATTATATATATATGTAATGATAGTAATATAATATATATGAATATATGCATCTAACTATAATTATTATTATTACATTATTAGGTCATTTCGGGAGCGTCGTGGCGTCCTACTTCACGTTCCTGCGTTGGATGCTCTGGTTGAACATCGTGCTGGCCGCCATCACGACTGGTGTCCTCATGGTGCCTCACGTGAGTGCCAACAGCTAGACCCCACTGGCGCTCTACGCGCTACGCCATTTTAGATACGTAGTCTTTTATCTACACTAACCCCTGTATTCATTCCACGATTGGGCAGCCAGATTTGCCCTCTTAACCCAAAAGAGGTAAACAAACGCAGGAATCGGGTTAGTTTTACTTGTGTTTTGCGCTCAAGTTACTAGCACAATGGTAAACAAAATTCTGCAATTTGTGTCATTTTTCTTTTTGACTAGTCTTGTCAATTCATTGTGAATAGTCCTTCCCAGCGAGCACCGCAGCTTCCTCTCCACATTCATTAGCCTTGGTTTTAATTGCCACTCACCTTGAACATGTCATTTCATATAGGTGAGACATTGACTACCACCAAGACTTGCGTAACTACCACGAACACACGTGTATATCTACACCTCATTGTTATCCAGAATTCGATTACATTCACAATAGATTCGTCTAACAGTCTTGGCATAACGGAAGTGTCTCTTCTCGGACGCTGTCAACATCCTCACCGTCGAAATGGCTCGATCAACACTTGTTTTTTTAAAACCCGGGAACTGTTGTCAAGTAGAGCTTCCATTTAGGTATGCGCACGCGTGCACAAATTGGAGAACAACTAGGCGCTAACCAGAAACAAAACTATTATCCTGATAGGCACAACTGACCGCCCATTAGTCATCGAGCCACTAACAGACGCGACTCTCATGGTTGTCGCTTGCTTTTCCAGATTCTTGTCTCGATTACACATGGACATTCGAAGCTAGATGAAATGACAGACGCCGAGAAAAACACCGCAATAAATTTGAAAACACTCTGGGATTTTGAGGTAGTTTCTTTTTGTTGTCAATTTTATATGGCAAGATGTGATTGGTATAAATATAGCATGATTTACGTAAATTTCACAAATATCATACTGCATGGCATTGTGTTGCTTTGAACCTAAACAATACAGTAGCTATTATAAAATAAACAGTTAACATAATTTTGTTTAAGACAAGGAACTCTAAATTGTGATCGTTCAACATGTTGTATGTTAAACTGACCGGAAGTGGAAACTTGCAGGGCTACTTGAAGCACTCGGTCATGTTCTACGGTCACTATACCAACGGTGGCGGGTTCTACCACGTCGCTCCCTCCTACTTCCTCGCGGCTGTCGCCATATTCGTCGTCAGCTACGTCATCATACTGAGGCGGTACGTGATGGCTACCGCACACACTTGGAGTTATGTTTTAAACTCATTCCCTTAGTAAGAAAGCATGTATAATTTATAAGGTTATCGTGACTAGAGAATGTTTATTATTATTATTATATGTAATTATATGATACTGCTCGTATACAAACTTCAAAACATACATATCCACGCACATATCAAGGACGCACGCACGCACTGGCACGCTCACACATGCAATGCACGCACACACACGCACACACGCACACACGCACACACGCACACACGCACATACACTCGCACGCACGCACACACACATACGCACAGCTGAATTAAGGGTATATAATATATTTAACTAATTTCACCACTTTCGAGATAAGGCCATGTTCAACTAAACATTCTATGCGCATCGTCTTTGTATCAATACTGTATGTATTTATCAATGTACCTACCGGTAGGATGGCGACCAACGCGCGACAGAACGGTGCGCTATCCCAAGACTCCGCGTATGCCTTCAGCTGGAAGCTGTTCGCGTCGTGGGACTACATGATCGGCAACCCGGACACGAGTCGCACCAAAAGTGCCGAGATCGTCACCCAGTTTAGGGTAAACAATGCATATATGGGGAGAGACTATAGCTATTTTTCCAGTGAAAGTGATTTGTGATTAATAAAACAAGTATTACAATTCTCAAGGAATTGCTTTAAATCGTTTCCTGGATCCCTTGGAAAATTTGCCCCATGATATTTCTTTTGAAATTTCTTATATCATGTTAAACCTTAATTAATTAACCTCATGGGTAAAATGTATGGTAAAATGGCTTCCATTACAGTTTAGAATGTTACCAGGTCGTAGGAATTTGACAATCGCTTCATTCCCTGAATAATAATACCATGTTTATTTCACAGGAATGTATCATGGAAGAGCAAGAGCGGAAGAGAAAGATAAAGTAAGCATATTATGTGTTCCGCGGATATTCCAGTTTCTGTGAGGAGGCTTACTTTTCAAAGTAAGCGTACATGCGCCTATTTATTGCAAAGAGTATTTTCAGTTCAGTTCAGTTCAGTTCATCCCGAGACCTGTCAGGTCATGGGGGGACACGAGGAACTCATTCGCAGCGAATGCTCTCCAGCCGAGGTGGTCTAACGCAAGTCTCAGTAGCGTTTGGACGTCAAGAGTATTTTACTGTCCACGATACAACAGGCGTAGTTATGAAACAAACTATATATTTTGTTGACATCATTGTGTTGAACATCATTATTGTATCCTTTTTCAGCGGATGGTCCACACGTTGTATGCCAACTCTGGAATAGTGTAGGTTCATACATTTAAATACCATCAAAATAATAATGTTTCTACATACATGTTGTCAACGAAACGTAAGTCTACAGTGTATAATATTATATTCACCAACATATCAGGAAAAGTGTGCGTGCGTGCGGGTAGTATGGTGTTATGTGGTGTGCGTGCGTGGATGCGTGCGAGTGCGCATGAGATGGCCGGGTGTGGTGGATGTTGTGTGGTGTGGTAGGTGTGGTGCGTGAGTGCGTGCATGTGCATGCGTGGGAGTGAATATGTATCAGCGTGTCCTACGATTCCCTATCTGGCTGTCTCTCCGCCAGGAAGATGCTATTGCTAAAGCGAGTAGTCGCCAATGTGCTGGTGATGGGTGTCCTCGCCTCTAGTGCCTTCGCCATCTACGTCGTCGTACAGCGCTCCCTCGTCTTCGAGAAGCGCTTGCGCGAGGGCAAATCCGTCAGCTGGGTGGAACAGAATGAGGTTGGCCTAAGTTGTCGTTTCATAAGTACAAAAAATCTAGAAAGCCTTTAGTGTTTCGTATTTGTTCAGACTCTATCCATCCCCACCGAGACATGGGTCGTATTAGACTTGGGATTTTTAGTGATCCAAAATGATTTCCTAAACCACAGCCAATACACACCCGATACAATTAATGTGACGTGGTTGCAGTAACGACAAAGTGAATTTAGCATATATCCTCCACTCCATAGGCGAATTCACTGGGGCCTGTGGGAATTTTGTATGTCCTCCCATTTAAGTGAATCTCAAGGACTTGCACCAATTATAAGTTTTTTGTGAGCTTCCGAAATTGTGAACCTCACCGCTTTCCTCACGTTTTTCACTTTAGGATGAACGTACAAGTACAAGTGAACATACATTGACCCTAAATTATATATTGTCTAATTAAGAAAACCATGTGAATTATATTGTTGAAGAAAAACGAAAAACGGCACTGTAACCATTACAAATATGGCACAAAGTTTGACAATACTTGTTTGATAGTCTCAACATTAAATAATATGCACAGTATTTAATAACAAATTTATGAAGATTTCCCAAAGCTGGACACATCAATATACAAAGTGTAATGATGTTCATGCAAATACCACTATTACGTCATCGGTATTTCGTGGCCATCAACTGTGTCGTCATTTCCGTTTTTCAGGTGTCGATTGTGACGTCACTGTTGACAGCGCTCGCGCCTTCGCTGTTCGACTTTATCGGCCTGATGGAGAAGTATCATCCCCGTGTTTACCTGCGCTGGCAGCTGGCGCGCATCTTCATGTTATATCTCCTGAACCTCTACACACTGCTTATAGCGCTCAACAACAAGATACAACAGGAGGTGCATAATCAGCGGCCACTCTAATTCCGCTGTCTAGGAGTTTCTCCATAAGTCCGGTCTTATGTTTTTCTCTCGATATATGATTCTTCATAGTTTCGTCCTTCTTTCGGTCCAATCTATCCAGTATACATATGCTAAACGCTACTTGATCTTTGTCTTGTAACCGTGTTTCTCTTGTGAGCTTCAACAGACCATTACATCTCATGGCGTGTCCTAACCAAACTTACTATCTGTCTGTCTGTCTGTCTGTCTGTCTGTCTGTCTGTCTGTCTCTCTCTCTCTGTCTCTCTCTCTCTCGCAATCGCTCTCTCTCGCTCTCTCTCTCCCTCTTTCCCTCCACACACACAAACACACACACATGCACACACACACACCAACATTCTTTTTGTAGATATCCGAAATGAACCAAAGCCGGCAAAACAGCACATCGTGCGATAACAGCACCCTGACATTGACTGACGATGGAACAATGCAGTTAACAGCCAACAGTAGAAGTGCAACAGCATCCCCTGTCAGCGAGCAGCGTGTAATCTGCTGGGAGACGATGATAGGCCAGGTGAGGCCATTTATCTTCTGAACTCTATTTACATAAACATTTCGTCTGTTTTAAGTATTTTCCACTGTTTGTTTATTTTTTCTCCATAACTGGCAGGCGGCATTTGACAATTGGTTAACAATTGATAATAGTTGAAAGAAAATAACCTTCTGTGTTTGTTCTACATATATGATTGTACGCATGGAGCTTATGTTATATGCTGTGAGGTGTTAAAATGCCGATTTAAATGGCAAACGATGGGAACACGTCTTATTGTTACCGCTCTATAGTAGAATCCGTAGACCCGTCCAACCGAATGTTGATTCGTCCTAGCAATCAAATGATAGTTGTATATCATGTTTGTCTACGTACTTTCCAAATATTTTCCCAACGTATAATTGCTACCTGTTGCTGTTGTTTGGTGACAATGTTCTGGGTCATTCAATACCACTAATTCGTTGTAATCTCCTGTTTCAGGAGTTCTTCAAACTGATGCTCTTTGACCTGCTCGTGACGGTGGCGACCATTCTTGTCATCGACTTCTTCCGTGGACTGTTCGTGCGACGCTTCTACCCCTGTTGGTTCTGGGACCTCGAACGGAAATTTGTGAGAGTCGATAAATCTATATCAATGTTGGTAAACAGCGTAACTCTTTTGTTGAACTCAACACGTTTATTATGTGTGTGTGCGTGTGTGCATGTGTGGGTGCGTGTGTGTGTGTAGTAAATTTGTTTATTGGTTGTTTTCAGCCAGAATACGGTGAATTCAAAGTGGCCGAGAATCTACTGTACCTCGTTAACAATCAGGCTATGGTCTGGTAAGTACAGTTGTCTCCTTCTGGCGGTGTTGCTTGACTCATACAGACTTTTCAAATATTGACTAGATGTTATCCAGCGAACTATGTTTAGATACAGCTACATGTTATACACTTGTATTCGCGTTTAATAAAATAACGCTCTTGTTCAATGTACTTCAAGGAAATTACGGCACTGCAGACTACTTCAATATCACTCAGTTTTATTCTAAACAAATCTGTAAAACTATATCATTCAGTTTGTCTAAAAATGTCAACATGGTTGAATCATTTTGTTTGTGACTTTTGTCAAGCTTTGCCTCGCCGAAAATGTTAATAACCATAGGCGTCGGAACCGAGGGAGGCTTGGGGGCTGAGCCCTCAATAGTTTCGGTGGAGGGGCTGGAGATAGGATTAGCCCCCAATATATAGGGAGATGGTGTGCGTTTTGAGAGAGGAAATTGTTTGATGGGGGTCTGGAGATATGTTTAGCCCCGTTATTTAAAGAAGGGGTGCATTTTGGATAGCACTGGATGTTTATGCATGGTGAGCCTGAATTATTATTTTTTTCGCGAGCTTCAAGTCTTCCGGTGTCATGTCTGAGCGAGCCGACAATGGAGGAATGCTGAACTGAAGCTTTGAAGTTTCGTGCTCAGCCCCTCAATATTAATTTTGTTTCGACGCCAGTGATAACATGTGCATCACATTACTAGTGCAGCATGACATCTGCCAAGACAATATTTCCTGAATGTAATAGTTGCTTGAACAAAATTTCCTTACCATTTTGTCTTACAGAATACTTTTTGGGGATACATTTTCAACAGAATTTACAGTGGAACTGTACGCTCTCGTGTTCGACATACATGTGTGATTACTTAACGAAGCTTTTACTAGGCAACAGGTCACACAATGGATAAGCCAATTGCTACGACGGTGTTGACAGGCTCGGTACGTTCTTCTCGCCCGGTCTTCCGGCCTTCAACGTCTTCAAGCTGGTCGTGCTCATGTACGTGCGCAGCTGGGTCGTCGTTGTGTGCAACGTGCCACCAGAGGGCGTGTTCCGCGCCTCCAGGTCCAACAACTTCTTCTACGCTCTCCTCATCCTGATGCTCTTCCTCGTTACCATCCCCATTCTCTTCCTCCTCCTGCAGCTGCGACCGTCCCCTGACTGCGGGCCATTCGTGTGAGTAGGTCTTCAGCGAGTCGCTCTGTTAAAGGGAACCAATCTCGGAATTAGCGGGCGTAGTAATTTGTAACAGGAAATCTCCTGTGTTGAACGTGAGAAAATGGGACATCGTTTAACATCAAAGGGCATTGCACTTAACTCGGCTCGCCTATGCATTAATGCCAGTAAAAGTTGTTTTGAAACTGGATGTTTTGTTTACCATATTAACATGTTCCGGGGTCGTATCTTCCCAATTGCGAATGTTGTTACGGGCGCACTAAACACAATTGACGGGCATTGTATCGTTAACATAGTCAGTATAGTCTTAAGAACATTATATTAATTAATAAGTGTAAAACTTGGAACGGACTGCCTCCTTTTACTGTAAAGGTTAGTTATATGATCCGATATCAGGAATCTGACAGAGTGTTAAGTATTCACAGGCTGCACGCTGAAATTTGTGTTATCTACAATTTGAGAAAATCACCACCGAGCCGAATATCAAAGAGCTTTGCGGTTAAAGTTGCATTTTGAGATTGTCCATCTTTTAATACACATTTCCAGTGACTCAACGTGCCCCGTACATTATGTAGTCACTTTCCATATAAAATTGACAACAAAAAGAAACTACCTCAAAATCCCAGAGTGTTTTCAAATTTATTGCGGTGTTTTTCTCGGCGTCTGTCATTTCATCTAGCTTCGAATGTCCATGTGTAATCGAGACAAGAATCTGGAAAAGCAAGCGACAACCATGAGAGTCGCGTCTGTTAGCGGCTCGGTGACCAATCGGCGGTCAGTTGTGCCTATCAGGATAATAGTTTTGTTTCTGGTTTCCTTCACAACTTCACATAATATCAAATTTTAAGATTAAACGGCACAAAAGACGAAACATTATGACAATCTAAACAATCCAGGATGTGTGACATAAAACATGCATTTTCCCCATGCATTATAATATATAAATGCTTAATGTTTTCTTTATATAAAAACATACATTGGAAATTTTGTTTGAACAGAGAGTACACTCGGTCTTACAAGGTCTTGATGGCTACCATCAAGAAATATTTCCCGCATTTGCTCGTGATCATACTCGACTACATTTCCTCGGCTGGCGTCATCATACCGGTGTTTATATTACTTGTGTAAGTAGACCTAATTTCCGCTTGTCTTCAGTTGTTTTCACCGTTGTTTCTCTCATCTAAGACCGCCAGGTGAGGCAGGACTCGATACTGGTCCTCAGTGTTTGTTTCACTTCTTCTGTTACTAACCCGTTCCATTACCATCTCCACCACCCGTCTCCACTCTTCTCTCTTCCTCCCCTTCTCCACCCCAACCCCAGTCTCCCTCCACACAGTCCTCCCATTGTCTGTCATCTAAATAAGACAAACTGTGATTACCAGCTAAACTACAATATTTTGCACGCCAGAAACCATTGGCTCTCCGCGCAGTCATTGCAGCAGGGTCAAACACTTCACAGAAACGAGTCCGAAATTAATAAACAGGTCTGCCACATGGCCGAAGTCTCAAGTGTTTTGAGCAGTAATAAGAATTGATATCGTGCTGTGTGTGTGCGTGCGAGTGTGTGTGCGTATGTGCGTGTGTGTGCAGTGACCTCTGGTATCTAAAATAGAACCAAGTGTAGACAACACCAATATGCCAGTTGTCGTACAATAAATCGACAGTGCATTCACTGCTACATAAATCACGAATGTTGCACTTTCAGAATGACGTCCTACTACCTCTTCGTGCTCAGCAAATCTCTCAACCGAGCCAACTCTGACCTCGTGGATGCGCTACGCTATGTGAGTGGATCATTTTTTATCTTCGACATTTTCCATGAATCACTCGAGGATAACGGGCTTTGTTGGGTTAATCCTGGGCAAGCGCGCTTTCTTTGTAGCCCAATCTCTGAAAAGAACTTACCATCGCATTGCATTAATCTAAAACTATTACTACTACTACTTTCCACAAATAATTAAATATTTGTTTAAACTTGCATTTCCATCGTTATTGCTTGACAGTCTCTCGCTCTGATAACTTATTTCATCTTTGCTTATGACATTATGCTTATTAATTCCGAGTTGTTGCGCCTCAAGGCTAAGATTCGGAGCGTTCTGGTGTATTCGACAGTAAACCTCGCCTAAGTCGGATTCAGTCGGATGGAGTGATACAATCCGAGTTATGCGAAAATCTGACTTAACCGAAGATGTATATCCCAGGGCAAACACCAAAGGCAGTCCTCTATTAGCCCTTGAGCACATGTGACTGACGCCTGAATGTGACTGGAGACTGCAGTAATTCTTCTGATGTTTATCTCCACACGCAGCAAACGTAACATTACGCAGTATTAGAATAGTTACGTGCTTCATTTTGGCACGAAGCTCTAAGATTACGGCTTATTACTGATTGTGAAACGGTAAATCAGTGTCCCTACGAATCTCGTATCTATAGCGCCAAGACAGGTTCAATTGGTTCATCTCAAAATCCGTACTTTTGCATGTCTGTCTACACTGCGTGTGTGTGTGTGTGCGTGCGTGTGTGTCTGTGTGCGTCTGTCTGTCTACACTGTGTGTCTGTCTGTTTATAATGGATATTACTACAAATGCAGCAGATGGTAAATGTGGCATATTCTTTAGTAACTTGTCATATATACCAACAGGGATCGATCTGGAAAAAGCCATGCATGTACCCTTTGTGCACACCAGAGACAAAACTATGTGTAGGTATCCCAACTAAAAAATTCAAACTTGTGTAATGATATTGAAATTGGGCTTATATGAGCGACTTAATGCAGAAGTAAAAAAAAACGTTATTTTAACAAAATCGTTTCAGTATATTTTTTATGATCTTTTCCAGTATTTACTGTGAAATATTTGGACCGCATATTTTAACACTTAAACGAAATAGTCTGCGTAATAGACGGTGTTGCGACTGTCTCATGAGGACGGCCACGCACTTGTCGGTCAACTCTTCCATCTGCTCGTTATTTAGATTAGCCGGAGTTTCTGCTGTCTCATCCACACCAACATAGTTGTCCATCGTACATGCAGCATCTCCACACACCTCGCGAAGCTTCTCCCATTAATTTCTGAACATCGCCTTCGTCTTGACATTCAACACCTTAGACGAATCCCGTTTTTGTAGCAATTTAGAAGTGTTTCCGGTTTCACTTAGTTCCACGCTGATTTCAAGGAAATGACAGCGTCCAAAATAGTCCAATTTCTTGATAAAATAGTGCGACTCCTTTTGATGTCTCTAGCCTCCGGTAATGGAACGTCATGTCATGTTCTTGGTTATACCAGCGTCCATTGGCTGGGTGACGCTAGTTGTATTAGATGAGTGAAGACGTGACGCCTACGCACGTTGTTGTGGCTGTCTGGATCATTTTGTTGGAATAGCCGTTTAATTGTTTAGTTCATCTGGTACATATACTGCAAGCAACCAAGTGATCCGACTTAGGCGAGGAAAACACTTTATTTCGGATCAAATGGGCCGACTCAGGTAGTCCGAGTTAGGCGAAGATCCGACTTACACAATCCGACGAAGATTCTTATGGGAAATACATTATAAAACAACCATTCCTCGGAATTCTGTCCAAGTTGAGCGAAGATCTGACTAAGGCGAATCCGACTTAGGAGAGGTTTGCTGTATTATTATTTAAGGTTGTTCCGACGTCGTCCATCCGTGAACATATTTCATTTTAAACCTGTCTTGTGCCATACAGTGTTTCTTGTTCTCCGGACTTCTAATGTATTCAAAACCAATATACTGAAACTGTAGTGAAAATACTTAATTTACCTTTGTCTTGCCTATAGTAATTAGCGAATGTCTAGCGATTCGTGAACTCTTTCAGGAAATGACAGAAGGGAAGAGAAAGATCTACGCAATGGGTGAGTGATTCGTACTGAACGCTTGCTTGTACTGTACGCCAGCAATAATATAGGCAGATGCAACTCTTGCAATGTTAACACAACTACAGGGCCTGTAAGTAACGCGCCTTGTTGTCGATCTGGAGACATCGACTCCATTTACGCCAGCTTAAATATTGGGGATGTTTTGTTTTTGGCTGTAATCATCAGAGTTTTTCAAAATCGTGTTCTTTTTTCCGGTTTCCGACAGATGATCACAAGTTGAAACAGTGGGGAAACCGTTGCATTAAGAATGTTCGTGGTAGTCGTGCACCTTAAATCAAATTATCACGATTTGACAAACCATGGTGGCGACTTTATTGACAATGACAACTATGCATTCTTTCGTCCAGTACGACACGTTATTGAACTAATGCATACTTTTAGTGATTGTGTGCATTTAGGCAAGTTCTCACATATAAACGGAACTGTTTTGAAATAACAACTTATAACATTTTAACATTCGCAGTTCTATGACAAGCGATAATCCGTTGTATCTCGTTTTAACTCCCATTTTTTACATAATTGTTAATGACGTTATGTAATCCATGTTATGTTTCATATCTTACTATGGACTGGTTCTTGTTACATTAACTCAATATTATTATCTACTTCATTTAGACGAAACGAATTTTGGGATAAAAAATGTCAGATATGACCGCCTTCGACTGCTTTCTGGCTCTTTCTCCTCATTTCGGTAATGCCATAACACAATTAACAAAGCTACAATAAACCGATAAACTAAACGTCAACAACTGCTTCCTGGCTTCCGCAATGCTAAAATCACTGGGCAATAATTGTGCATGCGGCTTCACTCGCGCGGAATCTCGCCAAGTATCGTGCATTATAGGCCCTGTATCGTGCATTATAGGCCCTACTGTACGTAAACAGATATCATGCAATACAAGTGTCTGGGACACCCACCAATCTCTACATTTGTTGCATCATTCTCCCCCAAATGTGACATAGCCTGTTTGATAACAATTACACATTTTATATACGTTTCCAAGTGTCTCTGGAATTAATTATAACCAAAGTATTTTGTATAAAAATGATGTGAACAATTTGTTTCTTACACCTCGAGTATGACGTCATGATGTTTGTTCCTGCAGCAACTGCATCGAAGAACAGCGACAGTCGCACAAGATGAGACATTCAGTTGTATAACAGGAAAAAAAGAATGTATGTTCCACAACCACAGAGCGGTTCGGAGGATTCTCAAGCGAGCTATTTAACAGCCTTCAAATGCGCATCCGACGTTGCTTGCGTTATAAAATTAGTCTTGCCCAGTTTAGGCTGTTAAGTTAACTGACCAGTTGCACCAAGATAATAATGTAATGATCAACATTAATGTAGTTTGTAATAAAGCAGATATAACGCTAGATTGTTTGTTGCAAAGTATTATTAATCAAGCACCGTACCAGAAACATGTACTCACAAATATGTTTTATTCAGGATCACCTTATTAGGGCAACATCTCACTCAATTATTTCCAAATATGAATGTAATTTTTTGGCATAATACATGATCATTATTCAATACAACCACAGAATGTTAGACTATTGGAAGCCAGTATTTTGAACACATGTTTGGCCTCTAATTGTAAAGAAACAGTCATTTTTCAGTTTGTAAAAAATACATTCATGTTTCAGTTTGTAAAAAATACCAATTGGTACCAATTTACAACAAAAGTAAATTCGACTTGTAAAACCACACAGAGAATCTCTGGTCTGTTTGTAAAGGTCACATGTGCAATGTAATTTTAAAGAAATGCAGTTCAGTTCTATGAACACTCCACTCTCACCCCGAACTCTGCACTGAGAGAACTAGCAAGCACTGTCCATATACAACTGGCACCCAGCCACCATCTTACAACATCACTACAACTGCCTCTACTATCATTATGTCATACATATTCTCATTTCCTCCACTGGCTTCTGCTACTTTCATCATAGCGTTGAGAGTTTGTAAGTTCTTCCACAATGGCATGTGTTTGGATTCTTCCATCTTCGGCAGTTGTCTATAGCGAGATTGGTATGTGCATGTCTTGAGACGACAATTTGAATCTGTACACAACGATCATTGCTTGGGTGGAGGTCTGAAAGGCAAACAAATGTCAGCGTTAATGAACAGTTCGTTTCTGTATCTGAAATATATTCCTGTATCACTGGCCCACAGTCAGAGGGTGGACGGACATTTGTAAAACACGCAGGAACCAGGAACTGCTTATTCCACAAGACAAGGGGCATAATTATTTAAAAAATTTAGAAATAAACCATATAACAAAATGTAAATATTACCAGAGTAATGTGAACACAATAATCAATACCGAATATAGAATCCACACAAACACATATACACGCCATACACGTTGCATCATTAGCCCTGTAGCTCCTTAGTACTAGGAGAGGAAAACTGATGGCAATAATGTAGAAGGCGATGGATGATGAAAGATCATACCGTGGCCCTACGAGACACCAAAACCACTTCACAAAACAATAACATTATTTTTATAAACATAAATTTTTAGAGCATTCTTGACATTATAGAATAGTTAGTTATTCAGTTAACAAAAATACAGACCTACCAAACTATAAGGATTTATTACGTCATGTTGCATCTCATATTGATACTGAGGTGTCCTCTTTTTGTATGGATTTGTTTAAAATGGATTCCCAATACATACATGGGTATATTTTGGGGGGTCGTTCCGTGTCATGTGAATAAATTTTCTGGCAACTTTCCACCAGACCGTCTTATTACTGGCTGATTTTTTATATGTCAAAATCATTTGACGATTTTCCAAATTTTGGCAGACATCTAAAGTTTTGTAACTTTTATCAGATTTGTTGCAATAAGCTAAAATACCATTTTCAGGAGGCCATAAAACTGTGAATATTTATCAGAGCTTTGAAATTTGGTAAATAGACTAAATGATATAAGAGGAATCTTAAGTGTCAGATAAATAGAAGAGAAACTGTGATACCTACAAAATGTACCTGAAAATACACCCAATAGTGACAGATTTTTATTTTCAGTTCCCATAGTTGCTATTCCAAAATAAATCAGGACTTTCACACCGTCTGTTTGCATCACGCATCTCCAACAAAATGGATAAATCATATTTTGGTGTTTCACATGTTGACATAAAATAATCAGCCAATTCTAAGATGGGGTGGTAGAAGCCATTTGTTCATCTAACACGGAATGACCCTCCTGTTTTCATTTCAAAAGTTTATAACCAAGTTATAAACGTAGCAGATTTTGTTTATATTTCATACCCTGGCGACACTTGTTTGCAAACGTAATGATGTAGGTTAACTGACCAACTGGATTTTTAGATGGATCTATACAGAATGTAAAGTAACATTACAGACTTTCACCAAAGATTTGGACAGATCTGCAAACAGGCACAAGAATACAGAAATGCGAAACAACCCAGCAGATAAGACAGCTATCCCAGCATTCACCTGTACTGGCCCACGACTATGGCGTGATCTCGTTCGAATGGTTCCAATGTGATCTGTTCACGTGGCTTGATCTTCTCTCCCCGCAGTTTGTTTACTTCACTGGCAAACACAGCCTCGGCTGCAGCAGTCGAGTCAATGCAGTTCGCCTGAAAAGAAATGGTCACTTAAGTTGCATCATTTATACTTTTCATTAGCGTTTCCTTTCCCGAAGCTGACTGAACAATCAGTAACATTGCTGGCATTTGGTAACTTGCTAAAATAATCACCCGATGCGGGAATAATGCTATGGTGGGACAGCAGGAACAGCCTTTTTTGAAGTGGTAAATCAGTGTCCCTACTTATCCATAGCGCCAAGACACGCTCAATGCGCTCATCTCAAAATACATACATTTGCATGCCTGTCAGCACTGTGTGTGTGTGTGTGTGTGTGTGTGCGTGCGTGCGTGCGTGCCTGTGTGTCTACACTGTGTGTGTGCGTGTGTGTGTGTCTGCACTATGTGTCTGTCTGTCTGTCCGTCTATCTACACTGTGTGTCTGTCTGTCTGTTTATAAGGCATACTACTACAAATGCAGCAGATGGTAAGTGGCATATTCTTTAGTAACTTGTCATATATACAAACAGGGTTCGATCTGGAAAAAGCCATGCATGTGCGCTTTGTGCACATCAGAGATAGAACTATGTGTACGTATCCCAACTAAAAAATTCAAACTTGTGTAATTATATTGAAATTGGGCTTATATGAGACTTAATGCATGAAAAAACTTTATTTGAACAAAATCGGTTCAGTAGTTTTTTGTGATCTTTCCAGTATTTATTGTGAAATATTTGGACCGCATCTTTGAAACCTCATATGTATTTATTCCCCCAGTTACTCTAAAAGAAAATATCGCTATCTATTCTATATACAACAATGCATTATTCTGTGCTTTATTATACACAGCAGTTCATCACAAGTAGGACAAATTTATAGACCAGATTGGTACATGGCCCGAAAATAAACTCATAAAACCATATTTCATTGACTATAATTACATAACGAATATAAATATTGCCCTGAAACTAATATCTAGTCTTAGCCAGTAATACATAGAACTGTGCTATTTAATTCAGATAAATATTAAAGATAATACAGTGGTCTGAAAAAGACAACACATGTAGTTTCCACACATGTCCCAAGGCTCAAACGACCGTGAAAACCACAAAAACTGAAAATTTTCAAAATATCTTACTCAAATTTTCACACAATGCACATTTCAGAAAGACACACACACTAGTAGATTTCTGACTTATAAACATTTTATTAACAATTTAGGTACACAGAGCTCATGAAAAAATTTCTAAGCATGGCAAACTAAGATATTGATTTTACAAATTACCGTTAAATAGGGTAAACTGTTAAGATATTGTTATTAGTTTCATATCATAAGCACATATGAATAAGAAATAGCACATTATATACTGCAGTATATGGCACACATATACTGCATACATATTGACATTTTACCTACAAAGAATTCACAACAAATCCAAGATAAACAAGTCCAATGTTATAAGAATTAGAAAAACATTTTGTTTTCTGATAAGAAGGCAAAGGAGGCCAAAAGAATGTTCACTGAAATGCTCAGAAATATTCTGACGCATATTTTTCGTATAATTGTTGTAAATAATCTACTTCCGCGACTGAGTATGTACGCCCGTTATCATCCAAAAGTACCTCAATATCAGCTACAAAAACAATCTGACTCCGTACATCAGCAACATCATTTATTCTTGGCCATCTCTATACAGTCTGAAACCCCCTGTTTAAAAACTTAATTGTTGCCACCTCTAAAACAGTGCCAACAACAAAAAACATCATCATATGCAGCTGCGACCGATATGCCCTGATTTTTAAATGTAAAGCTATCTGCAGTTTTGCTTTTTTTTACAATTTTGAAAGTTATCAAATTCAGCTGAAATTAGTTTCCTTTTTTTAGATAGACTTTGGCTCAATTCTTGGTCTAAGTCAAAATCTGGCACTGTGTTAGAAGTGGTATTCACAAGTTGCACATACTCGTGGCTTGGCACCAATTTTCCTTCAGTTCCTGCCACCCCTTGTTGCCCATTACCAGCCTTTTATCCTTTATATTGAGAAAATTTGTAAGGTACCTAATTTCATCAATTCTTTTTTGGAACTATCACATTTGCAGTCAATAAGTGCTGCATTAAGTTGGCCAACTGTTTGGCAAGGTCCATTATGTTCTTGTAAACTGGCCATCAATTTGTTCTGATTTTCAAGTGGCAACAGTTTCCTTTAATTCATTCTTTATTTTTTGTAAAGCAACATACTTATCTGCCCGAAGTTTTGTAACTTGTGAAGCTACGCCAACCATCTCTTTCTTAGTTTTCTTTAATTGACGGGTGAAAAACTTAACCTTGTCTCTGTCGCTAATTGCATCATCAATATAATTTTGCATGTTTTGTTCTTTTTCAGACAGATAGTTGATTCGTCGTGTCTTTTTTTTAAATACAGCCCCACTCTTCAATCTTCTTACTTCTTAACTTCAATCTTCTTAACTTTAGACATAACATCACTGTTTCATTGTAAGCATGCACATCTTATCTTTTAAATCATTGATACCTTTACACTTAGCATTACATTCTTCTTTGAGTTCATCATATTCTTCCTCAAATTCCTCATCTTTCCAGCAATTACATCAAATTTTATATTCAAGATTTCATTTTCTTTGTTTACCTTCTCCAGTTCCCTTTTCTGTGCCAGCACTGCCAGGTAGGGCTGGATTCTACACAAGTGTCCCTCCATTTTCTCAGATTTTTTAGACACTTTTTGTATGCGTGTTTTGGGCAAATGTGGAAAAAAGTATTCAACATTCCAGCGTACAACGCGTCATAGACTTTATTCATGAGCAGATTCAATGAGCTATTCACAATCTAGTTTACAAAACATGTGACACGGTTGACGCCCACATTTTGGTGATTCTACTACGTCCTCCGTACTGAATTTAAGCATCCATTCATGAAGTGTAGACATCAGTGGGCCGAATTAATTCAGCGAATCAGAACCATGGTTTCAAATGTAGCGTCATCAGCCCCCCAAAGCAAAAGTTAGAAACAAAATGAAACTTCGAAAGTTTACTTTGGTATTTGTGCCAGGGGAGTAAACGATCAAACAAAGGGGGTAAGACAATTGTACAAAAACAAGATCAACACCTAAAATAAGTTCTGTAGAGATTTTCTTTAACTCAACATTCATCCCTGTGGCCGAGATTATCACACTCACCTTTATGGAGATGACCACGTAGCCGCCCGTTTTGAGGAAGTTGTGAGCGTTAATAGCAACGATTCGCGCCTGATCTGGCTGCGCAACATCAGCAAATATTGTGTCAACCATTCCTGGAAAACACACAAAAAAACATATATTAATTATAATCTCCACGTCTCATCGGTTTAATATCATCTCTAAAAAGTTATGCTTTTGTTTTATCTTAAAAAAAGTCTTTACTTGTGAAACAGTACTAATTTTGTTTTCAATGTCAATAAAAATTGTAAAAGTAGATAGTGAAGTTTATATATACACTTTAAAATACAGCAAAATCAGAAATGAAAGAAATTTCTTATGGCCATACATGTGTACTTTGTTAAATTCACCTACAGTAACTGAAAAAAGACAAGGGCTCCCAGACATAATATATTAACCTGGTGCAGGGCTAACTTAAGCTTAGGTGAAGTAACCAATGCTGAACGAACCATGCGGTACTTACCGACGAGCATCCTGTACTTGTGTGGGTGGCGGGCATCTTCGATGATGGGAATGATGTTGGTTCTCTTCTTTGCCACGTTGATCAAGTCTCGACCACTGCGGTGTGAGAACTCAACCGCGTACACCAGACCTTCCTACAACAGCCACACGGTCAACTCTGAATGAATGGTTGGCTTCCAATTCTGGCAAACGACAACAAGTATATAACTATACATATATATAACAGAGTATATCTATCTCAATGACAGACAAGGAATTAAAATTTATGTTATCAAAAATATTCATTTTCAACGTATTGCTTGAGACATTTAAAGTATATAAGTACACAAGTTATTAAATGGCAGAATTCAGTATGTTAATAATTACCTTTCCAGCCTTAGTAAGAGTTCCTCTGTGGGTGGGTGGGGGTTAATTCGGTGTCGGTTAAAAAATGCAATTTCTATAGGCCAAAATGAAGGAAATCAATACATTATACGCAGCTGTGTGATAACATAAACCAAGGTACTGACCCATGTTTGTTCAAAAATGTATATGAAATACTGTATAGGAATTTTGAATTAAAAATTATGGGAATATCAATTAGTATTATATACTAAAGCCCTGCGCGGGCTGGAAATCTGAGCCCGCCCCGCAACTATGTCATTTGACCCGCCCCGCATATTACAACTCAGCCCGCCCCGCATATTTTGCCACATCCTGGCCCGCAGCCCGCCCCACCGTAACTTGACCCGCAACCCGCCCCGCAGTAATTAGTCAAAAGTCAGCCCGCACCCGCCCCGCAGCCCACAACAGATGACATGGAATCATTAAAAATATATCATCTTTATTAATCGTTGTTGTTTACAATATTAACAAATGCACGGCGCTGGGTGACAACCATGTCATACTTGGAATTCCATCTTTAAGAAAAATAGAACCCTTGTCATTAATCTAATTGATATAACTCAGCACAAGTGAATATGGAATGGCAGTTTATCATTTTTTTAATGAAGAACAATGAAGTTCACACCGCTGACATTAAATTCAGTCGCATTCTATGATCTTATAATCTATTTGCCATTGTACTGCATTAACATGAGTTGTTCAAAGGTTGAGTCTGATGTACAAAGGCAATGCTGTAATTTGCAATCTGCTGATATAGAAGTTTGCAATTTATATTTTCTGATCGTAGACTACTGATTGTTGAGGGTTTTCATATGTCCATATAACAGGCTCAAAATCCCCTCTGGACCAGGCTACTGGCAACGGATTATACTAGTGTAGAAGGCAGTTTGACTTGAGTCATCTTACTTCTACAGAGGAAGACTGGCAGTTTTTGTTATTAGCAGTTAGTACTGTCAGCCAGTGCCAAGTGGCATGGTCTCCACTCTCCACACATCAAAGGCCCGCCTGTCTAATTGGTGGGGTAACTGCTCTTTATGGACATCCTGGTGGCTTAATTACACAAACAGATTGATGGCCTGGACTGATACTTCCTCCTGGAATAAGCCACTAATCACACCTGACTGAAGGTGGCAAGGCAGGCCAGCACATGTTATCATAACACTGTTTAAACACACACAAAAGGGCAATCAGATAATCTCCAATTAACTAGCTCAAAGAATGTCCCACCTTGGAGTAACTGGTGACCATTAATGAGTTACAAAAATCAGCCAGCAGTAGCCTGCATGTAGAAATTACTAGCCCGCAGACCGCCGTGCCCCGCAGTGACCTGACCCGCAGACCGCCCCACACAAATTGAAACTTAACCTGCACCGCACCAACAACAAAAATCCAGCCCGCGGGTTGTGGGCCAAAACCCGCCCTGCGCAGGGCTTTATTATATACAGTGTTATATCAGGAGCTACTATCTAGTGACTAGAGTCAATGCCAAATAGCAACAGTTTACGTTATACTCCAAAAATCACCAATCCCATTATAAGATGTTGTGATTGACACAGTAATCATGGTATGTTTGCACAAAATACTCACTGGTCCAACAATATCGGCGACATGGCTGACTGTAGTTCCTGATGCTGCCCCCAGGTAGAGCACCTTCTGACCCGGCGCCATGTGAATGTTGTCGACACCGCCCAAAATGGCCGCAGCCAACTTGGAGCGGAACGGATTCCACGCTCTGTATTCTAACTTGATGTCGTTTTCCTTCAAGACAAAATGAAATCAATACAAATGAGGACAGGGAAATAATGAAGATTTGCTACCAGTTCAGAAACATATACTGCTCTCAACACCCCCTCTCAACTTGACGACACACACAACAGATTTATGTTAACAAAATAACTAGGTACAGGTCTCCACAGAATAGTGGCAATGGTGAACAGAAATGAATAAGTATCAAAGTAAGCATCATTACAAACCTTTTGTCTTGCTGCATATCATGAAACTGCATCCAAAATGGAATAAGCTCCCCTATATGTGTAGTTTTGCATTTTCTATGGTAGCTATGTCTTTCGCATATTTGATCATGGTCATGTATCTAGTAGCTGCAGACCAAACTATATACGGCCAGGCAACAACGGATGCTGATTCTACAGTCTTCTTTGAATTGATCTACTTACAAGCTCATGAATATTTACAAAACAGAACCATTACAGAAAACACTAATGTTGTCTCACAGATGGCCTTATGGCACTTACCTCTACAATAATCTTCTTCTCCCCATAGACGACTTCACCAGGCACAAGGTTCTTTGTCACTAGGACGTCCTCTTTGCCTCGTGCAATGAACACACCTGGAGGAAACAGACACACACATCAGGAGACTCTTTCACTAGGACAATGGACATGCAAGAAAAACCCACCATTAACCAGAATTCATTGTTAAAGTTAAGGTTATCAGAGGACATTATTTTGGTGACCCTGGTGAAGTGTCCAGTGTCCGTTTTCTCGAACATTCTGTACAGTATCATGAGCAATGACTGTTGGAATGGCACCTTACAAAATAAAAGTATAATTTTTACGTTGTCTATTGTGGAGCAACATTTTATGAACGTGGTGATAAATGTTACATTTCTCGAATATGGCATAATTACGGACAAGATCGGTTGGTCTCAACTTATACAGATTATGGAGGAACACAATGATAAAGCATGGTTAATTTTGTTGAGAATCATTGTTTAAATGCCAAGGCATTGTGGCAAATTCCCACATGGCCATTGCAAAATTTGAGCCTGGTATCGACAAAAGAAAAGGCACAGGTACCAAATATATATTTTTTCTTGTAGATGAGACATTGTCTCAGTCTCAACAATTAGGTGCTGTGAACTCACCCTTGTGTTTGTGCGGCTCCACGATGACCTTCCGCCCACCTCGCATGCCACCTGGTGGCAAAAACAAACATTCACATGACCGTATGAAAACAATATCAGACACAAAATCACATTTGTATTTGAAAGATATGAAAACTATTTGCGTTTCTAACATAATCATATTTGAAGAAATATCAAGAATTTGCAGATAAAATAATTCCAAGTTTACGTATGACACAAGTTTGAAACACACAAAGACAAAAGACGGCAAGCCTTTTATAAGTATAAAATAACACGGTAATAATACTTTACAGAATTTTACTTAGAAACAAACTTCATTGGCTTGTATGCTCAACATATTTTGAATATGATAAAAACACTTACCCCTTCCGCCCCCGAATCCACCTCTGCCGCCACGATCACCCCCTCGGCCACCGCCCCTCGGACTGAACCCTGAAAAATTAACACACTCAGTCTTTATACCTTAAAAACAAGATGTTTATGTCAAAGAACACAAAATATTTTAAATTACAGTTCCAAAAGCACACAAATAAGTTTACTCTTGACAACTAACAGTTGGAATGTCTACACATTGAACAATGAAATATACAAATCCACACAAGTACGATCCGGCTGTAAATCACAGGAAACTACTTAAAGGAAAGGAATATTATGTTTGTTCTTAATGATTACTTAATAATGAACTCACACACAAAATACGTGGCACTAAAAATTACATGAAAATTGTTAGTTACAAACACATATTTTTCGTATAATTGTTGTAAATAATCTACTTCCGCGACTGAGTATGTACGCCCGTTATCATCCAAAAGTACCTCAATATCAGCTACAAAAACAATCTGACTCCGTACATCAGCAACATCATTTATTCTTGGCCATCTCTATACAGTCTGAAACCCCCTGTTTAAAAACTTAATTGTTGCCACCTCTAAAACAGTGCCAACAACAAAAAACATCATCATATGCAGCTGCGACCGATATGCCCTGATTTTTAAATGTAAAGCTATCTGCAGTTTTGCTTTTTTTTACAATTTTGAAAGTTATCAAATTCAGCTGAAATTAGTTTCCTTTTTTTAGATAGACTTTGGCTCAATTCTTGGTCTAAGTCAAAATCTGGCACTGTGTTAGAAGTGGTATTCACAAGTTGCACATACTCGTGGCTTGGCACCAATTTTCCTTCAGTTCCTGCCACCCCTTGTTGCCCATTACCAGCCTTTTATCCTTTATATTGAGAAAATTTGTAAGGTACCTAATTTCATCAATTCTTTTTTGGAACTATCACATTTGCAGTCAATAAGTGCTGCATTAAGTTGGAAACTACTTAAAGGAAAGGAATATTATGTTTGTTCTTAATGATTACTTAATAATGAACTCACACACAAAATACGTGGCACTAAAAATTACATGAAAATTGTTAGTTACAAACACATAACATGATTATAAAAGGTCATGAGATGAGACTTACCCCTGCCACCTCCTCGACCCCTGAAGCCACCACGGTCACCTCCTCCACGCCCACCTCTGAAACCTCCCCGGTCACCACTACCGCCACGACCTCCTCTGAAGCCACCCCCTCGACCACCTCCTCTTCCGCGGGGTGAAAACTCTACAACAGAATGGTTCATTGATTAGTTGTCTTGTAAACAAAACTACTGTGATGACTGTGTTCTGCACACACAAAATCTACAAATTAATTATTTTTAATTTACTACCTTGTTTTCGGACAAAGCATAACTTCTCAATGATGACATTACAACTACTTATTAATAGCATGGGTCGTCAAATGAGACACAAATGTCAGGACTCGTTCCTAAATATGAAAGTACACTCTGGTGCCCTAAAGAGTATTTACTGATTGTAATACGTTTTAACTTTATTAAAAGTAATGATGTTGTAAATTAGTGCAATCAACACAGTAATGTAGAACTAATTTGGTGATATTAGCCATGGCATGTAAATAATTTATTGATCTATGCCAATCTAATGTTACACCTTTACCAATCAAATGTTTATATTATTGCTGCAACTATTACATATTACAACAGACCCTTGTTTTACGACTCTTAGTAATTTTTAGTCATAAGCGCACATGGCCATGGGATGGGTCGATAGTTATTGAATCTATCATCACAGATAGAAAACAAAAAGTTTCAGTAAATGGAGAAGAGTCTAGTTGGAAAGAGGTAATATCAGAGATAACCCGGGGTTCCGTCCTAGGACCCTTACGTTTTGTTCTATATTTAAAAGACCTCCCAGATCTAACAAATTCAAATACATTTCTATCTGCCGATGACATCAAGATATTTAGTCATAACAAATAAAGATGACCAGGATATTCTACATTATTTAAGTATCCTTGAACAATGGAGCGACAAATGGTTGTTAAAATTCCATCATGATAAATGTCTACACATGAAAATTGGGGAAAATAATATAGGTGAAAACAAATATTTCATGACAACAAATAATGTTAAACATGCTCTTGTCACCAGAGATAAACAAAGATTTAGGAGAAATTACTGATTCAAAACCTTCATTTGACAATTACATCAACCCAGTGGTTAATAAAGCAGGGTTGCACTCTAGCCGGTCAAAACTGGTTTTGACCGCTTAGCGGTTAAAAGCTGGTCAAAACCTATTAATACTATTGAAAACACTAAAACTAACCCAAATACACCAAACTTCTCCTTACATTTAGCTCATACACTAATTTTACCTAGTGATTGAATATAAATATCTACTTGCTTAAAACAAGCATAGCTGCAGGTTTTGAAACATCAATGCTGAATTGTCGTGCAATTACTCTGAAGCAGTCCTTGTTCCTGCACAAATGAAACTGAATTGACACACATGCTTAATAAATAAAAGCATGTGTATAACCAGTATTAATTATTGTACAGTATTGACCAGTTACTTTATATGCACAAATAATCAAGAAACTATTTTGGCAGAAAAAAAGGTGGCCGTGTTCTTGAATAATTCATGTAGACTGCGGCCTGGCCCTAAATCTACACTACGGAAACGGCCTGGCTACGCTGAATTCGAATACGTTGTCTGGTGTCAATTTTTTTAGTGTGCTTAATTATCACTTAATGTAAATAAAACTAGTTAATTAAAAATTATATAATATAGTAAGGGTAAATGTTCCATGTGTCTGCAAGCATCAATCATGAGAACTTATATAGGCTATCTTTTGAAAAAACACAAATTCAATTGGTTAATCTAAAAAACAAAACAGGACCAACAACAGAGCATGGACCATGAACTACTTTTTATGCTTTACATTGATTATTACTCTGACATGTTTACACATATTGTTGAAAATCACAGTCTACTTTTTGGATAAAATTGATTTGAATACAATGAGCAATAATACCTCAAGACATCTTGTTTCTTATTCATACTGAACATATATTGCATTGTTTTTTATAGTGATTAACAATTAATTACAGAAATATTGCACACAATTATCACTAAATTAGGTTTTGACCATTTTCAGGGAAAATGAGCCCGGTTTTAACCAGATTAAAACAGGGCGGTTAAAACGGTTCAATCCTGTAAGAAGGCAACCAGAAAGACAAAAATAATCAGAAGAACTTTTCAATTCTTAGATACACACACTTTCTTCCCACTATATAAGACTATGGTTAGATCCCACCTAGATTATGCAATAGCAGTATGATATCTATGATGAAACATAAAATAGCCATAGAAAATGTCCAAAGAGCCACAAAAGAACTATCTGGTATGATGGACTTATCATATATTGAAAGACTTAAATTACTTAAGTTACCCACATTAGCATATCAAAGATTAAGAGGAGACTGATTGAAGTTTATCAAATAATGCATAAGCTACATGATAATAAATCCACACCAAACCTTGCTAAATGGGAGGATGTGGCATTACGATCCGGTAACAGAGGACACTCCCTCAAACTATTCAACCAAAGAGCAAAACTAAACATAAGAAAAAATGCATTCCGCTTAGAGTGGCCAAACCGTGGAATAGTTTACCTGATTTGGTAATACAAGCTAGATCACTAAATTAATTTTAAAACCGCCTTGACAAATTCTGGTCAACCCAGGAGATTCTATATGACTTTGAAGCCCTACTAACATTAAATACTGGAACCAGAAACCACAAACTTTTAATACTAGATCCCGAAATCGAAGATCTGATCACTGAGGAACCGAGTGGATCCTGCGATCAGAATAGTCCCAGAGGTTTACCTGGATATCTGTGTTCAAGGGTTCTCAGGACCCCAGCATTATTTTGAGGGGTCCCAAGTTTGTAGCGAGGTTGTTTTCTGAATATCACAACTTATACAACTCATGTAAACCCGGTTATTATTAGTTTGATACTAACAGGAACTCAACAACATAATGTGCCTTGTTATAATATACTGTGTTTATTTGTTGATGTGTTCCCTTGATAATCAATGTAGTTTTGGAAGTTAGAGCAGCCTTCCTCACTTATGAGAGGGCGTGCTAGTCTGCTAGATGCCTTGGCTTGCGTGTAAATCTCACATTGGGAGATCTCATAAGACTAACCTAAGGATATTGAGGAAGACACGACTCACTTTGGAAGGATTATGAATTTGTTTCGGTGGCGGGAAACCTGGTGATGACAGTAGCATTGGAATAGCCAACAGGCAACAGATGGAACTGTGCATTAGTTTGTGGACACTTAATTGTGACGTTATGTAGAATCAGGGCCCACCCCAATTTCGGCATTATTGGCAGCTGTTCCTAAACATTATACCTCAATGCATTTATTCCATCAATCCACACCGTTTCAGGAATATAACGTCCCAAACAGTGCCCGCTCAGGTTTGAATCAGTGTGTGCCACTGCGGTCGCGGGTTACTGCACGTCGTACTTGAAACAAGCAATATTAATAAATAGCATCTTGACGCAAACCGGACCGCTATTCCGGCCTCAAAAGGGCCCTCAAATCAATATTTTATTACAATGTACTGTACATCTGAAACAATGTGGAATGATGGCATAAACATATTGAGGTATCGAATCGGTTCGATTATTGGACGAGCGACTGGTGCGATCGGTCCCGGAATGGGAGTCGGGATTGCACTCTCTACTGTTGACGTACAGTCCATCATTTCTCTGGTGATAACAAGCGGTTAATTATACAAAAGAATGTTCGTAAATCCCTTTGTTTTTCATCGCTGTAGCTCACAAATTAGGAAGTCTCAGAATGCACAGCGACTGCGGTCAAACGCTGAAGCCTGAACAGACATGCGCACGGATTGGAATGGTATTATGGCTCACAAATTAGGAAGTCTCAGAATGCACAGTGACTGCGGTCAAACGCTGAAGCCTGAACAGACATGCGCACGGACTGGAATGGTATTATGGCTCACAAATCAGTCCCTAGCTCTTCTAGGCACTCTGCAAAACTACACGCAGGGCGGCGCCACACAGAGGATTAGGCATCCTTCAAGACATAACCGGGAAGCATACGTCTACGGGAATAGTCATTTGGAAGGACTCATGAAAAAATTTCATGAACTGATTCGGTAATAGACTACCAAGTTAGACATTTATATTAAATTTATATTTTTGTTACATGTCATCGATAACGATTATTTTTCACGCGTCCGGGTAGTTTCTATGCGTATAGGACGCAGGATCTTGCGTCCCGTAAACCCCTGCAGTCCTAAGGTAACGTTACACCTATTATCGCCCTTTATTTGTCGCATTCTCAGTCAGATGACGTCTTTGTTTGAAAATTACATTACATATAAATTATAATGATATGTAAACGTACACCGAACGAAATTAGTTATGTAACTAACTGTTAACTAAAAGGACACCAGGTGACGCCTTCTGAATCTAACAGCGATCAATGCAGAGAAGATGACGATAGCATAAGAATGACGCACATGCATAACGAAATTCAGGCACACCATGGTCAAAATTTGATGGTCTTATTCTGCTGAAAATAGTCTTTACATGCATATCTATCCGGGCATTCAAACTGTTGAATTGTAGCTGTACATAACAACACGTCTATACACCGACTCATATTATTACAAAATGCATAATTTTATGAATACCTCCGTAACCCATATTGACCAGCACTCAATTGTATAAACACGTGGTCGCTGCTGAAAGGCGCACGCGCAGTTGCAATACTTGAACTAGTCTCGATTATGCAGGATCCACGATGTGGCGCCACCGGTTGTCACACATGAGAGATCGTTGGGCCTGGATCTAAAGACAAAGAAGAGGGCTACTATGTATCAAGGTTACAACCAAAGAACTTGCATATGCGTCGGAACCGGGTGGGGACTTGGGGAACCTCTATCCCCCTAATAATTTAGGTGGGGCTGGATATAGGATTAACCTTCCAGTATTTAGGTAATATGATGTTTTGGTGGCCTCGAGGGGGGGGTGCAAATCGAGGTTTGTTTAAATTAATGTCTCAAGGTGGGTGTTTTGTGGCGAGCCTCAGGGGGTGCAAATCGAGGATTTTGGAGAGCTTCAGGCCCTCCCTGTATTCACCACGTTCTGATGTCATTGAATTGAATACGAATCAACTGAACCAACTTTAAACTTAAATTAAAGTCACACAACATTCTTAGACTACAGACGGTATCGTTTAAAAAATACCATAATCTACGTGTATAGGGGGCGGAAGAGCTGGATAGATATGTTTAGTTCTTACATTTCGGCAAGAGGTGCATTTGAGGTTTTATGAGTCTTATCTTAGGGGGTTATTTACCAATGGAAGTTTTGGGTGAACTTCACATGGGTGTGGGGTTGGAGGATGTTTTGACGTGCCTAGCTCAGCCACCTCCCTCAATATTCACAACGTTACGTGACTATGCAAAAATAAAAAATACATGGGTTATCATCACATTTGCTGAATATTATTGCCAATGATGATATATATGCCAAATTAACAAAATGCATACGTCAACGTGTGCAGGTTTAGGCGTTGTCACCATTAAATCTATGCTCCCATCTAAGGTGACACTTTCACGTCCAAAACTTTACAGGTTACATCACAATGGTCCGTAACGATGCATACGAATTTAACTCCAGTAAGGACACTGAATAAACTAGTGCATTCATTTGGTTTAATTAAATCCAATAACATAAATGCTGCATAGGTAACCTAATTAGCACTGACTTCACTTTTAGTGCCGTCTACACGATTTGACTTCGTTTGTATGTAGATGAGGTTCGCTGACAACGCGCTGTAGTGTCTAAGCCACGGGTCCAAGTAACATTGCGTTCTATTATGTTATACAAGTAGGACACTCTTGACATACACGTACGGTTCGCTCGCTCAGGACAACGTTGGTTCAGGCACGGTTGCCTGGGCAATGGCATGACGTTAGGCATGAGTTGGCGCTATGTTAATCCTGAGTCTTGTTAACAATAACATTATTGCCGCGATGATTTGAACAAACGTGTGGTTTTTAGATCAATCATAATACACCTTTTATATTAGTTATGGCACTGCATTGGGTAAACCTATTTTCAGATACCAATAATTCTCAAACTAATATCTTTATAATACTGTTATAATTTATATGCATTTGACATAGTTATATGGTACCCTGAAACATTCTAGTAATTTTAGTACATGTTTTTCTTGGTGGTGAATGATATTGTTATTAGTGGTGAATGCGCGTGCGTGCGTGCGTGCGTGCGTGTGTGTATGTGTGCGTGTGTGACAATACAATTACAACTCTTCTTTGACGCCGTTAAAACTGCGAGGGCGAACGTATGGAGGCAGTCTCGTGCGACACGCTCTACATGCTACATCGCCGCCACGACCATCCTCCGACCCCGACTCGCTGCAGACGGACTTCGTGCCATCCACCGCCGACTCTCTAGTCAATTTAGCTACCAGAATCCGACGTCTCTCACGCCAAAACGCAGGCGCCGGAATTGGGGGTTTGGGGGTTCAGCCCGAAAGGGTTGGAAGTGGGGAGCCCCCTAATAATTTAGTGGTTTTTAAAATTTGTTTTGATGAGCGCCATTTAAATTGAGCAACTTTCGCAAAAACGTCATCGCAAAAAGTCTTCAACCATCAGTAACCGCAACTAATCCTCAACAGCACCCCGTTCCCTTGTCTTTCAAAGTCCAAAGTCATATCCGGTCAGACAGCGGAATGCTGATGCTTCGGCTCAGCCCCCCTAAATATTTTACTATTTCGTTCCAACGCCAGTGCGAATGTAACAGTGCTGCCATAATAGTTTACGTTTGTTCTTCCACATAGTAGCCAATCCACGCATTCATTACACACATGTTCATTAAAGTGTCTACGTTATAAGACATTATACTCATTCCCGACATTATTATAACCCAATGGACATTAACTCCCCGGACAATACCCCCTAGAGCATTACCTCCCACGGGACAATAACCCCCAATATGCATTAAACTAGACGTTAAAAAGTATGAAGAGTATTCTTATCCTCAATTAACGCATCCCACCATGTTGCGCGCACTTTGAACTTTATCGTATTTGCAAGGTAACATTCAACAATATTTAACATGTTGTCATCCTTTTTATTACATGTACAGTGTGGTATAACATATACCGTATACATTATATATAATACAACGTTTCATAGAAACGAGCGACACAGTGCTATGTACAATCTGTATTAGCCACGCCTTCAAATAGTAGGCGTGGCTAATTACTTAAATGGCCCAAACTAGGTTCATCCTAATGACCCTAAGTCCCAAACGTATGCTTCAACCCAGGGGAGTACCTACTCGGCGGATGTTGCTAATAACATAGGCCAGTTAATTAAATAAAAGATTGCCAAAATATGAACTAAGCATTATTATGAATATTGGCGATGGGATGGGTGTAAAATTATTAGAAGGTCGCTCTTCTGAAACATTTGGAAGAAAGATATATATGTGGACATTTTTATGCTAGGCAACTAAGGTGTTGTAAGTTGTATTCAGTACAACTTTTCTACAAACTACCAAAACACTTATTTGGTGCTAAAATTAGTTTTGTTTTGGAGGAGAATATTCCTATACAGAGCGAACTTTCATTTCCAGACATGCGCATTAAGAACCAGAACTGCATTATTTTACAATTGCAGAATGTTATGCTACAACGTAGCCAACTAACCAATGTGGCGTGTTATACCTCTGTCGGCTATTTGTTTCTGCACGGTTACTCATTTCAGTGCCACGACACATAACACTGGTGCAGAAGGAGCAATATCACATCCTGATATCGTCAAAGCAATTATCGTCTAGCATTGAACGCGACGTCAAATGATCGTGACGTCACAGACTTGATCTATAGATCAATTATCGCGAGTCACAGCTTAAATTTAAAATAACAGACACTACGTTCATAGGCAGTTTAGTTTTATGATGACCATTTGACCTAATAGTAACCGATGTAAGATACAGGAAGTAAAATATATCAAATACAGATGGGTGCCTATCAGTTTGTGTACATTCTGTTTTAATGAAACATGTTCTGTCAACTGACAGTTTGCACAGAAACCGACTAAATCCGACAAGCTTATCAAAACGGCCGCAGCAAATGTGAACCATGACATTCGGACATTCCTACGTTGGTTTCGTAGACATGTTGACCATAAATCGTTTTGACAAAAACAAAAGCAACGTTGTTTAAGAAATAACAGTATGGACAGGTTGATCTCGCAGAGTAATGTTATGTGTATATAAAATAATTCATGATTGCTAAATGACGAAGCTTGACGGACGTCACGCTCACAATTCTGATCGTTACGTCACACTCATGATCCACCAACCAGCATCACATAGGCACACAGAGAACATAATACCATGCTGATGACGGGTAACGTAATGTCTTGCTGATAACAACCAATGACATAATATGTTGGTTGTGGGTAACGTCATTCCATGCTGATGGTGGGTAATGTCATTTGTCACTGATAGTAAGTAACATCAATCGTGGCGAGTAGGACACACGACTATCACATAACACTACTCAATGTGAAGTGTTGTGAATAATGTGCTGCTGTTGAAACAACGGAAGTCCATTTTTTGTGTTTTCGAAAGTAGTGCAAAATAATATATCCTCAGTCAAGTCGCTATCATCTTGTGAAAACACATAAGTCCAGTTAGTACATAATGATCTCCGATGAATGCTTTCAAGCGAACATAACTTGCTGCCCTGGTTACCTGAAGAATCGTAATGATACACACAACACCCTCGTGGTACAGATCAAAATGGTCTTCAACTGTTTCGCCGCGGCACCGCGTTGTGTGACGCCACTACGATTCTCACGCGCCATTCATATCTGACGAGACGTAATATCGCTCAACATCCACTCTGTGACAAAACCTAGTAGCGATAAACGTCACTCGAGTCTAACGTCATGCCGGAAGTGAACGCGCCGCCGAGTGTCCGTCACCTCCTCCGCTTCCTGTTCACTTTGCAACAACTCGTTGGAGAGCTGGAGTTCTTCCTGAAACCCTTGCAGCACCTCCATGAACATCTGAGAACCCGTCCGTGGGAAGGGGATCTTGTTAGTCGGGGCCACCTCGGTGAGCGAGCCCGTCAATGGCTGCGTCAGTTCCACCAAACGCCGGTCGGGAGAGGGCGACACCCCGGCCACCGAATGTCTGCGCCCCCTTGCCAGTATCGACGGCAGGGGAGGCGCTTTTGTCGGTTGGCCGCCATTGCAGACGGACCGCCGTCGGTGTGCGTTGAAGTTATCAGCGATGTTAGTCCATCGTGACTGTGCGGACATCGGCGAGGTCGGCGGAGGCCCTGGAGATGGCGGCGATGACCGACCAGCCGGGCTTTTCCGGCCGTTGACGTCAGCGCTCCTGACGTCATCTCGGGGAGAGCGACGGGTGACCTCTAATGTGGCCCCGACTGCTTCTGTCCTCGTCCCGCGCCGCGCGCTGTTGCTCCGGGCCACGGCCGAGCGCACGGAGCTTTCGGATAGCAATGGCCCGTGGTGCCGGCCATGTTCGGCCGATTGCTCCCGATAACGCTGATGCTTCGTTACCGAGTTCATCAGCAAGTTGCGCGTGGGCGGCAAACAACAACGTATCCAAATGTCTCGTCTGATGTACTCTCTGTGTGACCAACCTCAGAATTCGTAGCGTCCATCTGCCCCGCTAAGTAACACTTTGATGTGTATTTACCACATCCCACAGATCACCGCCCCAAATACGGATTCGAAACACATTCCTTCACAGCGCTTACTTATAATCCTATCCACGTTGCACTAACGGCAGCGGGCCCGCGGACTCGACATGTTGACTTGTTGACAATATCGCATTCACGTTAGTTATGCAATCACAGCTGAAATTGCCATTTCACTAGTGCGCCCCTTCACAAAATGCACCGCAGCACAAAAACGTGCACAAACAGAGCCGGTTACCGGGCCAGAACCTCACCATGCAGTAAACTCCTGTCATACGGCGTATTTAAAACGGTCGCTCACAGACCTGGCGAAACTTCCTGCAACGTTCCTGTTGTATTGCGATCGGCTCCGTCTTGGTCCGTCTGCCACTGCGATGTTGCTGCAGCCGACCGCGACAGCCAGCGCGTTCTTGGTCGTGCGCTGGCAACAACGTCTCCTTACAAGCGTCTTACGCATGGCGCTTAATCCATAATCCGAGGACAGTGGTAAATGAGCTAGAAGTAGACGCCATGCAGGGCAGACTGAGTGAATGGAGACCGGGATTTGTATGACGTCTCTGTCGACTCCCAGCAACCGCGGCGTCATAAATAAAAGGACTTTTTTGTCGCTGAAAAGACGGAATGTCAGTTGTATTTACTTAATTATTATTCCTCCATCGAGACACGTGCACCTATTGTATATTATTTGGATTAGTTGTTTTATTTGTATACTATAGCGAAATACCGATATTATTAATTACTCTATTGGTAACTGCGAATGATGGTCTACTATTCTACCGATACCTTTTTGCCCTTGCCAGAAATTGTTTTGCCCATTGAATCCATACTTAAGGGCAAATGAAAGACCCAAAACAAGGACGGAATACGCCGAAATAAAGAATCTAATCTTTGTTTGTGAACAGATAGTGTAACATGGTATAAAGATATATGGCCAAATATTCATTTTATTGTATTAAACATGCTAGTCCCAATTACATTCTGATGGTGTGAATTTCACACAAAACGGCTCTAACCCATGACTAATAATCAGGCGATTATTTAGGCACAGCGCAGAATACAGCCCAAATAAACCGATATATTAGCGTTATAAAAGCTACTATCACGAAGCATTAATTTGGTCTCCGCTGCCATTAATAAGCGGATTTTGGCACGGTGAAAGGTCGAAATTGCCAAGAGCTGAAAGGCAGTCACATTAGCGACATGGCATTGAAAGCTGCGACTTCGGGGATCCTACCAAAATAGACTTCGCCTGTGTATATATAAAGCTGATGATGTAATAAGTGTGACTACCGGTAGGTTACAATGGCTGTAACATGTTTAAATGCACGCGTTCAGACACCATACGTACAAGGAATCAAGCCAATACTATGAAACTGCTATCTACGGCTGCAGTCCAGCGGATAAGCAAAAGATTGTGCATTTTTAGATCAAAGCAAGACACTTTGCTCATCTATTCAATAAAGCAAGGGAACCATTTTAGATATTGGAGACATTCCAGATTTAGCCGTGTTCAGAAATGGTGGCCAGTTTTTAAATGGCCGCCGAATTCAATTTCTCCATATCTAAATAATTGCGTTACATAGAGCAATACTATTTGTGTCTAGATATTATCTTTAGGGGTCAGAAATTTCACATTTGTTACTTGTGGGCTTCTCCCACATTCAAATCCGCCATTTTTTAAGATGGCGGTCGTCAATACAAATTTAACGATATCTTAATAACTACGTCACTTAGCGCCGTGTATCTTACATTTTTGAATAGGCTGGAAGATAGCGATTTCATAAAACGTATAACATTTACCTTCGTCGACATGACTATATCCGTCATTTTTAATATGTAAAAGCATATTATTCCTATATCTCAAGAACTATATTACATAGAGCCACAATGTTGATGTTTTTAGATGCGATGATTTTAAATACATTACTTTTGACATTCATTGACTTTAAAATACATCCGCCATTTTGAAAGATGGCGGAAGACAAAGCCTATTATTCCCGTATCTTAATATATGGTCGATTCCCACGAAACGTTGACAAATGGTGTTCCCAGGGGAGCAAAAATAAACACATGCGTATAAAGTTGTGTTTTCTGTAGTACGAAAAGATCATACTGAGGTAATCGGAGAATAAGATTGGGCAAGTTAAATCCTGAAATTTAGCATTTGACAGCTAATAGAAATAGCAAGTGTTTAAGTTCTGAAACCATACGTCTGCACACAAGTCCCTCTACTTGGAAACTGTTATAACTATTTCATCTCACATTTACCTGTGAAATTTCATTTTCAATGTATGTATAACACATTTGTTTTTAAAATTCAGTAAGAAATATGTTTCGGACTTCTTTTTTCATTTTAAGGGGGAACTTTGAAGTATTTTGCGCTCTCTCAGACTTGATGTTTTATAAAGGTGACTTTCTGTTACATATTACCGATACAAGGGGAATGCATGTTTTATCTTTAAAATACATTCATGGCAAGGTATACACATTGAGCTTTTCAACAGGGTATACCTTATTGACACTGGTTTATAACTATCAATTTGTAGACAGTTTATAATTTGCAAGTGTACGATTTCACATAATATACTTTTCAGTATAATGGACTAAGTTACTGGCGAGACCACTGGACAACTCTAACTTGTTTTAAGAACGTTTGATATATATCCGACAGTCTAAATTGATTATGTTAGTGATATGTAGGTGATTCTGTCCTATTCTTATTTTTCTAATTAAGAAAACGCCGGAGACGTACGGTTTCGTGACTGGTTCAAGATGCGGATCTGGTGATATTGGGTGGTCACGCGGTGACAGTGCTCACGGAACTCAGTTATGCCGGATATGAATCGATCAGTGAAGTCTCTCGTAGTTTGTACAACTTGGATCAGTTTCACCTTCTTGAAGACTCTGCCCTTGTGTTCAACACCTTGGACTTGCCATGTTTGGTACTGAACTCCTGTCATTGAGAGGCCTTCAAGTTTTTCCCGGATTTCCAGGTCGGTCATCTCGACCAGCAGCGCGGGAGATTGAGGCAGCACTTTTACGGCTTCGGCCATCAATGCCACATTGGCATGGCGTTGGCAGAGACATTGGCGTCTCTGTGTGTATTTGATGAGGTGGATGTTCTTTGGCCTTGCCAGACAGAAGACAGCCGGGGACATCTTCAGTTCAGGAAACTGGCTGAAGAATTTCCGGTGCAGGTTTGCAAGTGTGTCCGTCAAGCCAAAGGTGCCTGTTCCTCGAACATGGTCTTTTTTTGACTGCAACTTGTAGCTGTTTTCTGGCTTTTTCAGAAACTCTGCAACCACCGTCCTATGGGATCGTGCGATCGATGACCTCATGTTCTTCCCCTTCCTCTTGTTGAAGATGTAGACTCGAGAAAGTGCAATTGTCTTGCTGAGGAGTTTGGCCATGCGGCGAATTGATCTTCTGTCAGCAAATAAAGCCCTCTTGACTTTCATTGGTGCTTTCTTAACACGGGACACTGTTTCTGTCAAGGGGAGCAATGTGTTTTTGCGCTCCACCCTTGGTGTGACGTCGACAGCTTTGAGGAGCTCTATTGCTGCATGTTCAGGTGATGATAATAGTGGTGACGTTAGTGCTGCTGCCTTCAAGTCCAGAGAGTCTGACTTTGTCAGTGTAGCACAAAGTCTTTTGACCTCCTTGTCCTTTTCTTCTAATGCCCTCTTCAGCTGCCTGGTCTTCGGGTGTTTGCTGAAAGGCATATTTACCACCAAGCTGAAAAAAGAAATACCGCTCACAATAATTTATTAGATATACATGTACATGCATAAGAATGACATGAAATTTAATTAATTAACTGGCGGGTAGTATCATGTGAAAGGAAACTTACTTCCTATCCGTGCCATTTGGGCGTCTCCTTCTCAAGGGGATCTCGATGACTTCGGGCTCATGGCCAGCCAGTCTGGCCGACAGCCGTCCGGCAGCTGTGTTGGCAGCAGCTTTCACTGTAAGACAAAACATGTATAACAGTACTTCTGTGACGTTGCCGCGGGTATATTTATAATATATTTGTATACCTATGAATCTACATGAAACGTTTACATGTTTACAGACGGTTGATATTTGTTTGGATTGTGATATGAATCAATATTTATATTTCTACAAATTACGTTTTCAAAGTAAACATTTTTATTTATATATGTAAACATAATAAAAAATATATCACGATGCTCTCTCGCCCGGAAGGCCTGCAAGTTCCGGTTCTTCCGTGCTCTATAAGCAGCCAGCTTCTCGGGGAGCATCAGGGCAGCATGCTTCCGGTTCTCCTTGAGTAAAGTAAAACGGTATTGTAAGAAAGAAAAAAAAAATTCTATAGTTAGACATATTAGGCTAAAACCAAGAAATACCACGAGTTCTGAATGTTATGATCAATAATTTCTGATAGATAGACCAGAACAGATGAATATTAATTACATAATGTTCTCTAACAATAAACAACTGAATGGCTGAAGCAATCACTTACACGTGCTCTCTCAGCCTCCGAGGCCCGCCACGTGGGGTCGTTTCTCTTTATATGCCGATACTTTAGGGACCGCAGCTTGTCAGCCTCCTTCTGGGCTACTGTCTTGACCCGCTTGCCCATCCCCAGGTCTGAAAAATAAGTTTTAACATGTGTATTCAGTACATACCTAAAATGGTGAAACCGTACGTCACCCGAAACAGTACGTCGAACATGTGTTTAAAACACTTTATTTTGCATATATACAGTTGAAATGAAGTTTGTCAGCACCTATGACGTATAAAGATTGGCTTTTGCCACAAAAATACTATACTTAGACGAATACTAGTGCATTACACATTTTAATGTGAATGCTTATCATCAAAATAAATGTCGTCCGTTTTTGTGCATCACTTTCCAGTCTGAACAAGTGAATACGGTTGTAATTTTATTCTATCAACAATATATGTGCTTAGTTTACCCAATATGCCAATAAAAAGCATTATTAGAATTATGACATTGTTGCAATAAAGATATAGTCCTTACACTTCTAAAACTGTGAAAACGTACATCTCCCGAAACCGTACGTCGCATTTCTTCACACTTTTCTGTTCCCGCGCAAACACTGTAAATCACCGATTATCACCCCGCGCGACGATGCAGGCACACTATATATTGAGAACCATCACCAAATGACCCACTAACGGACATAAATAACCTTCGTGCATGGTTCCATCTGTACTATAGTAGCCCATGACTTCAGTGAATATTACAAAATATGACATCCGCCGCATTGGCACTGCATTGTGCAACGCAGATTGGCTTTGGAACACCGACACTGTCTTATGCAGCCTTTCGTGCAGCCACACCTGATAATCGCACGGCAAGCTATGCCTGCAGAAGGCAGTCTTATCTACTGTACGTCCCATTTAGACATGTTCACCTTTCGAGTCCAGTCGAAGTCTAGTGGACTGGACAAATGTGATGCTTTCACCAGGGCCTGGCCCCAGATTCTATGATGCCTAAAGGCGTGCGTTTGCCTCTTCCAGCGAAACACGATGTCACCAGAAAAAATAATAATTTGGTGGCCATTTTTTTTTAAATAGCTGCCTAATCTCTGTCTAAACTCAGCAAAATCTGGCATGCCTCAAATCTTTAAAATGGTTCCCTTGGTGTATAGAATAGATGAGCAAAGTGTCTTGCTTTTATCCAAAAGGCACAATTCCATCATTTTTTTGCACCTATCCGCTGGACTACTGCTAGTATTACTCTGTGAAAATGTTTGAACAGAATAAAAGTTTAGTTAGTCAATAATAATAATGATGTCACAGGTAGGCCTACCTTGCAAGAACTTAGATGTATCGCCTTTAACACCAAGAGGGCACCTGACTGAGTGCAACACGTGGATCTCATGGCAAAATAGTCATCATTTATATAAACATAGTTATTTAACTCTTTTTAATTACATGCAAATTTTAAACTATAAGTGTAGACTTTTGCCCTTCATAACAATGTATGTGAGGGCTGACAAGTTGATGGTGGGCTGTGACCGATGACATCATCCAACCGAAGCGATGACATCATCCAACCGAAACGTCACGTAACGTAACGATCTAACGTAATGATCTAATCCAAGCCAAGTCTGTTCAATATGTACTTCAGTGATAAATAGGCTCTGAACTATAAACTAGCTTCTCTTGTAATGTTAGTATATTTCATGGAACGAGTGTATTTTTTTCCTTTTTTATAGACCAATCTATGCCATTAACTTTGCAGATGGACTGACAATGTTATTAATTTTAGGGTATTTGGGTAAGGCAGTATAGTTGGATTCAAACAGAAAAATGTTGTTAAGCTTTGAAATTGACCCGGCTTATGAAGATTTTAAATAGGTAAAAATTCCAAATAAATATATGGGTCTGGCGGTAATTTTTGGGACTAAAATAGTAGATCTTGAAATTATGAAAAAGTGAAGAAAAAGCTTGTATTGGCACCGTTGCATCTATTCAGTGATGTCCTGTAACACAGACCGATGAAAAGAAGAGGCACGTGGGAGACGCAATCGACAAGAATTAGGGCTTTTGAGACTTTTTTAGGGCAAGAGAGGGCTTTTGTATGTGATGTCGAACGATGAGGGACAATTAGCAAATGAAAGGATATCGTTGAGTCTTAGAAGTCGGGGTCATAGATGGGTGAAAGACATGTGGTGGGAGACACTATTCATATTTATTTACATATTTATTTTATAGGTTTATTTTATAGACTTATTTTTCGATCACAATAGACATGGCTGCTGACTTGAAAGCGGTTGCAATAACCAAGCAGAGACTCTCTCCTTGTCGCTAAAAGAAGTTGAAGGGCTTGCAACCGGAAACGAGCCGCTGTTTGGAGAGTGAAGGCGGCGTTGAGTTCTTGCTAACTAGTGCGGGTATGATGTTGCATTTAATTGGATTCTGAGATGATCCGTAATAATTACTGCGTGACTAATAATAAATAAATTTACGCCAGTTAACGGAATCAATATTTAAAATGTATAACTGACTTTTGCAATATTAATTCAAAGCGAAAACTGTACGATGACGTTGTGTGTGACGTTTAGTGCGGGATGTTTTTTGCCACCACGTGACGTCCCAGCAAATGCAATTACGTCATACCTACTTCTCATTGCGAACAAGAAACAGTGTTTATACGGATAATTCGCGAGATGGATAGTAAAGCCTCCATAGTCCTGTTCTTTGGGATGATGACGCCCTAGGCGTGTGATAGGACGATAGACGATTATTATCATTGTCAACAAATTAACAATGCAGTTGTCGTGTTGATTTCTACAACATTCATAGGAGCCCTATTTAAACTATTAATGGCATAGCCAGGCATTTGGAGGCGGCATTATATAGATAACATATGTTTACTGAAAACTGAACATACACCCTGTAATTCAAATATTTAGTCCTGACTGTCTTGGTAAGCTTGCACTAGAACATAATGAGTAAAACATAACGCCGCAGTTGTGTATATATCGTATGTCTGTTTTCCTGCTGTTGTCGAGCCTCGGAGACGAAAATTCCGCTCAAGTAATCTTCTTAATTTACTAAAACAACGACGGCCAAGATATAATAATACAACTGCTTAAATAAATACCATTCTACGGTTGTATTTTGTTTTCACTAAGACGTTCATAAGGTACATGTATACACACACACATACCCGCGCGCGCGCACACACAAATACACACACACACACTTGTGTTCAATTGATGTATGGACCACATAAACTCGATTGTTCGATTGTCGTTGGTCGGAAGCAGTATGGGCACATGTCGTTAGATGAACGTACCGCACGCCGACACCGTTGGATGGATGGCGACCACGTGCTAGGTAGGCAGTGTTACTGTGATTGTGTGTCTACGTAGCCTCGATTATCCTGGCGCCGCGAGATGGGAGCACCGTTCTGGAAGATAACACTGGTTTTCTCTGTACGACACTGATCCCGGTTTACCCTGAATCCCGGTAGAGATGATGATTGGCTCGCAGGCTAACAATAAAACTAAAAATTAAATAATAGTCAACTTATATAAGTTTATGCTACACATGTAGATAAAAGAGTTGGACTCTCGATAAGCCAAAAGGCTCCCTTATCCACCTGCCATCTAGAGTTAATTCTCGGTGTGGTAATCTTGTTAAATCTTGTTAAATCTTAATTAGGGCACTTTGGTTATATTGACATAAGTGATTAAACAGAAAAGTTAAATCCTAATTTATTTTTGGATTAAGAATCTTGATAACGACGCTGATTGACTGCTCGCCGAAAACATTTGCTGCTGGCAGTGCGCAAAATGCATTCTCGAGTAGCACTAGCCGCGAGATGGGAGCACCGTAGGAGCAGTATTAGATGCGTGCATTCATAACGCATGTTCTCGGCCAGACTCTGTTTCCCGGCGAAGTCACGCAGCCGGGCGAGGGTCGGTTAAGCGAGGGTATTGTCTACGGTCCACGTAGTCATGTCGTTTGGCTGTGGAAAATAGGCGAGTGACAAGAAGAAAGTGGGCGTGATTACACAAGGAAAGTGGATGGGAGACATGAGGAAAGTAGGCGGGACGACAGCTAGAAAGTGGCCGGGCGTGCATCAAACACAGTCATCCCCTCTGCGGCTCCCAAACCTCCAACTGCATCCCCCACCCGAGACCTCGAGCTGAACTCGGCTGTGTGTGTGCGTGTGGTTGTGCGTGTGGTTGTGCGTGTGCGTGTGCGTGTGCGTGTGCGTGCGGGTGCTGGCGCGCATAGTTGTTCCCGCGCGTGCCAATGCATTTGTTTTTTTTAATGTCGCATTAGACCAAAAACACTTGCATTTGCATTTGAATCAAAAACACTTACATTTGCATCAAAACATTTGCATTTTACTTAAACAGTCTAGTTGTCCGGGTGTTTTACTGTTTATTTTTCTAATTGTCTGATGTCTATAATTGTACATCCTAATCAAGTATCAGTTGGCAGATTTAACAGCTTGGACCCTTACGTGCTGGCAGGAGTAAGACATGTACTTCACCTTATGAAATGCAGTCAGTGAAGTTCTAACAGCCTTTTTAAATTCCAATTAGTATGTAGCCAACTCAAACATTGATTCCAATTTACTCGGAGAAACCACTTCATTTAGCAAATATGTATGGTAGCCATGTAAATGTTTATTGATTTCTATAGCACATATTTATACAATAATATTCTATGGTGCTGTACAGTACAATAGATGGCATAGTAGAAAGTTAAAACAACACAAGCATTCAACATAATACAAATATTGATATAAAAAGGTAAAACTATAAAATGATAAAATTAATCATTTCAATAGAAACATCGAACATATTTTATATAATTATCTAACAAGTGTAAAACTATTTAAATTAGTAAAATTAATAAGTTAATTGTATGCAATTCTAAAATAGTGAGTCTTCAGTTTGCTCTTAAAAACACTGACATTGTTGCAGCTGCGAATATCTTTGGGAAGGGAGTTCCACAGTTCCGGTGCAGCAACTGTAAAAGCACGATCTCCCAGGGTTTTACTTTTTGTCCTTGGTACATCAAGTTTAAGACTATCCTGCGATCTTAGACCGTAATGGATGCTGCTAGGAGTCAGCATTTCCAACATATATTCTGGTCCATGGCCATGTAATGAATTAAATGTCAGTAAATAAATCTTATGTTTAATGCGAAATTCCACCGGCAACCAGTGAAGTGACCTTAGTACTGGAGTGATATGGTTATACTTGCCGATTCTGCACAACACTCTGGCTGCGGTGTTTTGAACCATTTGTAATTTCCGTATAAGGTATTTTGGTAAGCCGATCAAAAGGGCATTACAGTAGTCAATATGGCTGTGGACCAGAGCATGTATCAGTTTCTCTGTACTCTGTTGATCAAGATATTTTCTGATTTTTCCGATGCTATAAAGTTGTGCATAAGCTGCCCGACATTTGAACTTGACATGTTCTTCCATAGATATGTGTTTATCAAAATAAGCGCCCAAATTTCGCACATAATTCAACAATTATTATGCTTAGGCCTCGGTGTTAATGGCCGTGTTGGTGCATTTTGCTAGTTGTTGCGGAGTGCCAATTAAATGTACCCAGTCTTGGAGTTATTCATTTTTAGTTTCATGCCTTGCATCCAGCTATTGATATCTCTGATGCATCGTTCCATGGACTCACGGTTACTGTCCATAGAATCAGGATGGAAACCACAGTTGGCCATGCCAATGTGGTGATGTACAATGTCCTCAAAACTAACTCATTACAGTTTGTTACCAGACATTGTAAGATCTAAATGATTATGTATGCGTCCCCAGAACAAGCTCCCAACAATGACTTTAGAGAACATGGTCATTGGTCGTTGACTTCTGGAAACAGTTACTGTAGATTTGTTATTGAAATGGTGTAACATGTTAATTGTTGTTTGTGTTGTATCTGAATAATCATGTCAGTACTCTTTCCTCCTCCAAGTCCCACTAAGTTTCTGCTAACGGGCAGTAAACCCAACGTTAGATCAATCAGATGCCAGACCAGTCAGAACTTGTCTAATTATTATTAATAGTGGACCAGGTTGGTTCACACAAATCTCCAATTAAGTCTTTGTGTGAGAGGAAGCCTGGGCCAATTGAGCAGCCCCTTCGTTTGTCCATGCCTAGTGGTCAGCCCACATATGTATCCCCAATTAAGTAGGTCGCCTCTATTGTGTTGTTAAATGTCGTTGTAGGGTTTCCACTTTATAGTGATTCCAAATTCCCCATAGAGAATACATGGTATCCAAAGAATACATGTTGGTGGTAGGTATGTTACGGACTCAACATTTGCATAGTGTCTAACTTTGATGATACATCTGTAATACCACAACTGTTACAAACAGGGGGGAATAAACTGTCAAAAAACTGAAATTAGTAATGGCTTGTGAATGTAAGAATAATAAAACCTTTTAACGATTTTCAGATTATTCATATACAAAATATGGTATGCCTATCACATATTGGAGAAGGATACAAGAATGACCGGACACAGTTAGACAGCATGAGTCGCATGCAGATGCTACAGCGAATATCAGTTGAATATGCGTAAAAAAAACACTTATTGTACTGATTACTGAAACATAAAAAATTGATATTTTTATTTGCACTGATGCAATCATGTATGGGTGGGTGCTTTGGCATAATTCGAAACATTCGTATTTGCATATGTTCAAGTGCTTGACTTGCATATTTTCAAACATTTGCACTTAAATTGTTTCAAAATATTTGCATTTGAATTATTTCAAAACATTTGCATTTGCATTTGAATTAATTCAAAACATTTGCATTTGCATTTGAATTAATTCAAAACATTTGCATTTGCCTTTAAAGTATTTGCAATTCTTGCATTTGCATTTGAATCATCTCAAACATTTGCATTTAAATGCGCTCACTCGCATTTGAACCCAAGTCTGCGTGCATGTGTGTGTGCGCATGAGCATACTATAAAGCAAGGGTCGGCAACCTGCGGCCTGCCGGCCAACTGCGGCCCTTGTAGCTATTTCATGCGGTTTGCGGACTAAAAGCGAGATTGCATGCACTGCATGGCAATACGTACCTTTGATGTACAATATGTACCTTTGATGTACAATACGTACCTTTGATGTACAAAACGTACCTTTGATGTACAATACGTACATTTGCATGGAGCACCTTCCGTGGGAGGAAGAACAAAAATAGTTGTTTCACTGATTGGAAAGGTTCGACACGATGCAGATGCAGATGCCACAGCGAATCTCTTCAGTCCCACTGCCTCGTCTCTCCTACTAGACACCCTGTATAGCAATTCAATGAAAATGCTAAAGATACTATGCGCCGCCATGAAGACTGTGAACTACGTGATGTAATAACACAAAGTCGTTAGGCCTAGTTGTAGGCTTTAATCAACATAAAAGTTCAACGCATTCTCAAAGTGCAACTGCACTGAGCTGTTACAATAATATCATGGTAGAGCAGCTAAACTGCAGAACAGTCAAATTCACTAATACATATGCAGAACTGCCAAACGCATAAACAAATTAAATAACATTACTATGTCATTCTCCCCTTGCTAGAAAAACAGTCATTATTAGTCCACTTAAAGGTCCAGGCGTACAGGGGTTCGACGAACACGTTCAGAGCGTCGAAGCTGATGGTCGCCTTCTCCCTCAGGATGTTCAACAGGAATTTCAATGGACACGGGTCATCGTGGACTGTCGACAGAAGCGGGAACTCCTTCGGGTTGATGTAGCCGTTCATCTGCTGACGACTCGCCTGTCGGGGCCAAATGTCGGAGGGACACAGTCGTTTCCCGGCCATCGGGGTAGCGGACATGAGCGTACTGAGGATTCGCTTGAAGAAGTTCTACTTGGTCCACGAGTGGTTCGACTTTGCTGTGACGTACATGCCTTTTGGGTAAGATGGGTCCCGGCGTACATAGCCAAGTCGGTACGGACCCTCCGGTTGTAGAGCGTCTAGCAAAATTTAATAGCCTCTCATGAGGAGTCACGTTGGTTGCTGTTGACAATAGCGAGCGAATAGAGTGCAACGCATCAGGCAGTACAATTTGCCAGCATTTAGGAGGCAAATTACGCGACTTCCGTGCCACGGTGATCGCCTTCCAGACTATTCCATTGTATCTCTCCGTCTGGCCATTCCCTTGAGGATTATAGCTTGTAGTTCTGCTGCTAGCGATGCCTTTACTCATTAGGAACTCCAGAAGCTCTCTGCTCATGAAGGAGGACCCACGATCAGAATGAATGTAGGCGGGCGTTCCAAATAGTGTGAACAATTGCCACAGACAGCTGATGACAGTAGGCGTAGTCATGTCTGCACACGGAAACACAAAGGGGAACCTAGAGTACTCATCTACAACAGTCAGAAAGTATAGATTTTTGTCAGTACTTGGCAGAGGTCCTTTAAAGTCCACATTAAGTCGTTCGAATGGCTGTGTGGCTTTAATGAGATGCGTGTTTTCTGGCTGATAGAATCTAGGTTTACTCTCTGCACAGACTTTGCATGAGCTGGTCACCCGTCGCACGTCTTCAACCGAATAAGGTAAGTTCTTTGATTTCACAAAGTGGAGCATACGTGTCACTCCAGGGTGACATAGTGACTCATGGAGTTCGATTAGTTGACGAAGGTCCGTGCCTATAGATGAACAAAACGACCTCGAGAAAGTGTCAGAAGGTATGTTTTCCTTTCCTGGACGATACATAATCTCGAAGTCGAAGCAAGATAGCTCCATGCGCCAACGCATCATTTTGTCGTTCTTTATCTTACTTTTCTGTCGTTTGTCGAACATGTAGCTGACAGATTTTTGATCAGTTTTCAGAGTGAAATGCTTTCCAGTTAAATAATGTCTCCAATGACGAACGGATTCAATGATTGTCTGTGCCTCTTTTTCAACTGATGCGTGACGCGTCTCGGGCCCCTGAAGCGTGCGAGAAAAGAAGGCTACAGGACATCCAGCCTGATTTAGTGTAGCAGCTATAGCCGATTCAGATGCGTCAGTCTCAACCTCGAACGGTAGGGCCTCATCAATTGCAGTCACCACAGATCCTTCAATATCACGTTTGAGTTGTTGATATGCCATTTCAGCTTCCTTCGATGCCGGAAACGTTGTCGTGATACTAAGAGGGCGAATCTTGTTCGAGTATTCGCGAATCCACTGTGAGTAATAGGCGAAGAACCCAAGGACCCTGCGGAGAGACTTCATGTCGTGAGGCATAGCGAGCTGACGTAAAGGTCGAAGACGCTCAGGATCGGGCCGCATGTTACCATCCTCTACAACATAGCCAAGTATGCTCAGTTTTGTTGTGGAGAGCACACATTTGTCCTCGTTGTAAACGATGTTCTTCATTTCAGCTGCTTTCAGGAACCGTTCCAAGTTTGCATCGTGTTCGGCTTGCGTCATACCGCAAACAGTGATGTCATCTAAGTATGCGAATGTTCCATCAAGTTCTGCCTCCTTAATGAACGAGTCCATAATACGCTGGAAGCAAGCCACGCCGTTTGTGACGCCGAATGGAATGCGGGTGAACTGATAGAGGCTTCCACCAGATTCGAATGCCGTATATGGTTTGTCTTCATTTCTTATGGGCACCTGGTGATAAGCGCTGCGCAGATCTATGGTGCTGAACACACGGTACTGAGCTATTTTGTTGACCGTGTCATCGATGCGAGGGAGAGGGTACCCATCGAGTAGCGTGAACCTGTTGACCGTCTGAGAGTAATCAATCGCGAGACGCTTCTTATGATTTTCGTCCTTTGTGACAACAATTTGCGCACGCCAGGGGGAATTACTGGGTTCTATAATCCCTTCACGTAATAGTCGCTGAGTTTCTTTTTCAATGAACTTACGATCGTCAAAGCTGTAGCGACGCGATTTTGAAGCAATGGGATGACAATCAGCTGTCAGGTTAGCGAAAAGTTCTGGAGGATCAACGCACAAAGTGGTTAGTCCGCAAAGCGTCAGGGGTGGCTGATCTCCCCCGTATTTCAATGTGACACTCTCATGCTGCTGCTGAAAGTCTGACCCGAGGATAACGTCTACGCATAGCTCGGGAAGTATGTACAATCGAAGTTTTTGTAGTCACGTCCCTTTAATGTTAGGTCAACTTCACAAAACCCAAGCGCTTTAGCTGAAAGAGACGCCGAAGCCATGGAAACAACATTGTCCGAAGGGTAAGTCGTTATAGACTTTTGTCTGATAAGCTTTGGATGAATGAAGCTCTCAGTACTACCACTGTCAATCAGGCATTCAACTTCTAGCCCGTATAAGCCAATCTTACACATTGTTTTAGATAGCGCTGATGGGCCAGTTACAGACGTCACAGATGCAATAGTTGGACGATTCAGCGGATTCATCCCAGTTGATGCAACTTTGGAAACAGCTTCCGAGCGACACACTTTCGCGAAATGTCCCTTCTTTTGACATTTATTGCATATGGCTTCGCGTGCAGGACATTTTGCGCGTGGATGTCTAGCATTACCACAGAAGAAACATTTATTGTTAGCAGCGGCAGACGCAAAAGAACGATCAGTTGAATCCTCCTCAACAGCAGATTTTTGGTCACCGGCAGCGGCACTGAATGAGGGTACAGGTGGAGCACAGTACAGCTCCGAATTCTTCTGCGCCAAGTCTAATGACCTAGCCTGATCAAACATGGCCGCTAAGTCTAACGTCTTATTTTCCAAGAGGCGTTGACGGATCAATGATGATTGTAGACCGCTGATGAATGCGTCTCTGATGGATTCCTCTCGGTGTAGAGCAGCAGTAACACTTTTGAAGTTACAGTCTTTGCTTAACGTTTTTAGAGCCTGTAGATATTCGTCTAAAGTTTCACCGGCTTGTTGGCGACGTGTAGCCAGGAGGTGGCGAGCGAAAATCTCATTCGTAGGTTTTATGTACAAAGCTTCCAAAGTATCAATAGCGTTTTCGTAGGTGGCACATTCCGCGATGCTCTCATAGATCTTGGGCGTAACGTAGTTAGTTAACACGCAAAGTTTATCCAGTCCTTCGGCAGGAAGAACAGATAACAAGTTTTGGAATGTTTTCAACCAGTGCGTCCACTCTTTAGATGCTGCTGATGAGTTAGGATCTGTATCAAGACGTTCTGGTCTGAGTAGCCTATAGTCGCCCGATTATCGCTCAGTAGAATGATTGCCGAAGGCCAGCGAGTCCACGATTGGAGTTGCCCAAGTTCATATTATTTGAGCAACTTTTATGTTGATTAAATTGATGTAATAACACAAAGTCGTTAGGCCTAGTTGTAGGCTTTAATCAACATAAAAGTTCAACGCATTCTCAAAGTGCAACTGCACTGAGCTGTTACAATAATATCATGGTAGAGCAGCTAAACTGCAGAACAGTCAAATTCACTAATACATATGCAGAACTGCCAAACGCATAAACAAATTAAATAACATTACTATGTCACTACGTTCGCACTCGTGGTCTAAATCTTCAGCAGTTCAAGCGCCTCTGATAGAGTTGAATGCGCAATATCAAAATCTCCTCTTCTACTGCGAAGTGTGCCGGTCGAGTCGAGGTACAGTGCAGGTCGCTGCCGGTCCAGTCGAGGTATACAGTGCAGTGTCGCGTGCACGAACTGAGGCATGGAATTAGCTTGTTCGTGAAGCGACATCAAGTTGCGACTGTGGGATACACTTTTTTGCATTTCTCAATACTCCTGAAAACTAACTAGAAATGCCGGATATGAGCGGAGCATTTGTTGAGCAGCTGAGGCGGGAGTTTGCAAAGCGTTTTACAGATCTCGCAGCTGGTATTTGCTGTTATTTTACTGTCCATTATAGTCGACGACGCGCCGGATACAACGTAGATGAAGTTCACCAAAATGTAATGTGGTTTTGTGGCACCCAAAGTGACATTCAGTTAGGTGTATCTTGCAACCAAATGCACTTGTCGACGGAATAAAACTATCATACACGCCAAACTCTCTTGAACGTGCATGGAACACTTTGACAAAATGTAAGTTGCATGACGACAACGCGGAGCTTGAATACTGTGCATTTTAAATGGTAAATTGTTCAAAATTAGCCATTGATGTTTCACACTAATAACAACTCTTTATTTATAGACTGCCAAAATATGTCAGTTCAGCTCCAAAGCTTATCAGCTAGAATGCCTAGATATATAGATATATGTACTGCATCGTAACATGGTGTACCGGTTTCCACGAACCTAGGTATAGTAATAACCAACATTAAGAAATATATGCGTGGCCCTCTGACCTTTCCCAAGTCACTTATTTGGCCCTCCATTCAAAAAGGTTGCCGGCCCCTGCCATAAAGAATTCATAGTGTGACGTTGCATATATAAGATTCCCGCGTGAACGCAATATATGTGCCAACATCTGAATGTGTTAGCCGTGTCGACTGCGTACACAACAAAACGTAGGTACGCATTACAACATTAACTTACATAATCAGTAGTTCTCTACCTTCACAAGCAGTATGAGCGAAATTACGAAAAATTGAACACTTGTATAAAAATTGGGAGTAAAACATTTTCTATCCCAAGATAATTTTTTCCTAGATGGTGTTGTAGTAGAGGGTTGAAAGTGAACAAAATGATAAGTAGAAGATAACTCATTGCCTGGTGTTTATTATATCGGATAATGAAATAGATATTTCACATTTTGTGTCGTGTCTATCACAGTTATAAATCTATGTGTCCAGCAAAAATTCTACAATGGTAATTATGTTTTGCTAATAGAGGTTTATTGTGATGGTACTGACTAGGGAAAAATACAAATATTAGGTTTTCCGTTTAAATGATCGAATGATAGAGCTGACATTGCAAATTTTGTCCCATTTTCAAAATCCGGTTGGAAAAGTTCCACCCACATTTGTTTTTCCCCACAGACAAAATAATTAATTGTCTGGGCCTGTCTTACACCTCATACTTAACTCAGCATACCTCTCATGGGACACTGAGTTCCACGGATTCCAATCTAGAGGACAAAAACCCCTGTTTGACTGGTTCGGCAGCAGTTGTGACAGCTGTGACATAAACGACACGGTAAATAAAACAAACCTTTATTTTTTAAATGTCTCTTTACTTGGTTGAGCTGTTGGTTTACATGCTTTGAATCACTTTCTTTATGCAAATTGTGATTACTTTAACATAGCAATAACTGAAGATCTGACTACACGAATTTCAAAATGGCTGCCAGACACATAAAGTTTAATCAAACACAATGTTATGACCTGTCCTGTTTGTGGTAATTCTCAAGGATCTCATGTTTTACATTCAAGTGTTATTCTTGATGATCTGGTGAACTATTAGGGGATCCACTTCTATAAGGTCTAGCGGGTTAAAATAAATTGTAGATGGGTGGACATCATCTGACTTTCGGGGCTACCGGAACACAGTCTCCTAATTTCTAGCGAGCTGGACTTTCTGCTTTTTTCTCCTGATGGCTTTCAAAACAGTTAACTCCCTATCGACTTGCGTATGCTTGGAACAGGCGCATTGAATACAATCACTAGACCTTGGAATTCCCACATACGATAGATGTAATGGCTTGAATCTCAGAATATTCTACAGGGAAGGTAAGATTTTCATCTTGAAATATTTTTGTAGGAAACCTTTCCTTTTCTAAACTTGGCAGTCCAAGAGAGCATGATAATGTACTTGAACTCTTTGCTTAGAATTAGAAACTGTCAGTGTCTTTGCAATTTTTCAAATATTTGTGTATTTTCCTTTGATCACGAGTGCTTGATTTGTTGATATTGTTCTGCCAACTTCCCTGCCAATAACTGTCCCTTTAAATGCTGATATCAAACTACATTAATTTGATGTGTGTGAGGGGTATAAACACATATATCGCATGAACTAACATGGGAAAAGAAAACCGTGAGCAGCCAAGATTAAGATTATATAGATCTAAATATATATGCTTTGTTTTACAGGGGTAAATGGAATTGTTTGTGGAGCCATCTACGTGGCAACATTATAACTATGCAATGCAGCCTATTGTTACTAGATTGCCAGCCAATTGTTGGCAAAATGGTGATCTTTGGGACAATATAGATTACAATGGTGGAACCTTTCCAGAAGTAGGCGTTAATGCCAAACATGGCAGGTAGATAGGCGTATTGTTTTATTCATGCAATTAGTGTAAATTTTTCTGCCGAAAGTATAGATAAAATTTTGGTCTTACTGAGGAAAAAATCCCCGTTTCCAAGGTAACAAAGAACATGTTCGCCATATACAGTGTGACAGACGCGACGTTTTGAGGGACGGAATTGATCAATGGTTGATACTCGTTAACAGCAAATCACTGATTAATGATTTTGTATATTTGCGAATTGCAAATGGGTCAAATAATGCATAGCAAATTTTTTCATATTTTTCTTCTTCATACTTTTTTAGGAAAATATGGTGTGACAGACGCGACATAAGGAGACAGAATTTGTTTCACAGTTTTCCCAAAATAAATTATCTATGTCTTATAATGTTTATTAAATTTCTTTTTCTAGAAATCAACTGATGAAGGGTTTAAAAAAAAACAATGCCAGATTCTCAACAGAGGAGGCAAATCTTGATGAAACTTGCTAAAGTTGTCTCTCTTGACAGATACGACTATGTTTTAGCCCTACCATAAACCAAAAATTAGATAATATTAATTTCAATAACTGAGTGGCAACGCACAGACGTTTAGAAGATGAAAGTGTTCAATTTTTCGTGACTTCCCTCGTATGCAAACAGTACAGGGCCTATTCCGCGTCTTCTGTTCTACAAAACGTCAACCTGGTCCCGATCCATTCACACGGTTGTTGATACAACCTTGAGGTTTTTTTTCAATTTAATTTCGGTTCTGTTTATGTTGTGACATAAAAATTGGCTCCGTGTTCATGATATAGTAAGAAAAACACCAACACTTTATTGCGACGAGACGTGAACTGACGCTAAACCGGTTTGGCTCTAAGTGGTACATGCAACGCCAGACGTCCAGGATAAACTCAACTACAACCGCCTACGAAATTGCTTAACTCGGCGCCATACTCTCCACAATTGACGCTACGTGCACCTATGAACAAACTAATGTCCCGGAGTGTCGACAGACATCAAAGTAATACTCAGGACTTAACAACGTCACGCCCATAGCGACGGTGAAGCCGATGAGGGCCCGTTTACGCCACTGAGACGTTCACACGATCAACAACGTCGTTATACAGATAAACTGCTTCGTTTGCAGTCGGATTTTATTAATATGCTGGTGGTTTGGACATTAATTTATAATGTCCCTATAGTATGGAGCTTATCGTGAACTGGAAGGGAACGCTTTTCCTTCGACCAGAACGTTTTGCCTCAGACCATCCCACATCAGTCCAGTCTTTAACGGGCATGTATTAAAACAGCTCCATTTCAACATAAAATAGACTAAAATTTGCGACAGAATTATTCGATTACCCAATCTCCGCGAGAGGGCACCATCGTACCTCGTGCTCCCCACAGCGCTGATATAGTAATTTGACTATAGTTATTACTGGCTTGAAATGTAGCTATCCGATCAATTGCAATCGATGGATGTATATATTTCAAAGATGTCTAAAGAGGTCGATTCGATTTTACACTTCAATATCATTGGAACGTGTACAGCACATGCAAACGTACGCTTGTGCACACACAAATACAGGCACACAAACGCGCGTGTACGCACACGCACGCGCACATGCACAAACACACACAAATACGCACACGCACACGCACACGCACACGCACGCGCACGCGCACACACACACACACACACACACACACACAGACAAAACTTACACGCACACACGCACACACGCACACGCATACGCTCGCAATGTCTATAACGTCTAATTATGGTAATGTTCATTAATCACACCGCGCGGGATATTCATGATCCACGCATGTGCGTGAATATTTATTGTATATAATATATTTTTTTAATGTTCATACTAACCTTTTATGAGATATTCCCACGAGAAGATCGTTCGTGGAAATATTTCGCATCTTTAAAGCTCCGTCCCCAATTAATTTTGACCATAATAAAACGCGTTTCTAGATGTTTAAAATGAGAAGTGTGTGAATAATAAATGCAGTCGATTTAATAGAAATGTGCCTTCATTTACCAAATATCACCAAAATAATTGACTTTGATCAGGTAACTAGCGAAAGTGGGAATACACTTATGTCAAAAAATAATACACCGCTTTGTCTGATGATTTTATCCAAAATAAATATTTGCGCAAACGAGTCAGTGTGTTGAAACGGATACTAGATAGATTATATTTTATGCAGAATTATTCTGAAAAACAACTGCAAAAAGTGTACATATATGCGAACATTTCGTCGGTATCGTGGACCGTGTTATGAGTTAGCGAAATAATTTACCGTAATTCTTCAATGTTTCAAAATAAGTGAAAATTCTAATTTGTTTCACTTTAATTGAATAAGATGGCCTAACGATGGTCTAACGTCTGTGATATATTGAGGAACGTGATTGTATATGCCATGCTTCTTTTTGGAAGAGTGTAATTTGTTTACCACTTTACTCTGTTTAATTATATGTTTTTTGTTTTATTAAATTCCTTTTATCTTATTGTGCATTTTTATTCGCATTATATTATTTTATTATCTAAAACTGGATGTATGTAGTATAACAATTTGGAAAAATAAATCATCACCTTCTTATCAGTATTATTATTCTAATGTTTCGTCGTCGTAGATGTCGTCATCTTCTGTTATCCATGCGTTGTTAACGGCGGGCATTCCCACGATAATACATAATTAAGAATATATCGCCAAGAGGGATATTGCATCTTATCCTGTGCAAGATTGGGGGATGGCCGGAAGCGTCCTCTGACATCCAGCTTCCATTCAAACAACAATGGTCGTTACAGCACCTTTGAGCTGGGTACAGAAAGTGTTAGAGTACGGACGCTCGGACAGCGTCCGGGAAACACGTGACATCAGCGCCTTAGGGTGCGCGCAGGTGCTTCGCTAAATTTAATCTCCTCGCGTCGGGCATGAGTTGACATTGCATCACTAGGAGGCCACGCGGGTGACGGCAGGTGACCATCCACGGATACCGGTCACTCAACAACTGCTGACCGCTGGGTGGTCACTGATCTTGCGGTAAGTGATCCAATGTATGTGTCTGTTGTATGTCTACTGTTGTGGTCATTTATCCACCGCTGTATTCATAGATCCGTGATCCCGCTGAAACACCAGCTATCAGTTATGTGTATTAACTATATATAAATATATATATATATATATATATATACATGTATGTTTACATCAGAACAATATTAAACGAACTGGCAGATGTACGAACATACACATGCACGCACGCACGCACGCGCGCGGACGAGCACGCACACACGTATGCCCACACGGCAAACACACACACACATGCGCGCACGCACGCACGCACGCACGCACGCACGCACGCACGCACGCACACACACACACACACACACGGGCGAGCACGCACACACGTATACCCACACGGCAAACACACACACACGCGCACGCACACATATGCACGCACACACACACACATGCACGCACGCACACGCACACGCACGCACACACACAATGCATCAACTACCACCCACTAGTGGCATGACCTTCATAACTAATGGAGCACTGTAGTGATGTTTGACTCGGAGCATTTAGCGAGTGCGAGGAATAACACATAGCAAAGTAGACGACTGTCGTTGGGTGTTATTGATCTATGCGTAGGCCCCACGTGAAAGAAGAAGCCACAATGTCGTATTGTGAGAAACACGAACCACGGAGAACGTCTCGTGAGGTGAGTGACGTTTCGGTCAAAGACTCGCAGTGTGCAAACTGGTGGCTGTGGTGGTTGCCGTTTACGAACGACTCTTGTCGTATTGTGTATGCGCATGTGTGAATGCATGTGTATGTGTATTTATATTTATATATGCGTATGCATAGGCTCCCCAGGGTGAAACTCGGCACAAAACCATCTTTAAAACCATAATGCAAGGCATCCTGGGGGGCAAGAAAAGACGAGACCGGCAGAAAAAACTAGACAACATAACAGACTGGTGTAACTCTAAGCCGTTTGGCCCTGCTGCGCACTCGTACGCGTATGCTCTGTATGAAAGTGGCACCGGTACGATCATCCCTGCCATGGGATGAAGTGACGTGATATGCGTTGGTACGTTCGTGTACGTGAGTTTACTATGCTAAAGGCGGAAGGAGTGCTTTTTGAGCAGGATCGATGTATTATCGTCACGGGAACTGATTTGGTATTATTGTACTTAAATGACCCAAACTAGGTTCATCCTACTGACCCTAACCATATCCCCATGCTTCAACCCAGATGAGTACCTACAGGGCAGATGCTGCTAATAATCTATTAGTTACATAAAATATTTCCAGTGATTTAACAAAAGGGATGTCTTGTCTTGTCTCTGTTTCATGTTTAAATGTGGCACAAGTACCTTGTCCCAACACATAGTGTCTGACGCTGTCGTGCGTTCATGGTTCGGTGGACACCGGTGGGTAGTGAGCTAGTCCGCGATGAACCCCTTGTGTTCCTTCAGCAAACCCACAAAAAGTTCCCAAAAGTAAAAAAATAAAAAATAATTAAATCCGACATGCTGTTGTTTCCTCGTAATGCTATTTATAAATATGATGTTTCTCGGTAACCGCCTGTGGTATTAAAACCTTTCCTCGGCCCGTGTTCCTGTGTAGACGTGGTTGATGACATTAATTGAAAGCGGCCTGCTGCAGACTCCGCTGTTGGCATATTCCTAGAAAGGATCTCTTAAGCCCGTGTGTGCCACGGTTAGCCGTGGCATGTGACAAGCGTAGCAAACCAGACGGTCATCCAAGGTTACTTAGTGGTGAATTTGCGAGAACTCGCCATTTAATCCCAACTTGATCCCATGGGTGACGAGCGAGAAACTGTGTCATGTTCTTGGCGCATGACATGACTAATGCATTCTGGGAAATCGTCAGGTTAAACATTCCGGTTGGTTAGCAGCTTGAGTTGACCGGAGACATACGTCACACGTGTTACTTCATAGTTACACGGATTGTCCAAAGTTGACCAACACTGCTTGATTTTGTGCCAAACGGTGCTTCATGTTAAAGATGCGCGGTCGATGTAGGGCCTACTTTAGATGCAAGACAATGGTGCAACCAAAACGTCACCTGCCCCATCGTGTGCCATCTAGTCAGTGAGGGTTGGCTACCCGTGTGATTGTAGTTTTTAGATGGTAAGGCAAATTACGTGGGATTAGCCGCTTCATCATCATCTTCTTCTTCTGTCCCTTATCATACTCTTTCACTTTCACGTTCTCTTTCTGCTTCCTTCTTCTTTTCTTTCAGCTTCTTAAAAAACGATTTCTGATTAAAAACTATTCACCATATATTATAATGTTTAATGGTCCGTTTTGTTAAACATTGTTGCATTTACATGAATAATGGTTCACTGACCTTTAATACTTTACCAGCTGTCAGCATAGGCTCACAGAATCAAAAGGAAAACATTGCTGAAGACAGTGACACGATTTATTACCGATTTCTTTATCGTTGCAGCTGGACACACACTGCAACATATCATATAGAAATAGTGTGTCACAAAGGGTGTTTTTCCAATATGATTCGACCTTAATGTGCGTCTTCAATCATCACGTAGCATTATATAGCGACTCGTTAGTGATAGACGACACGTTGTTGTCGCAGCAGGCGTTGACATTTGAAGTATTATTACTAGCAGGCATTCGTTTAACAGATGCTCCGCAAATCCTGCTCAATAACATAAATATTTTTCTATTCACCAATTGCCATTTATCTACTGGAGCGATTGATGTCAGCGTCTCGTCTCGATCAGTCGTGGGCCTTCGCTATCAAAACAACGAAACAGCGCGGTCGAGTGATTAACGCACTCGAGTCACGTGACGTCTCATGGCGCATCGTTTGACGTACATTCGGCAATTATCGCTCAGCACAAGGCGAGCGGTGATTGAAGAGAAACATAACCGTCGAATAATGTAAAGATCGGCGTTCAGTATATATCCGTTTCTTTAACCTTGTCGCACGCTGCGTGCACTCGGTAAAACATCGAACTCAAAAGGTAAATTGTGCCAAAGTGGCTATGACACAGTTTTTGTAATTTTTGCTGATACTACAAGAAAACAAAATAAAACTACTATTGTCCTATTTTGTGTCGAATTACACTTGTAAACTGTTGTGTTATTAAATAAAAATTTGCAATTACTGTTTGTTTGAGTGAAACTAGAAATAACGTCAGCGATGGACGTGCTTATTTACGTACAATAGTTCGCAACACAATATACGTGTTAGCAACGATTGTTGACAAGTTACGTATTATTCGTCAAATGTTCGTGAAACTGCACCTCCTGGGATCCATACCCCCGATGACGTTACAAAGTGGCGATTCGAAGAACCATTGGTGGTGTTATTTTCACCCGAGGACATTTTTCATTGAATCTTGTCCTAGTTGCGATGACACCAATGACATGCGTCGCTACGATTGATCTCTGTCACAACCGGATAGGTTATTTTTGGTCAGTCTAACTAGCATCGATTGCTCCAACTGCACGAGCTCGAAATATCCTTTGTTTATTAACACCATGTTTCATATTCATGACACTTTAAATGCATACATATCAGACTCGTGTGTATTTCGTATGTGTAACATGTGTTCTGTGGCATTAATTAAAAATTGACGTAAAGAGAAATAAAGAAATGGTTACACGAGTAGGATTCAATCCACTGGTTGATGAGGCCTTCTATAGCAGGTCTTGGTAGCGTAGTATTTAGAACACCAGACTCTCGATCCCGGAGAATCCGGATTCGTGTCCTCTTTATGCCGTTTCGAAGCTCGTGAACATTTGTTCCCTCAACTTTGCTCCAATTCAGCTGTATACAAGAACACCTGGCTACTGTCGACAGTGATGGGTATAGATGTGAACGGACATTCCTCGCGCAGTCGTTACAAGCTTGCAGCGACGCTGAATACGAAGGGTGACATGTAAAGTGCGTTGATCAGCCACGATGACTGGATACCGCGCTAAATGATAACCTGCCTTTATGTTCCGCAACGTTCTAGGTCAGAATAGAGAAAGCTTCGTTGTGACGAACGTTCAGAATTGTGGATGCCATTGGTGCATCCAATACATCGCGGTTTGCTTACGTCACAATCAAACGTTTGCGCGTGACTTCCGTCAAACTTTGCCTTTGCCCTCATTGGTAATGACGGTTATATACGTGCATTACATTACCACTGCTGCATGACATCTCACAACTCAAACATTAATGCATACAGTTGTCACTTTTAAAACTTTGCCTTATGTTTTTGTCATCAAGAAACACTTTTGTGGCCAGAATTTCAACAAAATATACGATGGAATGATGCAAGAACTCACCACGTGTTCGGCATCCATTCTTTGATCGCTTGACGCTTGAGTTTTTGCTAGTCACGTGATGGATAGGTCAATTGGTATAGAGACGGGGAGAGTGAGAGGGAATCAAATAATAAAAAGTATCTAAATCAATGAACGATAATAGGCAGACACTACTTTCTTCATAAACCATATGTTGTACAACTCAAAGACATAATGCTGTGTTTGTTGTACAAAAATAGTCTAAATAGGACAACATGAACTACAGTATTCCACTCTTGCTTCTTCTCAGACATCGAGTGACTGAAATGACTCCCAATTAGCCACCGGTTTCTTCCTTCACCCGGGGCTGGTCGCTTTCGAAGGCAATCTTGTTAAACATAGTTCACAAAAAACTTTTCAATCAGCAGGATTCCACATGCCATCGATTGGCGTCCGATAGTAATTATTTCGCTGTCGCCATATGTCACGCCTCGTCGTGTGATTGACCGGTGTACACAAACGACGTGATGGATCGGCCCTATGACGCCGAGTCGAATCAGCGAGGAGTCGCTATGTTCGGCCGTCTGGGAAGGAGCTTCGTGTCCGTTGATTGCTGCTCGTGTTTTCATTACGGAACGGCGTGTGGGAGGTTTCTGGGTACTCCCCGTAGGCGGGATGCAAGGATAATACGGAATTCCAGCACAGGATCGAACATTAGATGTGCAAAGATTCGCCGCCGGCAAATGGAGAATCTAGCGCTGGACTACAGTAACGCGGTCCTGTACGGCATCACCGAGGCACTTACGAACAAGTTGCAGATGGTACAGAACTCGGTGGCAAGACTCATCTCAAGACACCGAAAGCACCAGCACATAGCACCTGTGCTGGTCGAACTGCACTGGCTTCCAATTTGCTGGCGTATCCAGTACAAACTGCTAGTCCTTGTTTTCATGGCTTTACATGGTTTTGCTCCAGCGTATATCCAAGATCTTATGGCACCGTATACGCCCACCCGCAACCTCCGATCGGCTGATTTACATCTGCTTGTATTCCCGCACTACAATTTACAGGGCTGTGGCAGACGAGCTTTCTCCGTGTCTGGACCTACTTTTATACCTTTTTTTTTTAAATACAATTTTATATATTAAAATATAATATTATATTCTTTTACTTAACTATCTTAATAGTTGTGCAAATAGGTCATGTATTTTAATTACATTACATATACAATCTTGTAAATCTTAATGTTATATTTACCGGCATCTTTATACATATATATTTTTACAAGTGTTTCCATGCACGTTTTATAATGTGTGTACACGCCTATGAACGGGCTGGTCCCGGAGATATGGCGCTATAGAAATGCTAGTGATAATGATAATAATAATAATAATAGCGCTGTTCAGCTGGACTATTAAAGGATTGTGAGGGCAACATTGGTAATCGGGCCGGAGTGACTGATCTGTTTACTGGTGTGGGGTATTGCTATTTATTCTGCGATTGCGTGTGCCTGTGCGTGCGTGCATGTCTGCATGCCTGCATGCATGTACGTATGTATGTATGTATGTATGTACGTATGTATGTATGTATGTACAAGTGTATGTGTGTGTGTATGTATGTATGTGTATGTATGTATGTATGTATGTATATATGTATGTATGTATATATGTATGTATTTATGTATGTATTTGTGTATGTGCATGTATTTATGTATGTATGCATGTGTGTATGTATGTATGTGTGTATGTATTTGTGTATGTATGTGTGTATGTTGTATGTGTGTATATATGTGTGTGTGTATGTATGTATGTATGCATGTATGCACGTATGTATATGTGTATGTGTGTATGTGTGTATGTGTGTATGTGTGTATGTATGTTTGTATGTATGTATGTATGTATGTATGTGTGTGTACGTATGTATGTGTGTATGTATGTATGTATTTATGTATGTATTTAGGCATGCATATATGTACGTACGTATGTATTTATGTATTTATGCATGCATATATGTATGCATGTATGTATGTATGTATGTATCTATGCATGTATGCATATATGCATGTGTGCATGTATGCATGTATGTATGTGTGTATGTGTGTATGTATGTGAATATTTATGTATGAATTTATGCTTGCATATATGTACGTATGTATTTATGTATGTGTGTATGTATGTATGTATTTATGTATGTATGTATGTATGCATGTATGCGTGCATGCGTGCATGCGTGCATGCGTGCATGTGTGCATATATGCATGTATGCAATTATGTATATATGTATGTATGTATGTGTGTATGCGTGTATGTGTGTATGTGTGTGTGTGCATGCATGCATGCGTGCGTGCGTGTGTCTGTGTGTGTGTGTGTGTGTGTGTGTGTGTGTGTGTGTGTGTGTGTGTGTGTGTGTGTGTGTGTGTGTGTGTGTGTGTGTGTGTGTGTGTGTGTGTGTGTGTGTGTGTGTGTGTGTGTGTGTGTGTGTGTGTGTGTGTGTGTGTGTGTGTGTGTGTGTGTGTGTGTGTGTGTGTGTGTGTGTGTGTGTGTGTGTGTGTGTGTGTGTGTGTGTGTGCGCGCAAACCATTAAACAGTTTTTATGATTCGACGTCGCCGATGTACTTCGTAAAACTAGAGTTTCCTTCACCAAAATCAATCTCGTCTTTATAAACAATGTGTTTTGCGGGGAATACCTCTCGATTTTGCTACCTATGTGCCCTGTACATCGTCAAGGGTCTGCATCAACTACTCAAAACATATATCGTCGTCTTTGCGACACTCTACGTGGGTCATGAGAAAAATAGCGGGCAACACACGTTGCTCTTCTCATAGAAAAACATGTAAAACTTATTTATATAGGTTATGAAGTTTAGCCAGACAATCGATCGCATGAGATACGCATGTAGCAAGGTGTTGACCATAATAAGCTATACGAAAGCAGTGTTGATTAATGATAACTGTGTGACTGCGACCACCATGATCCTCTAATCGTCGGAGTAACCAGGAAGTGATCATACACGACAGTTGACACTCTGACTTCCGTCACGCATGCTGGTTGGAGATAGAGCTTAGCTGATTAGTGATATGCTCACCTCAAAGTCATATACGGAAATAGATGAAACGACAACCACCTGCGCAAGTACTGCACTTCTGGGCCAATTGAAAACAAATAGCCCTAAATGGTTTTCTTTATAAAGTACAGCACATCAAACATAAATTCTCTGCCTTCCTGCGTGGGAGTCTGTGGGAAGTTCGCAAACATAACACGTTCGTTTTCAGAAACAATACATACAAACCTGATGTATAATTTTTTAATATCCTGTTTTTATTAAGATATTGATTTATTATTATATATATATTTTTTTTTTCCCGGGACTTGCGTATGTGACGTCATCGATGACTGTTGATCCTGAGTTGTGTCACTCAGAGTTAATAGTGCTTTTCTTTAATTGGTTTTCATAGATAAACGTCTAGTTTATCTTCGTCAGCACGACAGAGACAAGGTGCAACTATGGCAACGCGACGGCCAAATGTGATTAAATGCGTCGCAATCACGCGGTTTCGTTTTACATAAAAACGCTTCTGACGAAGGTCAAAAGGTTTGATTATTTTTCCATTTTTAGAAGCACTGCAAAAAATCCCCAAGAGCCGAAACTTTGGTAAATACGACGGAGGTGGGTTGGATTTTGTTCTTAAATACAACGTATAAGCTATCGTGCGTGTGTGTGCGCGCGCGAGTGTGAGGTGTTGATGTGAGTGCGTGCGTGTGTGCGTGCGTGCGACCGTGTGCGAGTATGTGTGCTTTTCCCAACGCGGCAAACCAAGCAACACTATAATGCAATGTTTATAATATAATGTTTATGGTTAATAAATACATATAATAACTTAAAGAACCCTTTACTGTGACCTGGAAATTAACTATCTGCATATGCTGATAGAGAGACCACAGTACATCATTTACCTATTTAGTATCATTTCTATCCACTTCTATCTTCAGTAAGTTGAATTAGTATAATTTCTATCCACTGTAACTATTCTTTATCTCTGTGTAAGCTGAATTAGTATCATTTCTATCCACTTCTATCTTCAGTAAGTTGAATTAGTATAATTTCTATCCACTGTAACTCTTCTTTGTCTCTATGTAAGCTGAATTAGTATCACTTCTATTCACTCTATGTAAGCTGAATTAGTATCACTTTTATCCACTGTAGTAACTCTTCTTTATCTCTGTGTAAGCTGAATTAATATCACGTCTTTCCACTGTTACTCTTCTTTATTTCTGTGCAAGCTGAATTAGTATCACGTCTATCCACTGTTACTCTTCTTTATTTCTGTGCAAGCTGAATTAGTATCACTTCTATTCACTGTAACACTTCTTTATCTCTATGTAAGCTGAATTAATATCACTTATATCCACTGTAGTAACTCTTCTTTATCTCTGTGTAAGCTGAATTAATATCACGTCTATCCACTGTTACTATTCTTTATTTATGTGCAAGCTGAATTAGTATCACGTCTATCCACTGTAACTCTTCTTTATCTCTGTGCAAGCTGAATTAGTATTACGTCTATCAACTGTTACTCTTCTTTATTTCTGTGTAAGCTGAATTAGTATCACATCTATCCACTGTTACTCTTCTTTATCTCTGTGCAAGCTGAATTAGTATCACGTCTATCCACTGTTACTCTTCTTTATTTCTGTGTAAGCTGAATTAGTATCACGTCTATCCACTGTAACTCTTCTTTATCTCTGTGTAAGCTGAATTAGTATCAATTCTATTCATTGTAACTCTTCTTTATCTCTATGTAAGCTGAATTAATATCACTTCTATCCACTGTAACTCTTCTTTATCTCTGTGTAAGCTGAATTAGTATCAATTCTATCCACTGTAGTAACTCTTCTTTATCTCTGTGTAAGCTGAATTAATATCACGTCTATCCACTGTTACTCTTCTTTATCTCTGTGCAAGCTTAATTAATATCACTTCTATCCACTGTAACTCTTCTTTATCTCTGTGCAAGCTGAATTAGTATCACGTCTATCCACTGTTACTCTTCTTTATTTCTGTGTAAGCTGAATTAGTATCACATCTATCCACTGTCACTCTTCTTTATCTCTGTGCAAGCTGAATTAGTATCACGTCTATCCACTGTTACTCTTCTTTATTTCTGTGTAAGCTGAATTAGTATCACGTCTATCCACTGTAACTCTTCTTTATCTCTGTGTAAGCTGAATTAGTATCAAATCTATTCATTGTAACTCTTCTTTATCTCTATGTAAGCTGAATTAATATCACTTCTATCCACTGTAACTCTTCTTTATCTCTGTGTAAGCTGAATTAGTATCAATTCTATCCACTGTAGTAACTCTTCTTTATCTCTGTGTAAGCTGAATTAATATCACGTCTATCCACTGTTACTCTTCTTTATCTCTGTGCAAGCTGAATTAGTATCATGTCTATCCACTATAACTCTTCTTTATTTCTGTGTAAACTGAATTAGTATCACGTCTATCCACTAGAACTCTTCTTTGTCTCTTTCTCTCGTGTCCTCCCAACATAGCAAGAATACAGGTTCTCAATGATATGATTTTGTAGCTGATGATCCTAGGATAACTAGATTTTAATTTTGCTCTCAACCGCGTCGATGGCATAAGCGAATCTTACATCATTTGAAACGCGAACATGTTTATTAAAACAAGGTTAATCAAAAACTCTACATAAGTTACCGCAAATGTGTACGAGAAATGGCAATGGCAATGTTGTTGTTGTTCTCCTCCTGATTCCCTGGCGTCAGGGGTGAGGCTGGCCTTGATTCCCCATCGTCAGGGGTGAGGCTGGCTTTGATTCCCCGTCGTCAGGGGTGAGGCTGGCCTTGATTCCCCGTCGTCAGGGGTGAGGCTGGCCTTGATTCCCCGTCGTCAGGAGTGAGGCTGGTCCTGATTCCGTTCCTCGATTTCAGTTTTCTTTTTCTTATTCTTTTCTCTCATTTATCTTTCACTGCTGTCTCCACCAATTATCTCCATTCTACTCCACCTTTGCTCTCGTTCTCTACTCCTCTCCCAAGCCTTCCAAATATATTTTTAAACAGTCCTCCCATCGCAGTTTAGGTCTTCCACGCGTCCTTTTTCCCTCCACTCCCTGGGTATCTGCTTTCTTTGCCAGCCGTTCTCCTCCCATTCTCTCCACATGCCCAGCCCACTTCAGTCGACTCCTCACCAACTTCTTCTTAAGGCTTTCTTCTACTCCAACCTCCTCCTTCAATTCCTCCATTCTTCGCTTGTCAGTTCTTCTCACTTCCGCAATTCTTCTTACCCAGTTGTTTTCACAAACCTGTACCCTCTGTTGTTGTTTCTCTGTCAGTACCATCATCTCTGGGCCATACATGTATGCTGGGTAACGCGATATGCCATCACACCTACATCGTTTCTCCAAGCGTTTGCCCCTGCCTTTATCCTCCTGCGAATTTCGGTGTCTGGGTTACCGTCCTCGCATATCGCTCCACATTGGTATGCAAAACTGTCTCTTCGTTTTAGTTTCTTCCCCTCCAGATGTATTTATAGAAACTCTGTTTTGCTGCCCCACCCATAGTACCTCCGTCTTCTCCAAACAAAATGTCAGTCCATGTCTGCTGAACATATCCGTCCACTCCTTCAGTTGTCCTTGGAGACCTACTTCCCCGTCTGCTACCACTGCCAGATCGTCTGCATACAGTAGCTTCCGGAGGATATCTCTCCTACCAGTCTTTCTGCCTATCAGTTCCATCTTGGAATTCAAAATGGTAGGCGTGAATTAGATTTAATTTGCAGAATTGCATTTGTTGTCTAAAAATTAGTAATACACCGAAATCTACTGGTGTCACAGAAGCCAAAAAATCATAGAACATGTTCTATGATTTCTCGGCTTCTGTATCACCTGTAGGTTTTTTTAATGTATAATCCTATTTTGATGAAGACGATGACCTGGGCCGCTTACAAAACTTATAAGTGACCCCTTCCGTGGTGTCTCAGAACAGTCTAGACGGTGGCAGATTGAGCATGTATTTGCCAATAAGTGAAGTGTGGATGGAAGGGTGGATTTATCGGATTCAAACAACGCGACATGGACGTGAATATCCTATCCACTACACTGTCGTATTCTGATATCCACAATAGCGACAACGTATGTTGATATCAGTTACACAAATAGTTGGTGCCACTGTCGTGATTTATGTCCCATTCTTTTATTCACATACCCATAAGTAATGCTACATGATTTGGGACTCTGCTTACTTATGCGTCTACTCCTACCCCCTAGCAGGACAGCACAACCCCTTACCCCCTAGCTGGAGAGCACAACCCCCTACGCCCTAGCAGGACAGCGCCACCACTTACGCCCTAGCTGGACAGCACAACCCCTTACCCTCTAGCAGGACAACACAACCCTTACCCCTTAGCTGGACAGCACAATCCCTTACCTCCTAGCTGGACAGCATAAACCCCTATCCTCTAGCTGTACAGTACAACCCCTTACCCCCTAGCTGGACAGCACAACAGATACCCTCTAGCTGGACAGCACAACCCGTTACCTTCTAGCTGGACAGCACCACCCCTTACCCCTAGCAGGACAGGTAAGGGGTGGCCCTTACCCCCTAGCTGGACAGCACAACACATACCCTCTAGCTGGAGAGCACAACCCGTTACCTTCAAGCTGGACAGCACAACCCCCTACCCACTAGCTGGACATCACAATCCCTTACCCCCTAGAAGGGACAGCACAACCCTTTACTACCTAGCAGGACAGCACAACACAGCCCCTTACCACCTAGAAGGACAACACAACCCATTACCCCCTAGCAGGACAGCATAACTCCTTAACCCCTACCAAAACACCATAGCTCCTTAAACCCTAGCATGACAGCACAACCCCTTACCCTCTACCAGAACAGCACAACCTACTACCCTCTCGCACGACAGTACAACCCCTTACCCTCTAGCAGCACAGCACAACTCCTTACCCCCTAACTGGACAGCACAACCCCTACCCTCTAGCAGAACAGCACAACCTCCTACACTCTAAGCAGGACAGCATAACCCCTTAGTCTTAAGCAGGACAGTACAACCCCTTACCCCCTAGCAGGACAGCACCAACCCTTACCCCATAGCTGGACAGCACTACCCTTTACCTCTAGCAGGACAGCATCACCCAAGGCAACATATAAAGTATTCCTCTTGTGACATCATAGCAATTGCAAAAGCCAATCAGAACACATGTGGAACTAACTAATTAACCAACCAAGCTGCAACTCATTACGAACATAGTGCCTTTTCATCTTGTTTTAAAGCCTATTCAAACAGTAGGAGCAGGACAGCACCACCCCTTACCCTCTAGCTGGACAGCACCACCCCTTACCCCCTAACAGGACAACACCACCCCTTACCCCCTAACAGGACAACACCACCCCTTACCCCCTAGCTGGGCAGCACTACACATTACCCCTAGCATGACAGTACCACCCCTTAAACCCTAGCAGGACAGCACCACCTCTTACCCCCTAGCAGGACAACACCACCCTTTATACCCTAGCAGGACAGCACTACACATTACCCCTAACAGGACAGCACCACCCCTTAAACCCTAGCAGGACAGCACCACCCCTTACCCCCTAGCAGGACAACACCACCCTTTACACCCTAGCAGGACAGCACTACACATTACCCCTAGCTGGACAACACCACCCCTTAAACCCTAGCAGGACAGCATCGCCCCTTACCCCCTAACAGGTCAACACCACCCTTTATCCCCTAATAGGACAACACCACCCGTTACCCCCTAACAGGACAACACCACCCCTTATCTCCTAACATGACAACACCACCCTTACCCCCTAACAGGACAAAAACACCCTTTATCCCCTAACAGGACAGCACCACCCCTTACTCCCTAACAGGACAACACCACCCCTTATCCCCTAACAGGACAACACCACCCCTTACCCCTTAACAGGACAACACCACCCCTTAAACCCTAGCAGGAGAGCATCACCGTTTACCCCCTAGCAGGACAACACCACCCTTTACACCCTAGCAGGACAGCACTACACATTACCTCTAGCTGGACAACACCACCTCTTACCCCCTAACAGGACAACACTACCCCTTATCCCCTAACAGGACAGCACCACCCCTTACCCCCTAACAGGACAACACCAGCCTTATCCCCTAACAGGACACCACCCCTTACCTCCTAACAGGACAACACCACCCCTTTCCCTCTAGCTGGACAGCACCACCCCTTACTCCCTAACAGGACAACACCACCCCTTACCCCCTAACAGGACAACACCACCCCTTATCCCCTAACAGGACAACACCACCCCTTACCCCCTAGCAGGCCAACCCAACCTCAGGGCAACATCTAAAGTCGTCCCCTTGTGACATCATATCAGTTGCAAAAGCCAATCAGAACACATGTGGTACTAACTAATTAACCAACCAAGCTGCAACTCATTAAGAACACAGTGCCTCTTCATCTTGTTTCAAAGCCTGTTTAAACGTATGGCAACTTACCTTTACTTCCCTGAGATGGGTACTGCTAATCAGTGTAACTGAAGATTGTGTTTACATCTAACTCCTACAGCTGCTACATGCCCTGTCGGCATGCTGCGCGGAGAAGCTAAATAAGATGTCCCATTCCTCTGACGCCTGTAGAGTATGGTCGATTAAGACTTGAGTAAATAAACTTGTTGTTATGCATGACGTCACTGTTGTTGCGATTACGTCACTTTTGTGAAAGCTTGGTCTTTAGCAAGAGTTGCACTGAAAGGGCGTTAACATGACTGGCCAAGACGTGTTAGTATCATAATATTTACAAGTGTACTTTTACAGGAAAACTAGTTACAAAATTGTAATTGCATTGAGATAACAACGTTAATGTCTGGGTTTGGACAACGAGACACATCTTCCTGCCTTGTTCAATATCTTCCAAATACGTGTATCCCGATATCTCGAACTGATGTTATTCATGCTGTCAACGTCTTTCCAGTTTCGTGTGTGTGTGTGTGTGTGTGTGTGTGTGTGCGTGCGTGCGTGCTTGCTTGCGTGCGTGCGTGCGTGCGTGCGTGCGTGTGAGAGAAAGTGTGGCAATATGTTACTCATTGGTATTGGTTAAATATAGTTATGATATATATATATATATATAAACATAATAATTGTGTTTAGTAGCACACGTATATTTAAAATGAAGAAGAAACAAAAAATAAATGAAAACCTGCATTGCAATATACAGACCGGCATGGCCGTGTAACACAACTATCTATCCTCGTACATATCATAGCAGTTTGTCAATATTTCGACAATGGCACTAGTAGGTGGGTTTTGGCCGTTGTAGTGTCTTACATTATTCCTGACAACTGCACTAGCTCATGCGGGCCAGTGACCACAACCGCCAATGGCACTAGCCAGGAATGAACACTGACCAGAAGCAAAGCCAGCACAACTACAGCGGCCAAACATAAACGAAACTCAAAAATCAATCGAGCAAACAGCTTGGCTTTGAACAATGGCACGCCAGTGAAACATCAATGTCAGTGCCGCGCGATACACGACGACTCGGCAGTCAAACACAACAATTGTGAGACGCTCAAAAAACGCGTTAACTCCGCGTCACACGTCATTTCAGTATTCCGTCAGAAATAATTTAATTTCGCCCGTCGCGTGCCACGTAACCAGTAATCAAACGCCGCCGAGGCCGCCACCGCCGCCGCCACCGTCACTTCCACCACCGCCGCCAACGCCGAAACAACTACTAGAAGTGGCATCAACCACTTCGCCGATAACTGCGGCAAAGATGACCGATGTATCTACGCAGGTGCTCAAGTTGACAGGATAATAAACGCGGGTCACAGGTGCACCCACCAACGCCGGTTCGTGGTCACGTATTCGAAGATCCGTATGACTGTACGTGACTTAGAACGTGATCGGACTACACTGTGTAAGTGCAAAGCGCGAATCAAGAAAGAAAACAACAATGCACGCAGGTGACAAAGAGTAGCTGACGAATTTAGGACATTTTAAGGAGAGTCGCATTTCTACGGTAGGTTGGTGGTGTGTCAGATTTGTTAATCTCGTATTCCACGTTCTGTCTATGGATAGTTGTGATCTTGTATTATTCCATAGCCTACGATCCCGTCCCGTTTATAGGTTGTGTTTGTTCCCATAGAAAGCGCTTGTCTTTATAGTAATGTTGCCAAATGTATTTTCCTATTAGTTATTACTGAATAACTAAATATAGATTTTTATTTATTGTTACTTCTTAAACATCTTCAGTCCTAACCAGGATGAGTGTTATGTGGAGGGGTGCAAATCGAGGTGGAGGGGTGCAAATCGAGGTTTCGGGATTGTTGGTGAGCTTGAAGGGGAGGGGAGCAAGTCGGGGTTTGAGAGTTTCGTGAGCTTCAAAGTGGGTTCTGTTAGAGGTTTTTGGAGAGCCGCAGCCCTCCCCTCCCAATTTTCATCACGTTCCGACACCAGTGTATGGATTATTGTTGAAAATATGTCTTTTGCTGCCACAATATTTTTTTTTCATAAATCAATATTTTCGAACTAGGATCATCGTGTCGTGGATAAGCTATTATTCAGCAAGCATTTTCTCGATTTTTCATTTCGGGTAGTCTCTGTTACGAGTAAGATCGGTCGGCTCGCCAAGATGTGGTTGTCGAACGTACGATTTAGGTCACAACATTTGTCGGACATCTTATATCCACGGTGTTCAATTTCAATATGAATCCAGCTTGATAACGCTGATCTTTTGTGACACACTAAATTCAATTACTCTGAGCAACAGAATAGTTATATTATATATGAGGATGTATACATATTTCGAACGACAAAGTAGACATTTCATTATATCTGAAATATTAAATCTTGTTTGAGTGACACCGACGATAATATTCTACAAATTGAATAAAACATAGTCTAGGCGATTAAAGTAGGCCACTATATTTTTTTCTCACCGGATGGAACTATCTCAGATTTTGCCGATTGCGTGATATTTCCCCACATATAAAATCAGATTTGACCGCGCAGATCTTATTCAAAAATGGACACTAATCAAACGTGAGTGACACAGAAGACAATTGATAAACCTGCAACCACATCTAAACATGTGGACTACGCATATTGTTCTGGTGCATTTGGAAGTAGGCATAATGGCCAGGATGCTCTGATGCTTTCGCCCGAGCAGAACAGACCAGTGATGTTAGTTAGTCGGGCCAGGTCGGTGTCAGTTGGCTGGTGTAACCACACGTCTGGTTGTAATCTGGGCTAGTCGGTGTCAGTCTAAAGTAGTCAGAAGGTTTCAAGGTTACGCGAGTGTGACGTCACGATGGTTTCGATTCTGACTCAGTCGGTGCCAGTCGGTGTACTGTATGGGGAGAGTCTGGTCTGGTCGAGTCGGGCTAAATGTGCTAGTGTGTCCCGGGGCATTACAATTTAATATGATTTACTAGGGACAATTTTAGCTACGCACGAAGTAAACTATTCTAAAACCCGAGATACTTCGTCCGACCGACCAGACCAGATTCACCCCGACTGCAGTGTATTCACTATACGGACAGACACCGACTGAGTTAGATTCGAAGCCAGCGTGACGTCATAATCATGTAATCTTGAAAACTTTCGACTACGTCAGACTGACACCGACTAGCCCCGATTACAATCGGATGTGTGGATACACTTGCCGATTGACACCGACCCGACCCGACCCGACCCGACCACACTAAACCTACACCCACTGGTTTGAATGAGTCAGGTCGGGCAAAAACATAAGTGTATCCCGTCCTGAAGTATTCACGCATGTCTGTTCCTAAACCTGCAGTGGTTGAGCTAGGACGAGAGTTCGCAACATTATCCCCTGTTATTAATATGTTGTGTAAACACTGAATATACTTTGTTTCATACTTTTCAAAACTGTTGCACACAGTCATTACTATCAGTGCGTAACACCTTTAATTAAATACTACGAGTACTATTGATAACATTCACGCGACTCTCATAATGTTCAGCTGATGTCGGTTTTCAAATGAGTAGCCAGCTAAGACGATTCGTATTCGTAAATGCTATCCCACAATGCACCACTTCACCAACACATCCGATCTTCTTAATGATACAGTTTAGACGCGAATTTCGTTGACAAAATGTCACTCTAATGCAACGTATTCTTATTTCGAATGATAAACGTACACCATCTGTGTATGTGTATTTCACTAATATGTTAATGGAGTCGTTTTATTCCGCGGCAGACTGCGTCTGGTAAGCAACGTTTTTATGCCAACTGCCAATGCACTCTCGGTCGCGTGGTACTAGCAAATGGATTAGCTTACCGAATAATTAACCACCCTCACCCATTCAAACAGAAGAACGGGTTATCGCATCGGTTTTATACAGGTCTGAAATGGCAGGGTTTACACAGGAAACATGTTCAACTAACTTCCGTGGGTATCGTTCGCGTCGATGTTTGGATTGATCGTGCGCTATGTGTATACGCCTACTGAAGAATTCTAAAGAATAAACAATATAAATAAAATGGACGCAGTTTATTAAGATTATTTTGTGAATAAAAGCAAAGACACACCACGGGTAAACAAATATCTGCAAGTGGCGTTCCCTGTCCAACTCAAGCATGCCACACCATTAGAGATCACTTAAGATTCTAGGTAGACATTGTACATGAAACACGAATGTGACATGCAAACACGTAGATGTGTCGATGAATCCAAATCTGGTCCGAGCGATTATGCAGAACTTTCGTTGCTGGTGGAATCAGACAGTGGAATCAAGTTTGATACGACTAACCTCGAAGTCTTTTCGAGTCACACAGCCTACTTCATATGGACAGCCAAAGTAGACTTGGGCTGACCCAACGGCGGACTTAACATTTCCTAACGGGGCTAGACGGGACGCAGGTTTTTTTTCTCATTTGTATCCCGGTCCGCAGCATGGTTAATATTTGGGGGTTGAGTTTTTGGACGTAGATTTGCTCATTTTTCTTTCGTGGTATCGAGGTAGGTTAGTTTTTTAGATATTCCAGGGCGGGGGAATTCGTGTTGAAGATTTTCCCGAACGAGGTGGTGATGTTGGACATTTTTCCGATCACAAGGTCTCCATAGTTGCAGTATGTTTCGCTGGTGTGCCCACGTATCAACCCCGATTTTGTTATAAGACGTCATTCGTGATAATGTCGTCAACGTTTAGACGACGCCTTGGCGCCGTGCTGTATGCCGTTCGCTAGGTGTCGCCACTCTCAACAACTGATGGTGGTCACGTGTTCAGCTCATTCCCAATATCACCACTAGGACCTATCACAGCGTCATTATACATTCAAAAACTGACGCCTGTGTTGTTTACGACTTGTTGCACTAGAGAGACGTAAAATAGTTCCATACAAACATTTCGTATTTCTAGTAAAATGTTCAACACAAACTACTATCCACAGAGATAAAAATGTACAAATTGTACATGTATGTTGTGACGGGGTTATACCATAAACGCGTCGATGTGGCATTGCTGCGTCTCACTGTTGAACTATAATTTGATTGCTCTGACGTATAGGCTACATCCGGGACAATTGTTTATGCAAAGTCCCAATAGCGGTGGATCTAATCAGAATGAACGCGTCGCATGAAGCTATGTGAAGGAAGTGATACGAAGCAAATGACATTAACATTTGAAATAATAAGGTCAACCAACTGTATTTGGAATTCACGTTGTTCACTACTTCACGCAAGAGGCAGACTCCGTGGTCTCCAATCGATTACACGGAGGCAGAGAACATATCATGTCATCCTCGCGCGCTAGGGGTCGCTGCTGCTGATTACGTCAGTGCCAGCCAGCAGTATCCCCTGGCTGATCGCTTTGCGAAACTCTGAAATTAAGTTCAGCCTATGAAATCGCTCACTAGATCAGTGGTTGTCGGCAGGTCAGGTGGTCATAATAAAACTAATTTCAACCAACAGTGGCTCGTGTTACATGTAATGTTTAGGAAGTATAAGCAATTATTCGAATACACAATACCGCCCAGCTGCTCGTGCTAATGGGCGAACGGGTCATTATATATTGGGATTCCCCGAAGTCGTTTATCCGTCTTCAAATTGGGGCGGGTATTTGCGCTGGTCTCACGGGTGATGCAGTCGCAACTGGCGAAGTCAATTACTAGTTTGACTCAGCTAACTTCCGCACTTCGCGTAGGAGATCTGCCAGGACTAATTTTGCATGGCAAACAGCCCTGGCTTGCGAGGATGGGTCATGTATATTATTGACAAAATGGCACTTGCCCATATCAGAGTTTGCTTGATCCCCGCCTACAGCATGACGTCGTGTTTAAGGCCATGCGCCCACTACAGCGAATGGTGGCTTTTTGTTCGACAGCAGGAAACCAGGAAGGTAAGCCACGGGACTATAGGATAACAATATCACGACCACACGTTGAGTTAGGAGAACGGACTCCAAGACTTTGAGAGGATAACAGTCACAACCACACATTAAACTAAGAGAATAGAACCGAAGACTTTGAGAAGATGACGATCATGACAAACAAACACGTTCAGAAGATGTTGGAAGTAGGAAGCCTTTCCATGAAAAAATCAAATCCTCTGTAATGAGCCAAAATAAATCATGGGTGTGATGCAGTTCGTTTTAGCTCTACTCTTTGTGTAATAAACATTTCATGGGTTTACACGAAACCTTCGTGCGTGCATGTGAGTATGCAACTGGGTTTGAATACGTACATGCAAGCTTGAATTTGTTTGCTTACGTATGTCTTTCGATGAAAAGGTATATTAAACAAGATGATATGCCGTTCATTAGAAAATAATCAGTTTCAGACGGAGGTTTAGTTCACCAAACTCAGAGACGTTCAAATGAAAAAAAAAAAAATTAAAGAGTAAATCTGAGAATCAACAAATAGTAAATCTATATCAAAGGCGTGTGAGAACGGTGTATGACAATGACATCATCATTCCACAGTCCACGTCTAACGGTGTTCGCCAATGCTCCGTGAGTAGTAATAGAGGTGGTCTAGCGCGGACGGTGTCGCGCCCCGGAGGAAATCCTATGTTTTTTTTACGATTTTGCACAAGTGAACGGCCGGGTTAAAGGATAGAGATTTTTAACATGGGAGAGATAGGGATTTTGCACCAGTGAACGACCGGGTTAAAGCATAGGGATTTTAATCCATTGTTAAAGCATAGGCCATTTTTAGGGCAAAGGTATCCGACCACTTTTCGAATTTTTATCCAGGGTTAAAGCATAGGCCGTTTTTAGGGCAAAGGTATCCGACCACTTTTCGAATTTTTATCCCGTGTTAAAGCATAGGCCCTTTTTATCGCAAAGGTACGCGACCACTTTTTTGAATAAAATAACATATACCGAACACCATTTGAAGGCGATACGCACGAGATTGCTTGACCCGTAGGTCCAGGCTTCGCCAAGGAACCGACCCGTTATTTGTTTGACGATGACGTGTCTAATATGTGGTGTTATAGTAAGGCGTAATTTATAACAAAAGGCTTATAAATTCAACGGAGACCGTTTTATCTGAAGTAATGTATACGAAATGTAGATTACATATAGGACTATGTTATACCAGAGCCTATAGCCTCGTTTTTTTTCGAACAGAGTGACCAAGGAGGACTGCCCAAATTCGTGTCTATTGCGTGCAATAGAGTCCCGTGACGGATACATCATGAACCACAAACACCACTTTATGTGACGTCATGACGCAGTGACATCGTTAACACTCTGCAGTCTGTGCTTTTGAATTTTCTACTCTACAATATGTGAACTTTCGGCACGCCCACGCGACCTTTATGTTCTGTTGAACTGTTATAAAAGGCCTGCGTCTGTTTGTTTGTTTTTTTGTGATCGTTATATCTTACATTTTGGAAGATGAACAACATGACTAGTGATAACGGCCGACAAGGGATTTTGCTACCGAAGGCGCAGCCTTCTCCGGCTATGGGACCACTCGACCTCTCCACCTCTCCACCTCTCCACCCATACAATCAACCCGTACCAACAGCCAACGGCCAGTTCAACGACCATTTCAACGACCAGTTCGACGACCAGTTCGACGACCAGTTCGACGACCAGTTCAACGACCAGTTCGACGACCAGTTCAACGACCAGTTTGACGAGCAAAACAATTTTGTCTCTGTCATCAGCTCCGGCAACCAACCCAACCACCAACCTGACGCCATCAACTCCGACGAAGCGTCAGAAGCTTCACGAGATTTCGGATGACACATCACACGAGAGTACGGTTCGACGGGTTATCGCGTCAAATCCCTCCATTTTCAAGAAAATAGACGTGTTATCGCGTCAAATCCCTCCGTTTTCAGGAAAATAGACGTGTTATCGCGTCAAATCCCTCCGTTTTCAGGAAAATAGACGTGTTATCGCGTGGGATTTGCTTCAAAACTCACTCACTCACCCTTAGTGTCTGTTCACTCACTCACTCACTCACACATACACACACTCACTCACTCACTCACACACACACACACTCACTCACTCACTCACACTCACTCACTCACTCACTCACTCACTCACTCACTCACTCACTCACTCACACACACACTCACTCACTCACTCACTCACTCACTCAAGATCCCACCGTTTCAGGAAAATAGACGTGTTATCGCACCTCTCCTCCTCCGTTTTCAGGAAAATAGACGTGTTATCGCGTGAGATTTGCTTCAAAACGAAGCAACGCAAAGCAAATAGACGTGTTATCGAGTGAGATCCCAGCGTCAACCCCTCCGTTTTTAGTGTCGGTGGTACTCAGAACTTTTTAGTGTCGGTGGTACTCAGAACTTTTTAGTGTCAGTGGTACTCAGAACTGTTGGGTGTCGGTGGTACTCAGAACTTTTTAGTGTCGGTGGTACTCAGAACTTTTTAGTGTCGGTGGTACTCAGAACTTTTTAGTGTCGGTGGTACTCAGAACTTTTTAGTGTCGGTGGTACTCAGAACTTTTTAGTGTCGGTGGTACTCAGAACTTTTTAGTGTCGGTGGTACTCAGAACTTTTTAGTGTCGGTGGTACTCAGCCCTTTTTAGTGTCGGTGGTACTCAGAACTTTTTAGTGTCGGTGGTACTCAGAACTTTTTAGTGTCGGTGGTACTCAGAACTTTTTAGTGTCGGTGGTACTCAGAACTTTTTAGTGTCGGTGGGACTCAGAACTTTTTAGTGTCGGTGGGACTCAGAACTTTTTAGTGTCGGTGGTACTCAGAACTTTTTAGTGTCGGTGGTACTCAGAACTTTTTAGTGTCGGTGGTACTCAGAACTTTTTAGTGTCGGTGGTACTCAGAACTTTTTAGTGTCGGTGGTACTCAGAACTACGTAACATGATGGCGCCATCTAGCGGGTAAAAATATCTAATTAGGTTATCAAGAGAAAAAGAAAAAAAAAGTTGGGGTTAAACTCGCGAAAATTTAAACAACCACCAAAAAAATCGCAGTGTGTGTGTGTGTGTGAGTGAGTGAGTGAACAGACACAAAGGGTGAGTGAGTGAGTGTTGAAGCAAATCCCACGCGATAACACGTCTATTTTCCTGAAAACGGAGGGATTTGACGCGATAACACGTCTATTTTCCTGAAAACGGAGGGATTTGACGCGATAACACGTCTATTTTCCTGAAAACGGAGGGATTTGACGCGATAACACGTCTATTTTCCTGAAAATGGAGGGATTTGACGCGATAACCCGTCGAACCGTACTCTCGTGTGATGTGTCATCCGAAATCTCGTGAAGCTTCTGACGCTTCGTCGGAGTTGATGGCGTCAGGTTGGTGGTTGGGTTGGTTGCCGGAGCTGATGACAGAGACGAAATTGTTTTGCTCGTCAAACTGGTCATCGGACTGGTCGTTGAACTGGTCGTCGAACTGGTCGTTGAACTGGTCGTCGAACTGGTCGTTGAAATGGTCGTTGAACTGGTCGTTGGCTGTTGGTACGGGTTGATTGTATGGGTCGAGTGGTCCCATAGCCGGAGAAGGCTGCGCCTTCGGTAGCAAAATCCCTTGTCGGCCGTTATCACTAGTCATGTTGTTCATCTTCCAAAATGTAAGATATAACGATCACAAAAAACAAACAAACAGACGCAGGCTTTTTATAACAGTTCAACAGAACATAAAGGTCGCGTGGGCGTACCGAAAGATCACAGATTGTAGAGTAGAAAATTCAAAAGCACAGACCGCAGAGTTTTAACGATGTCACTGCGTCATGACGTCACATAAAGTGGTGTTTGTGGTTCATGATGTATCCGTCACGGGACTCTATTGCACGCAAGCGTGCAATATACACGAATTTGGGCAGTCCTCCTTGGTCACTCTGTTCGAAAAAACGAGGCTATAGGCTCTGGTATAACATAGTCCTATATGTAATCTACATTTCGTATACATTACTTCAGATAAAACGGTCTCCGTTGAATTTATAAGCCTTTTGTTATAAATTACGCCTTACTATAACACCACATATTGGACACGTCATCGTCAAACAAATAACGGGTCGGTTCCTTGGCGAAGCCTGGACCTACCGGTCAAGCAATCTCGTGCGTATCGCCTTCAAATGGTGTTCGGTATGTTATTTTATTCAAAAAAGTGGTCGCGTACCTTTGCGATAAAAAGGGCCTATGCTTTAACCCGGTCGTTCACTGGTGCAAAATCCCTATCTCTCCCATGTTAAAAATCTCTATCCTTTAACCCGGCCGTTCATTGGTGCAAAATCCATATCTCTTAACATAGGATTTCCTCCGGGGCGCGACACCGTCCGCGCTAGACCACCTCTATTACTACTACGTCCGTGGAACAACGAAGTGGAAGACGAAATCTGCAGACGCCAATTATCCCGCGTTTAGCTGGGAGATCCCGATTTTTCATTCTGCACACTGGGCGCCTACTAAATCCGAGTTCTTTCATCTCGACAAAAACTCTATCCTAAAGGATGAGCCTCCGATTCCGTAAGGTTAATCTTACAAAAACCCGGCGAAACTTGAAATAGGATGATATGCATAGATGCAGACAGGAAGCTGTTCCGTTGCTGAGCACATGACATGCTGAGAGTTGACGAGTACACTTGCTACTCCTGCCTCCATGGAGAATCCACGGCCACAAATAGCTGGTTTGATTGATTAGCTGTTTATTTAACAATTGTAGATAGAAAGTTGTCACTTACGACGCATAAATCAGAACAGCAAAGTCGTAAGGTCAACCGAGGTAGTTTTGATTGATATTAGATTAACATTCGGAATTTGACATATACGTTTAGGTAATAGCCTGCAAGTATGTGTCTACAGTACACAGGTAACATGAACAAACTGCATAAACAGTTACACGTATCACGCTTTTCTACATATATTCACGTTGTTATCTTCATAATTCTGATTTTAGTCATTATAATTCGGCTGACAGTCGTTATTTGTACTAAAATCAATATGCAAATTATTCCGATTGTTCCTACGAACTCTACCGATTTTCTGCTTAGTGGACCTGATTGTGCAGACATTTATAGTACTGATGATCCGAATCCTAATTTGTCTTTTGTGCACATGATCAGTTATTACATACACGTATAAGTCTATGTGGGTGATCTCCCCAAACGAGACTTCCCCAGCAACGCTATTGACCAGACCGCGTGCGCTATTTACCAAAACCCGGGAGAAATTTACTAGCAAATCTAAGACGATCTGAGACGCTTTCCCGATTGACACGAGCCAAATCCGCGTCTCGATGAAGATGTAGCCATCGTTCAATCAACTTATCCCCCTAAGCCATGCTTTGGCCGTGGGCTTGGGCGTCTTGTTGGCTGCAAGTATGGCCGTCAACAGACACTACCCCGGGACATAGTCCTTGTCGTCTCGTTAAGTCCGCGACATTTGTAACAGCCTTTCAGAGATGTTTATCCACAAGCGTCGCTTCATATCGCGGATTAGTTGAATAATTACCAAGAAAATGCCAGACATTGAGGGCCAAGAAAACGCCAGAGACTTCGTGGTGCCGTAATTGGAACCTTGCAGGTTTATGAGCTTGGTGCTGTATTGGATGTTTGTCCTCGAACAATGCAAATCGCTTCATTGTACGCCTACAGAGCAAGCAGCAGGACCCAGATACAAAGATGGCATGCTTATAATTGGAACTGTAGCTTACAGAAAATGGTTTTATGTTATTTACAGTGGCATCTCGTTGAGAATGATTGCATTAATCCGAGGGACTTGCGTTTGGGGCACAACGCAGCATTCAAAGCATATACCAGGTCAGTTTTTTTCTCATTCGCAATTTTGTTATTGAGATAAAAAGAAAACATATGGTGGTTCTCCGTCGCACTGAGCTGAATTCAGCTCAATATCTTGTATCAACTGCGGAAGTTTACAGCGAGCCTTCTGATGACCTAGTCGACTGGTTGGACGTATAGTGAAAAGGGGCAAAGAATTATTACTGCGGCACTCCGGTATTGAGTTTGTTGTGCTTAGGGGACTATTTCACTAAGAAAATAAGTTCATTCACCCATCATTAAACAACATCCGTTGTCAAGTTTAAGGAGTTTTTTTTTCAAAATGCAAAAACGTGCAACCATATCACAGAGGACACTATTTCCGTGACACACCGGCAAAAGTGTCCTGGTGGCGCACCCTAGTGTTAACAGTTTTCAGTATACAAGTCCACTGTTAAAGGGAATAAAAACATCTTTTGCTTGAATTCATGTTAAATTAGATCCTGCTATATATTTCCATGTCCACCAACCAAAACAAATCCCCAAAAATCTAAGAATTAGAAATTCCACATTTTATGTTGTACATCCGGACATTTTCGAATATGCATATTTTTGGCGCGCTTTTTGGGATACTGAGATGTGACGTCAGACATGACTCTGCCGGTACAGCGACCGCTTGTTTACATTCATTCTCAGCAATATGACAGCAGAGGTGGCTGTGTAATGCGAATATCATCATGGTTCATTGCGCGGCATTCGGTTGTAATGCAAACTCTTCTAAACATAGAGCAACACACAATTTTTTCAGTTCCCTACGGATCCAGTTTTATTGAAGAAATGGATCGCAAAAATCAAGCGCGCTAACTTCAAGCCGACGAAACACAGCCGACTTTGCTCCGCTCATTTTGAGAAAAACTGTTTTGATCGCGATCCGGAGATGTTGGCAACCCTTGGATATCCTGGTGCTCGAATATCGTTGTAAAGCGTTGCAGTCCCAACAATATTCCCGGCAGTAGAAGCTGCATTGATGCCGTCAATCCGCATAAGACAGGCGTCGGCACGGGCAGGATCGACGGCCGCTTTGCCCGAGTCGAAGCCAAGCGGGTCTCGCAAGCGTAGTTCCAGTGCCGCAGTCGCCGCTGCAGGCTCCGCCGCCGCTGTCACTACAGCCGGCTCTGCAACTACACCCATGGCTTCTTCGGGGTACCAGGTTCCTTCTACGAGTGGTGAATTTACGAGGTCTGCTTACCGAAAGCGGCAACGAATCAAGGTAATTCTTATATGTGATTTCTGCTATTATTATTATTCTGTAGGTCTAGTATAATGCCTGGACTGGACGGTCTCGTGTATGTCAAAATAAGTTATTCAACTTATTGTCATTGTACCCCATTGGTTCCAATCATATCACGGAACTCTTCCTAAGTATCTTATATTCTAAATGTTGTAGTTATGTACGATACTACTATAATAAATCTACATATATTCAGTTTTGTTGAAAATTTGATAGTGTAATCAAATCGATTCAGGTGACTGTTTTTATCATTATCATGGTTACAGGAATGTAAGGCAATAAAACAAATTAATTGATGCTAGTTTGTTAGTTATGCATTTAATGAATCTATGTACTTTTATATGCAAATAAGAAATAATTATTTTAATTATACTCGTTGCCGAGTCAGGTTAGTCTGTTATCATAAGTTTTTTAAACCGTAAGAAGCAATACTTGGATGTAGAACATTGCAATGTGAATTTGCAGATGGAAGAATAATTATATTTTCTAATGTATTTAATGTTGAATTTACATAGATTAATTATTATTTTTCATACTTAACATTTGTTGTTTTTTAAATGACAATACGGACTTTATGAAAGTGCCATGCAGTTTGATCAACATCAAATATATGTACACATAAAGTACCATGCATGTTAGATATTTAAAATAAAAAAATTAAAATTAGGAAGTGGTCTGTCTCATTCTTATAGTTGGAACCAGTTGCTGGCAATCTCCTCCTCTGACACATGACTCACTAAAGTCTTATGTCATCAATGACTTGCTGAAGAATTATCTCCCATCAGTATTCTCTGTAGAAACAGTTTATTGCAGTGTTTGGCACTTGTCTGCTAATCCAGCTAATTGGACTGAGGAACTAAGTGTAGTGTTTGCTTAAGTCAACTGATCAAATCTAATTAATTACCAGTTGACATTGTACTTTGTAGGTCTTTCCTGCTATGAATAACAAATACACCAGCCACCTCCGGCTGGCCCACTGCATTCTCCCTCCAGTTAAAATAGTTATCTGAACCTGATCTACTGGTAATTAAAGCATGCTAGGTGGAAATGGCAGGAACTGGGTAACATGGATGTGACATGTCCGATACTTATTATTACTATAATTAACCCATGCCTAACATCACCCTGATCACCATTGCAACTGCAAAACCTTGCAGGAAGATGTGATTAATTATTATTAATATTGAATGGTTACCACATTGAACACCATGTAGATTACAGTATGTATCCATCGAGTTAATAATCTATTGTTTAAGTTTTCAAAAGTAATGTTTTCAATCAATTCTTACAGTAGATGCAGCTTTCATAACACACACTATTGTAACACACAAGTACTGTTACATTTGTTACTATATAATTTTTAATATTTCATTAGTAATTTATTTATTTGTATTTTCATAACTCCAGAGCACAGGCCTGTGGTGAATTACATTACAGTGTAATATATTACTATTGCCTAGTTTCCATTTTATTACAGTTGCATATTGAAGACAATGTACATCATGTAATATATGCTATTACATTTGAAGGTATTACCATTACATTTTGAATTGGAACTACAGTATGTACCGAGATAAATATTTAGAACAACAATATAACTATCGTATCTTGTATTATCTACTAACAATGTTTACAGACAGAACATATTTTTCATTTCATGTGTTTGTATAACATGAATGAATGGAAGACAAAAGACATGTCACTGCCATTTAATAGATTGCAATCAGTGTAATTACACCTTACTGCTTGGTGCATTGCTAATTACTGGCACAAGTCATGATAATTATTTGATTTTTAACTTAATAATGTTATTACTTAAAAAAAGTAAATTTATCAAATAATAAATATGTTCACATTCGGATGTGGGTCGTTGCCCAGCTACCAAGTGTGAAAATGGTAATTTGCCAAGTTGTGAAACAATAACAATAAATGCAATGCAAGTTGTAAACCCATCTATTGTATATTCAGTAGATGATTAGTTATAACCAAAAATAAAATGTTCACAAGTAATATATTGTAACATTTTCCAGGTAATTGTTTGCATAAAAGTGTAACATAACAAAAGTAACTATGTCTCTGTGTAGATTCTGTAAGCGTGATATGAATTATTTATGATGTTTTTATCATAGAATAAACAATACATACCTTGCAACTTGAAATTAATTTATTAATTTGTATTTTTCACAGCTAGGCAGTCTTTTCACACTTGGAAGCTGGGCAAATGACTAGACAAATGGATGTACAGGTGTACTCCTTTCTGACAAGATGGTAAAAGACAGGATTTTGTTTGCTTTTGTCAGAAACCTACAACAATTTATTTTTTTTGGCAAATTCTATAAGGGTAATTTGTTATTTCAGTTAGTTGCTGAAATTCTGGCAGCAGCTCGAGATAGTCCACCGTCGACCAAGACTGGGTCATCTGAAGATACAGCAACTGAATATGACAGCTCTCGTATGGATTCCTGTGATACAGAGGATTCCACACCTGAGTCAATCACAGCTTCCACTCCAAAAAGGAGCAGCAAATGCTTTCAGGTTGACATCAGGCCATCAACTCGCACGAGAAGAGTGCAAGCAGTCTGTGCATCAGAGCAGGTTGCTGTGCAGGTGACATCAGCAGTGAGGTCAACGAGTGTGCAGTGCAGTTTGTTGACTGGTCCGATTAGTGACTCGAGTGACTCAAACGGGGAGGAAGTGACATCTGCTGCAGATCCAGAGTATGTTTGCTCTGACAATGAGTCGACTAGTCGTGACAGCAGCAATAGTGACAGCGATGACCATGTCGACCAGTACACTGACACAGAGGAGGGTGTTACAAACAAGACTCCCTTGAGGAAAGATTGCTGCCATTCCAATGAGAGGTACATCTTGGTGGCAGAGTCTTCACTTCGTCATCTTTTCGCACGTTGCCGAAACTGCACTGGCCAAACCAATGTCGTAGTGCAGCAGTTTCTCGGCTCAATGGGAAGTTGCCCTGTAAAGATAATTGGTCTATAGATGTGAAGCTATGCTATTTATTAGCATGTCATAAGTAAAGTGATCAACAAAATGGACTAGATAACTTGTTTATCAATGGGCAGGTATTTTCTGAAGCCATATTCTCATCTGCCTGCAGGGGAAGTATTCACATGGGTGTTTGGCTTATAATCATTGTCTGCGCACCGTGTGGTGATTCACATTGTGTTACCAGGTCTACACAGTTACCAACATTTGGAATGATTCATCCCAGTAAAACTGTGTTATGAAGCTTGCTTGATGAATTTGTAATGATTCAACCCAGTAAAACTGTGTTCTGAAACTTGCTTGATGAATTTGTAATAAATATGTCCCACAAAAAATTTGATTAAAAATGCTATGTCCTTATGATTTTTATGGACATAGTCGTAGGGCACATACATACCCACTGGTAACATTTCACATATAAGACCCCTATGGTTATACTAAACCCCTAGGTCTAGGACATAACCCTTCAGGCTATAACCCATTACCATAATTATTCAATTGTTCTGATGTTTATTTTAGTTTATTTTGATTATATAGTAGCTATATTGTTATGTGTCAGACTCAGAGTAATACAAATCATTGTTCCACATAAATGACATAATCTAGAGCTATCATTATATATGATATTATGATCATCTCGCGAACAACTGTCCATCTAAAAAAGTGTGGGTTTTGTTCAGAGGGGTGATATCGTAAGTAGCTATAACGTCCTAAAATCGATCCGCATAAACCAGACAACCATGCTTACGACGTTCGACGGTTCGTAACTTTGTCACAGTCACTGCACAACATTTTTAAAGTACACCTGTATGTTGTAATATAAATATTAAACGCCTTGAGGCTTGATCAGTTGTAGCATCATTTGTTTAATTGTGTGACAACATGCAATACATTAAACACCACAGTTATACCTCTGAAGTTAGTATCACAATTATTATGAATTGATGTGACACATAGAATTTCACACTGCTCTCTTGAGTAACAGAGGCAGGGATATGAAAATTATTTCATGATATATTTCACATTATATGATACATGATGGCCTTTTTATTTCAGATGCTGTTCACAATTACATGCAGTGACACTGATCTTACGCTGATCTGTGTCTGACAGTTAACTCTGAAGGTACCGAGCCACAGAGTCGTCTGAATATGACACCCGTCACCTGCCAGCATACGTACACATTTAATCTGGCTGATTATATATCTGATTCTACATTGAACAGAACAACATGACACGAACATTACTTATAGACATCATGTTGAAGAACACAACATTATTTTACAGGATACTAAAATATGAACCTTGCTACACAGATCTTGCAGCCTACTGGCAATTATGAGACAATCAACTTCCAATATCACAAAAAGACTGTATTATGAGCAGAGCAGACTTCTTCTTCATGGCTTGACTCCCGTGGTCCATGGGGAGTAACGCAGAAAGCAATCTTGCATTTGGATTCAGTGACGGAATACTGTGAACAATGTATAACATTACTTCATGAAGTTCATGTTAAAATGTAGAACATTACATTATAAAGCACTGACAATTGATTACTGGTCTCTACAGAGCCTGCAGCATTCATCCAACCTGTCGTGACACAGTCACACATAGACACAGTGAACTAGGAGTATGAATATTGTATTTCATTGTCATGTATTGATCTGTTGAGTTATTTTGCCAATATTTACTTATTAATAAAGTTATTGTTAATGTTACATGACTGGTTAATGTATATTTATTGTTTAATGTGGTTGTAAACATTGCATAACTTATATAACTGTCTTCATAATTATGGTCATTCCAGCCTTTCTTCGAAATGTAGTGGTCGGTCGTTAGTGTGCTAATATTAGCCAATATTAACTTATTAATTAAGTTACTGTTAATGTGAAATGACTGGTTAATGTATATGTATTACCATAATTAATGTGGTTTACTGGTTGCATAAATTATATAAATATCTTCATAATCATGGACATTATGGCCTTTCACTGAAATGTGTCGGTCTGTCAAAGTTGCACACTAATTAACCAGTATTGACTAATTAATTAAATGATTTGTTAATGTATATTTATTACCATTATTTATGTGGTTATACAGATTGTATAATATGTATAAATATTTTCATAATCATGGGCATTATGGCTTTTAATTGGATTGTTGGTCTGTTGAGTTTGCATGCTACATTACTAAAAATTAACTAATTTATTGCGCTAATTTGGTTATAATTTGTACTGAAAATATTAAATATTGTAAATTTATTACTCTAGTCAATGTGTTTGAAAGCCATGAAAACAATATTTAAATATGTACATAAATAAAAAAGTTATGACATTTTTAAGCAAATATTTATCCACAGAAAACACAAAAATGAGTCCATTTTACCATTGTAAGAGATACACAAAAATTACGCTGTTTTGCCGTCTTAAAATTGCAATATCTTTTGATATATTAAAGATACCTTAGTAAAATAAACAGTTATGTGATCCTTAATCTATTACCTTTAATTTAAGCCCATTCCCAATGTTCTAGCATGATATTTAATTTTTTGTTGGAGTGCCTACTTTGTGAAGTTTATCTTTGACAAGTCTGTTTACAATTACTTCGTCCGATGACCTACTTAGCTACAACCTCTAGCTAACTCTCTATACAGCTTTGACACCGCATTTTATAATATAACGTCGTACTAAAACGATATAATTGTTGTTGTCGACAGTTTTCACACCATAGGTGTCATTATAATGAAGTTGCAGCTTACCAGTCGGTGTTGCCTGAGTGAACATTGTCACTGTCCGACTCCGCATTGTCTTCTTCGCTACCGTCGCTGAAACGCTCGGAAAGAGCAGAATCAGACGAATCATCCGCTGTAACCGTTCCCGCTAGTGGCTCAAAATCGTATGACTTCACTTGAAACTGGGAAACTCCCACTAGCCATGATGTTACAAGAGAATGGAGAGAACAACAATGGCGATGCACAGATGTCATCAAAGCCGAGAGTCAGGATTGACGTCACGATACCACGTGATCGCCTAGCTCATTAAATTTCAACTTCCTGCGGGAATCTCTACACAGACGGGTTTAAAATAGAATTTTGTCTACAAACGTATTTTTCTGTATTTTTTAAATGTGACATACAATGTTAATCTTTGTGTACACATGGAAAACGGATTTTAGCTAATGCCTTGTTTTTATTTCCTTTAAGGAGAGAGATTGTTTTTACGAGCAAAATCTGGCTCATAAGAATGTTAGTGACACGGTCCCCTGGTGCAGTCTGACCAATCGCGACACGCTGCCGTCCTGCAGATGTAGGACTCCATCTACTAGAGGGCACAACCCTGCAGACCATGACGCTTGTTGAGTCGGTTCAGTAGAACATTGCACTGGCACAAGTCGTAGAGTACATTCCACGCGATCGAAGGCCATCCCTATATTGCATACTCTAAAGAAGCCGGTTTCTGTTGAATCTGCGTACTTTTGGAACAAAAAAATACATTAATACACTAACTTCAGAACGTTGTAAGTGTCCGAAGCGTCGAAGCCCAATTGCCACTTTCTATGCTCATTTATTTTATTGGCTCCTGATCTACAAATTAGTGGTGTATTTCAGAAAATACAACATTAGTTAGTTAGAGTCATTTGCTTTTTCATGGGAACATTGAATGTACATGCACCTATACTACTGTCAGCTATTCCCCCTGGTGGTGCCGATGAATAAGTATCGGCCGCATCCGATGTCATAATTGGCGATAGCAGAAATTAAAGTATAAGTTCATAGTTGACTTTGATATTTAGGTCAGATAACGTGTGACAGTATGAATAACCTTATTCAAACGTATAAGGAGCCGGACCACGTTTGCCCGTCTTCGCCTTAATTTTGACCGGATCCTATAAAACATAGGTCTATTTGTTCAATATTTCCACCGACACTATATAACAAATTGGACCAAACGAGCTAGCCTGTCATTTAGTTTTCGCGAAATGAGTGTTGAAATTAAACAAGCGAAAAATCGAACGGAGAGGGACCTCTAAGAGGAAACAGCTTCAGCTTTGCATTACGCACGTGTCGTGGGGTGCAGCGACGGGACATGCACGTCGTGTTCATCTTGATTGGATCTGTGAGAGTCTTCATCAGTATTCTCGCGGGCCCGGAAACATTCAAACCATTCCTGATTAAGATAGTGAACTCGTGAGGATTATTCAACATTAAACATAATTAGCTTTTAAATTTAAGGAGATTTTTCAAAACGCGCCGCTGCCATATCATAACATCGAGGTCATTATTTTCGTAACACACCAGTGAAAGCGTCGCGGTGGGATGTCCTTGTATTGACAGTTTTCAATATACAAGATCACAGTTACGGAGCGAAGTCGATTTTAAAGAGCACGATTGGGTTTATGAGGTCTTAAGAATGTTGGCGGAAAAGTCACCAGCTTGTTAGCGTGATGAACACAGCGCACATCAAAGGATCAACGATATATCTGGTTCAATCAGGCCAAGGACGGCACGCGCTTTCACAAAGGTCATTCATAACATTTATCTGTTAAACCAATGGTACTTGCAACACCTCCGTCGGGTGTCTGAACTCCTGCACTGTTCCCAGATCTGAAGGTATTTCATGTTTTATTGAAGCTGTCACCCGAGAGGTTGGACCACAATTGCAATTACTGTGGTATCGAAAAACTCGCATGTTGATTAATTTATTTTTATTTGACAGTCCAGTGCAAGAGTGCCACGCTGTCGGTCGAGAGGACTAGGATTCGAGCCCACTTGGTGCCGTTGTGAAACTTGGGTAATTTCGTAAATCGCTCGGTGCCTGTATCTTTCGGGTGAGACACTGTAAGCTGCAGGTTCTTTATTACTTGGTGTCTACGCCAGAGAGTGAAACATATCCCAGACAGGGCGTAAATGTATGTTTAACCTGTGTAGGCTAGTGAATACAATTAAAGACCCACCACAAGTACTGCAACACAATGTTTCTCTTTGCATTTGTTATCATATATATATATATATATATATATATATATATATATATATATATATATATTGTTTGCGTAAATTTATTCTAAATATATATATATGTATGTATCTATATATATATATATATACATACACACACACACACACACACACACACACACACACACACACACACACACACACACACACACACACACACACACACACACACACACACACACACACACACACACACACACACACACACACACACACACACACACACACACACACACACACACACACACACACACACACACACACACACACACACACAAACACACACACACACACACACACACACACACACACACACACACACACACACACATACAGAGAGAGAGAAAGTGTCAGAAAATTATTGTGATATTTCGTTACTCTAGCAACCACTATTAATGTATACACATGAAATAACAACCATATCAGCTGACGATATGTTTGAATGGCGTCTGCGTAGATCTAAGACAAAGGTTGTGTTGCAAGTTGTGGTGGGTTCAGTGATGATTGTCCATAAATTCACGGAACTAGTACTGTAGTGGACTCACTGACTACAGAGTAGGACACTGCGAAATAATCCCTTATGTTAGCGCGGTACCTTAGTAGGACGCTGGTGAGTAGTTATCCTGGGGCCGGTTTCATGAAGCGTACTTAGCCGCTAAGAACGATTACTTAGTGCTAAGATGATTGTCTTAGTACAATATGCGTTTCATGGCGTCTTCTTAGTTTACGCAATACTTAGTAAACCGTACTTAGTCTACGACACCTACCTCCGTGGCGTAACTCCACTAAGTTGTTCTTAAAAATGGCTGCTCTACGGCCAGTACATCGTTTAAACGGAGCAGTAAGAAGAGCCTTGCGTCGAGAAAGAGTGTTTCGAGATACGACACATCCTTTTGATTTGTACGACGACGTCGAATTGTTCGACAGGTATCGTTTTCGTCAGCATAACATCATGCATTTAGTCGATTTAATCGGTGACGACATCGCGGTAGTTTCTCGGAAGGGTTCGTCAACAGCAACACTACAAATACTAATCGCTTTGCGATTCTTTGCCTGTGGGTGTTTTCAAGTAGTTGTCGGCGATCTGACACAATTAAGTGATAAGACGTTACAATAAGAATATCTTTTACAAATGTTTCTTCAATTTTTTTTTTAAACGGCATATTTATATTATTGGCACGATCGTCGACAAGACGACGGTCGACAATAATTCACGGTCGTAGCAATACTGTTCCAAATCTGCTTCTGTCGTAGATTTGAAACAGTATTGCTCAGCTTGCACTGTAGTATGGATGCATTTTCTGAATATTGCTCAAGTAAGCATGCGATTTCTTCGTGTGCAAAATTGTCTTTCCGCTCACGCTTCACATGTTCCTGCTGTACTGTTGCCATGTTGTCGTCTGCAGTGTTGATATAAAAAGATGCCGACGGAAGTAATCACGGTTACGATGTTTGCACAGAACTATGGGAAGGGGAATTCTTGGGAATACCCACTGATTAGCATTCATCTAACCACGTGACAGCTTAACGCTCGTTCTTAGCTAAGAAATAGGTCAGACAGGCTCCATGAAACCGGACTTGCTTAATTTTACGCAAATACTTAGCTACGCAAACATAGGAGTTTACGCAAATGCGTAACGCTAAGTAATTGCGTAGTTTAAGAACGCTTCATGAAACCGGCCCCAGATCCGTAAGTATTTTAACCATGCAAAATTGATACATTTGAAATGTCAGACCTCTAGCAACGGGAGGTGCGTCGTGAAGGATTATATTCGACGTTTTGATATTTCCGTGTTGATGTTCCTTGTGCGCGGGAAGACGCGCATTGGAATTTAAACGTGTCATTTTGACCTATGTTTTCAGCATGCAGACAACATAATGACAGCGGGCGTTACGAGTGTCTCGTGCGTTTAATGGTTCGTGCAATGAAAATGTTTTCCTGAGGTTTTGTTGACTCTGAGATTGTCAATGCACGAATCATCCGCTGCGCTGCGATGATTCAAACCCACAGGTACAATATAAAATACATGAACCTGTGGTGTATTTAGGAGAAGGCATTGAGATTTCGGCATCGTCCGGCATTTTTTTTAATTTGTCTGATATAACCTGCTTTTCCACTACATCTTAGCATGGCAGAAAGTAATGTTGATTAAGCTTGATCCTCTTTTCCACCTTTCTTAGAGCCGCGCTAACTTGACGTCAAACCTCTTGCAAAACGTTTGATCAGTGGGACTTAATTGTTTTTGTCAATGTGTCGTTGCCAGTTAAGCGAGGCATCCTCAACGATGACTCCTAATCGTATATTGATTACTATAGTGTCGGCTCTTACGCAGATTGTATCTCAAAGCTCCACTTTCATCAACGTTTAAAATACGTGCGGTTAGGTGATCCCAGAAATGTGCCCAACGTACGTTGACGCGCTGTCTGATTTACGGCGATTAAACTTTTGATTAATCGTTCATGTTCAACCTTGGCGGTCCGTTAGCAGTCTTGGGAGCGATTTCAATTATGGTGGGAGCACCATTTAGTTGGCTGCCAATATTACAACATTCATATGGTTGCTGATGTGCAGCATCTAGTTTGCGCCTTCAACATCAAACATTGTTCACATAGAGCTTGTATCGCTCTTACTTCTGTTGGAAGGATAGAGTGGCGGCCACATTGAAATCTAAGGTGGCGGCAATAACTTACATATTTTTTTGGCAAAAATCAAACTCCATTTCCCCAAATATGTAGGTTTAACTAACAAAATTAATATTGTTCGTGATACTAGAAGCACAGTTTAAGTTGTTACGTTTTGCATAGTATGATTGGGCAGCCATTTTTAACTTCAAATTGGCAGCCATGATATTGTGATAACAAAATGCCGCAAGTGGATTTTTCCTACAGCAATATGGTATCTACATGAAAACAATACTTGTTTCTAATATATCAAGAATGAAAAGTAATGTTCATGTATATAGTATAACAACAAAATATATCCAATAAAGCCTACACATAGTGGCCCAAACTTATGTATTGTTTTGCATAACTCATCTCATTTATTGAGGCGACAGCTGGTACAAACTTCAGTGGAATGTTAGTTTGGGAGGTTCACCAGTATCCGTAACAATACAACGTCCGTTTCACATGCACGGGACAGTGCATGTCGCTTGCGTGGTAAAAATGTCATGCAATGCGATTCCATCTGCTAATCGCAGCGTCTGTCGCAGCACTGTTGCGATCATTGAACAAATGAGTGACTCGGTTAGTTTTTTGCGCGCGAACTATTTATCGCCATGACAGCGCGACGCCGTGGTAGCTCGGTGACTGACAACGTGAAAGCTTTCTGATTGATTTCCTTCTTCTCCTGAGGTCGCCACACTGGGAACTGTCTGCTAGCACCAACTGGCTGCTTGAAATGTGGTGAGCACAATATGGACAACATGGTGGTGGTGATTGTGGGACAGGGTGACGAGAGTGATGACGATGATGACGACGATTATGATGATAATGATGGTGATGATGATGGTGGTGGTGGTTGTGATGGTGATGATGATGGTGGTGGTGGTTGTGATGGTGATGATGATGGTGGTGGTTGTGGTGGTGATGGTGATGATGATGATGATGTATTAAAAACAAAAGGCCCAACAATTTACAAACGTTACCGAGCCATCGCCAACAGCTGGAGAATAAGACGAACCTGTCATACGCTAATGGGAGATTAGGCGACGCATTAACGCTTCGCAAGTACGGCAAGCGTACACACTCGTCTCCCACGAGCGTGAGCCTAGTATCCGATAACGGGCATTAATGACTTCGTTGGAGTGATTAAGTGATCCCGTGATGGGCCAATCTCCCCCACGGACAGATAACGATACACCGGCCTATTTTCATGTCAACGATTTGTTAATGGCATAACGTAGGAATTAGCAAATGTTTATCTGTTTCTTAAATCTGTCGGATGTGCTTATTCGGTTTCCTGTAGACGCACGGCTACCAGGTAACCACAAACGCAACACATGCTGCAGCTCTTGCACCTCTACGTAACAAATTCACAGTTCGCTGTAACTATTGTTGGGGCCAGCTACACAGCAGTGACGAACCATACTGCAGGACATTCTTAAAATCTCAATAATTCTGTTGTACCTTTTTTGCATTTAATACACGGTCATGACGGTCACTGGTTGCATTTTGACAAACAAATCTGTGAAGTAGATTTGAAATAGAAGATGTCTCTTTAATTGACATCTGAGCGACGTGGTTGTAAATTCTCCTCAGTGTCGAACTTAATTAAAGAATAAATTCCTTTCACGCAAGTATGTCACTTTTTTTCGCAAGGTTTCTTGCACGCAGAGACCATGTCAACAAAATTAATTAATTTGGATGTGTAATACTAGTCTGAGTCTTGCTGAGTAGGCTATAGCCGCGAACTTTGTACGTTGGTACATTGCCTTTTTATAGATCGTTTTCAGTGGACGTTTTGTTTTAAATATTAATTAAAAACACGTTCAGAAATAAAACAGAAAACCAACCGCCTTGATGTGTCTCTGCGTTAGTTGGTCAAACACACCATGGACCATGGTCGAAATTCCTGTAACGGGTGTTCTCAGTAAAACCTGCCCTGTCCGCAACACAGAAGAAGACACTTGATTTGCATCACTAGCACGTACCCACATATCCGCCACGCAAGTGCTCTTCAAGGTTGTTTCCGCAAAAACGAAGTGTTTCCTTTCGGCACTAAAAACATGACCCCGATCGATGAGCCCGAATTACGTGTGGTCGATCTTGCAACAAACGTATGAAATGTCATTTCCTGCTTTTGGCCGCATAGCTATTTTACCGCACAATAGATATGCGCTGCAGATGTTTTTACAGTAATGCACTCGCAGTGCTTGAATATTAAAGTTGCGGCCGTTCCAAGTCTGACCGAATACAACACAGAGCTTATCAACGTGAAACTTCTCTTTGGGGAGTAAACTGACTTTATAACATCTCTCTTCTGTATAACACATATCTTGGTAGACCCCTTTGTGGAACAAAACCTATCTTCCGACACCTCACTTTTGGGAGAAAACTTGCCTTGGGTGACCTCTTTTTAGAAAACCTGTCTTGAAATGTTTTTTTTAGACAAACCTGCCTTTGGACATTTCTCATTTGGGAACAAAACTGCTTTGAGGTACCTCTCTTGGAAGAAAGCCTGTCCCCAGGGACACTTATCTTTCGGGAGGAAATAGGTCTGGTTGGTTGCCGTTGACCTTCTTTTTAATGTTACCTAAGAACCAATGGGCATTCTCGCAAGCCATGGCTGTTTGCCAAGCAAAACTAGCCCTGGCAGATCTCCTCGTCCTCGCGCGCCAGGGGTCGTTGCTGCTGATTACTTCAGTGCCAACCAGCAGTACCCCATGGCTGATCGCTTAGCGAATCTCTGAATTTAAGCTCAGCCTATGAAATCGCTCACTAGTTCAGTGGTTGGCGGCAGGTTAGGTGGTCATAATAAAACTAATTTCAACCAACCATGGCTCGTGTTACATGCAATGTTTAGGAAGTAGAAGCAATTACTCGAATACACAATACCGCTCAGCTGCTCGTGCTAATGGGCGAACGGGTCATTGTATATTGGGATTCCCAGAAGTCGTTTATCCGTCTTCAAATTGGGCGGGTATTTGCGCTGTTCTCAGAGGTGACGCAGTCGCGACTGGCGAAGTCAATTACTATTTTGACTCAGCTAACTTCCGCACTTCGCGTAGGAGATGCATCCTCGCAAGCCAGGGCTATTTGCCATGCAAAGCTAGTCCTGGCAGATCTCCTACGCGAAGTGCGGAAGTTAGCTGAGTCAAACCAGTAATTGACTTCGCCAGTCGCGACTGCGTCACCCGTGAGAACAGCGTAAATACCCGCCCCCATTTGAAGACGGATAAACGATTTCTAGGAATCCCAGTATAAAATGACCCGTTCACCAATTAGTACCAGCAGCTGAACGGTATTGTGTATTCGAGTAATTGCTTCTACTTCCTAAACATCGCATGTGACACGGGCCACGGTTGGTTGAAATGAGTTTTATTATGACCACCTGACCTGCTGCCAACCACTGATCTAGTGAGCGATTTCATAGTCTGAGCTTCAATTCAGAGTTTTGCAAAGCGATCAGCCGGGGGGTACTGTTGACTGGCACTGACGTAATCAGCAGCAACGACCCCTGGCAGGCGAGGATGCCCATGCCTTTGTCTTGAGAGACCGATTGTGCTAGGCAGAAGGACGGTATTCCTCGAGATAAGTTCAATAGTCAATATTTCACTCACCGTGTAGACCTATCATCGCATATCGTGCTGCGAGATCTAGCATGATTGGAACGCCAACAGTTTTTATCAGACGTGGGAGTGGGCGCGACTGCTAGGTGAAGGTTACATACACAGTTAGTAACTGTCGCTCGTTGACTAATAAACGAAGACGTCGCAGAAATGTGTGCGTTTTCTCGTCGATATTTGCCAGTTTTTTTACTATACAATAAACTTTTTAGAATTTTTTTTTCCATCAATTATTAAATAAGTGCTAGAAAACTAAAATATGGATTTTTTTTGCAAACGTGTCTTAAGATATTTATGAAAACAGCCAGTTTACTATATTATTCGATAGTTTCCCAAAATGGCAATAAGAAACGTGTCATTAAACACGCATGCGTACAAAAGAAAACATTAGCAATATCGTGCGACGCAATAAACAACATGCACAGTGCAGTAACTATGATTTGGTGTTTCTATACAATCGATGACAAATATAGCAATACAGTCAAGACTGTTTGAGGTAATTGACCAACAAAACGGAACATTAGTTCAAAAACCGGACAATCTATCTGTTTTTTTAAAGAACGGTACCGCTTTAATAATTACCAGATATTTATTGATGCACCGATTGAATTTTTATTAAGCAATATAAACATACACTCGCATATAATCTAACGATAATTCTTTTAGTTTGGATTTTGATTCATATTTGGTAAGCATTGAATATGCTATATCAACACAAATTTCACGTTGTTTTGTATACACAAACTACTGTATATCTTAAACCGAATTAAACGTCTACGTTTAATCAATATAGAACGATGCATAATATTCATGTAACCTACATGTTAACGAGTGGATTCTGGCGTACATTGACCCGAGACATTCTTTTTATTGACAGAAATTGAGATGAACTAGTACGAGAAGACGCCCATCCCGTAAGAGATCAAACCGTCGGAGAATCTGACTCGACAGCGAGTCTCCGGAGACGACGAATAACCGCTGAAGCACATCGCCTTCTCTCTCACCCGTTAATCGACGCTCCTAGAAAGGAGAAGTCAGAACCGCCTGATCCAAACAAACACGTGGAAAAATTGACGTCGATGACAGACACACGAAGGTGGGTGAGGCAATTGTTGCGCAATAGACGTGCGTCTATTTTTAATGGGTATCAATTAGGATCACTAGTACTGCGCTCTACTTGTATAACACGGGATTTAACATATGTTATGTCTCGCTCAACTTGCGTTCAAACCACGCGATACGAGCACTGCGCTAATCATCGTTGCCGGTTAGCGGTGATATTGCCAAGCAAAAGCCAAAGGATAACGCCCCTCTTGCAGGAGTCTAGCCCGAAGTCATGTCTAACCTTTTAGCTATGTCATTGTCGTATATGTGTACTATGTAAGACATGACTATGTTTACTACCGAAATCCGTCTGTATGTGCTTTGATCTATTTTATTATGTAAGGAGAACTGATATCCAAAAGTTATAAGTGGTTGCATCGGCTTACTTTTCTCACCGTCGCTTGGGCTTTCCGAACGTTCATAAGAAAAATCCGTGAAAACTCTTTTTGCGATTAAATTATACGCAGTCCTACTTTTGCTGATAAAGTCCGTGTTTTGAGATAGCTCGTTTGGGAGAAAACCCTCCTTTCTTGGAGAAAGTATTTTGGAAGAAACTATGTCTTGAGGGAACTCACGTTTTGTTTTTGTGTAAATGTTACCAGTCTGGGTATGTTTAATTAAATACACACTCCCATACATCTAAGAAGGGCGGAGTACATTGGGGTGAAACATGTTGGACTCGTCATTCTACTCAAGGATGGTTTCCTTTTCTACTTGCCATCTTGTTACTTTGGTTTGGCGATATTATTAGGTCTGGTTAAATTATGTAAGAAGGTTCGACAATGATCTTCAACCGTTATGTCCGTTTATAACCATCTGCTTTGTGTTATCTATTATTCCTCTAGAAATTAAATATTATATTCCAGTGATGTGGAGAGTTTGATAATCAGCACAGAGAACAACATGAGCACGTTAACTTGCCGGAAACAATCAATCATGACCACGAATAATAATGATAATAATTAATTGCAAAAAGTGAACCAAATAATAATTTGATTTGATATAGTTTATGTCTCAGGTAATATAAATTAACTTCACTGTTAACAAACACATGCAGCACAGACATGCAGCTTTCCGCAAAATAGGCGAATACAAAACATTGCAAATGGAGCCGCATTGTTAATGTCTAAACAATGTAATTACTGTAGTCGACCAGAAAAAGACGTGAATATCATGGACAAGTACTGAGAAACGGTGAGATCGAAAGAAAACAACAATCTCACAAGAAAAAAAACAATGCTGAATTCACAAATGGCTTAATGAGATGTCTCAGACGACGGCTACAGTGACAACTATCTACTGATATGTACGTCAGCCGACACGTAGCCCGACGAGGCAGAATTTATTGATCACAAACGCATGATTAAGAGGATAACGCAACAACGAAATTACCCAGACATAACATCAAAATAAACATAAACGATTGTTTGAATTGTTACTTCGTCAATGGGCTGCTTGTGATACGTAGATGATGTTTCAAACAAATGTCAGATAAAATTGAAGCATTTCAAAATGATATAGCAAAAGGGCAGTTATAACCACATAAGCACCGTACAAGGAATACGGACTATCTCAACAACCTTCCACAATAATGCAATTTTCCGGCTATACACTCCGAGGTGGAAATAATAGTAAACTATAGATAGTATAGTAACGGAACAAATATGAGGGTCTAAGAAGTAAAATGTGACTGAACGAAGAATCGAAGGAGGAATACGAAAAGAACAGGCAAAAACCTATATTATCTTTAATCGTTAAATCATGGACAAGAATTTTGAAGGCTCTTTTGTTTATGCTACTTTGTTGAACATCGTATGGTCATTTAGTCATCGTGGCCGCGCATGCGTGTGTACGTGTTGTGTGGGTGAATGCGTGCATACGTGCGAGCGTGTGTGTATGTGCGCGCGCGCGTGTGTGTGTATATGTGTGCGCGCGTGCATGCGTGCGTGGTGTATGATTGCGTGCGCATGTGTGCGTGCGTATGTGTACGTGCGTGCTGGGGGTATGGATGAGTGCGTGTGTGCGTGGGTGTGTGTGCGTGCGTGCGTGCGTGCGTGCGTGCGTTCGGGCTGAACTCTATAAGGTCGGCGTCCGTCTAGCAGTATTCGACATAAGGCGTGAAATGTCAAGTGCCAACCGGGCCTACAACCTGAAAATGTCGAGGGCCCGACTCAAGATTTGAAGGCCCGGTGTTGTAAGTTGAAAACACTACCCCTCAAAAACACTACGGTAGTGTTTTGAGCGTACCCTCAAAACATTATCGAATAATGGCATTTCACATTAACTATTCATTCTCGTCGTCTGATTGGTTCCAACAATTACCCTAACTTCAACCACAGGTAATAGTAATAACCTTAACCTAATTAATAAGGCCATTTCACACTAACTATTTATTTCCATCGTCTGATTGATTACAACGATTATGCGATATGTATAATCTTAACCCACCATAGTTTATCCTAGCCATAACTAACTACAATAATAGTCTTAAATCTTAACCCATATGAATAATGACATTTCACATTACCTATTTATTCCCATCATGTGATTGGTTCCAACGATTACCCTAACCCCAATCCTAACTGGCTCCAACCATAACTAATAATACTAACAATCTTAACCCTAATGAATAATGACATTTCACATAAAATATTTATTCCCATCGTCTGATTGATTATAATAACTATGCTATATATAACCCACCACAATTGACACCAACCATAACTAATAATAATCTTTACAACAATTAATAATTATTTATTCCAGTCGTCTGATTGTCACACTAACTATTTATTCCAGTCGTCTGACTAGTTCCAACGATGTAGGATGATCCTCAAAAAGGAGTCTAATGTAATTGGCTTGTAAAATATACTGACGGTAGTGTTTTTAAATTGGGTAGTGTTTTGAACTTAACAGTAGTGTTTTGAGGGTACGCTCAAAACACTACCGTAGTGTTTTCAGCGTCCTACAATATATATATATATATATGCATACACACACACACACACACACACACACACACACACACACACACACACACACACACACACACACACACACACACACACACACACACACACACACACACACACACACACACACACACACACACACACACACACACACACACACACACACACACTATAATAACAATGTTCAAGGTCCACTGCCCGCCAAACTGCGTTTAGAAAGTCCAAGTCATTGTTCGCAACTTGAATGTTTTGCCGACGAAACGTTAAAAAATGTGTATGACACATTTCACGTCGTAAACATCGGATAGTAGGAAATAGCGGAGGCGGATGGGGCTAACGGTCTAATTGCATGTTCCTACAATTGTTTATTGATGTCGTCTGGTTCCCTCAATCAAGACCGGCGAACACAGTAAGTGGGTCGAAGTACCATCGAGTCAGCCCACTTCCGTACATTTGTGTTGATAATACACCATGGGTGTAGCTGTCTACTAGAATATGAAGGTGAATAAATGAATTACAAAAGTCTCGTTATGTATACGAGTTTACAATTAATATATTAAATGAAACGCTATTGTGGAATATCATATGAAGGACTGGTTAATAAGCAATCCCAGTCACGATTTTTTCGAAGATTTTAAAACACACGACTGCGGTTTGTAGTCAATTTCAGCCATAAATATGTGTGCCAATAACATCATCACTTTGTAATATGAAATAAATAATAACTTAAAGAGGATAATTAATACATAAGATACAGTGGTGGTCGCTTTGCCACACTCGTCGGGCAAAACGTCACTATTGGGGACGTCCACTAAAATGGCTGTAACTTTGTTCTGTGTTGTTGAACGTAGAAAATGTCAATACATTATATTCATCTAAGATTAATATAACTAAATAATGCATTCGATGTATCAGGAATATGTCTAATATATTTTTCCATTGGTCGATTTCATGAAAAAAGTGGGCTTAATGCCCTACCCTAATATTACTTGCACGGGCGACTGCTTCCGGGCACTGGAACAGACATGACTTTTTATAACTTCCCCTTTTATCTTGTTTGCTATATTCTTGTCTGCTGTGACAACTATGCCTTCCCCCGTTCATTCACACCAGCTTGTATACATCCTTCGCCGCACTTCCACCTAAACACGCACATCATTGGTAATCAATCCACCAGTCCACGAATGTAAGCAAAGGCTCGGTGTCTTTCATTTCTAACGTGATGTTCGACCACTCTGTCTGGTGTCCAACCGCGCGACTTTTATCCACACTAATCGTCAGCCCATGATTTTAGAACACTTTGTTACAGTTGCATTCTTTCAACGCTTCTCTTTGTAATACCTGTCTGTTGTTGGTAATACCTGCCTGTTCTTCGCTAAAACAATGATGATAAGATCTGCAGATACATCCAAAAACCGCACGGGCCAACCGGGCCTGTGACGTGCGGCGGTAGTGGGCCCGACTGAAGATTCACGGGCCCCGGGCCTGCAGTTATGTCGACCGCTGCCGTCTAGTTGGTTGCAACTCAACTCAAACGTACGCAGTGACGCCGTCCTTTACAATTGACATATACGATAAGACAAGAATACAGGGACGAAAATGCGCCTCGGTTTCTAATCTTTGTGTAACTTCCGTCAAGGGGACATGACTCCACCCGTGGGGAGAATTAAATAATCCAACCCATGAGATATTAGGGCAATTTTCTGTCGTAAACATTCAGCGTAGTGGTCCTAAAAACTCCCCGGCTGCAATTTAGAAACCAAGTCTGCTCTCGTAGATCAGGACTCCCATAGATTGCATCTCGTCTTTCCCGTGGCGTGACCGCCGGCCAATCGCTAAAAAGCTTGTCGGGGCCGAACATTGTTGTCATTGTTTTGTTGGTGCGTGCCGTCCGCAATAAACTGCTCGTGTCTGCGCCCGCCCTCTCTCTCTCTCGCGCGTTCTCGCCATAGGCGCGGAAACAGGGGGGGGGGGGGGGGGGGGGGGCAGACATATGCCTCACCCCTGAAATTTGTCCGGGGGGGCAGACATATGGTTCTGCCCCCAGTAAATGTGAGCGAGCGGCAATGGCGGGTGGAAATCGAGGTTTAATGAGAGGATTAAGGTGTATTTTCGGAGACTGTGAAAGGTGGGTGCAAGACATGAGGGCAGACATATTGTTTACTCCCCCCCTCAGTAATAGGCTGCGCGGCGGCGAAAATTTGTCAATGGTACTGAAGCTCCGGTTGCCCCCACCAATATGATTTTCGTTCCCGCGCCACTGGCTCTCGCTCCCTCCCCCCTCTCTCTCTCCCTTTCCCTGTCTGTCTCTATGTCTGTATGTCTCTCTGTCTCTGTCTCTCTCTCTCTCTCTCTCTCTCTCTCTCCTCTCTCTCTCTCTCTCTCTCTCTCTCTCTCTCTCTCTCTCTCTCTCTCTCTCTCTCTCTCTCTCTCTCTCTCTCTCTCTCTCTCTCTCTCTCTCTCTCTCTCTCTCTCTCTCTCTCTCTCTCTCTCTCTCTCTCTCTCTCTCTCTCTCTCTCTCTCTCTCTCTCTCTCTCTCTCTCTCTCTCTCTCTCTCTCTCTCTCTCTCTCTCTCTCTCTCTCTCTCTCTCTCTCTCTCTCTCTCTCTCTCTCTCTCTCTCTCTCTCTCTCTCTCTCTCTCTCTCTCTCTCTCTCTCTCTCTCTCTCTATTACTCTCTCTCCCTTTCCCTGTCTGTCTGTCTGTCTCTCTGTCTCTGTCTGACTCTATGTCTGTCTGTCTGTCTGTCTGTCTGTCTGTCTGTCTGTCTGTCTGTCTGTCTGTCTGTCTGTCTGTCTGTCTGTCTGTCAGTATGTCACCTTTTGTGAAATTTGATATTTTATGTTTGTTTTAATCTGGTTTATATATGATATCATAGTGATGGGGTTCTATCACTGACGTCGTTCTGTTATATATTATAGGGCCTACATTGTCTTGCCTGTCATTCTTTTAAACGTGCGTTGTTATTTGTATAAAATGGCTACTGTTCGCCAAGTATATATACATTTCATACGGCACCAGACAAGTTTGTAGTTTATTCGGTGCATAGTGTTATTTGATTTAGGGAAAACCGCGCTGTTGCGTCAGAATTTATGTAATCTACCGTTGATACATCTGTTCTGAAATCAAGAAAAGTCACAGCCCAGCTGCGGGCATTTTGTTTTCATCAGAAACCCATAGATCAGCTTCATGTAAAACATATGCCATGTTAATGTCTTCCCCGCTGTGCCTTTCGTTGTTTTGTTAGTCTGCCCATAGTTCTCGAATCAATCTACTTAGCTATTACTTTCCTTGCTTTTGCAGTAGCGCCAAATCTACCATTTGGACGGTAATACACCCTGTTTTGCAATCTACCGTTCTACCACTTTCAAGTAAACATATACTGCCATTCCATAAATGTAAAAAAATTAAATTGGCTCGTTTAGAATCTTATGATATCGTCAAACGAGCATTTCACATACAACATGTTCCATCAAATACACCAAAATTAAATCAGTATACCTTGAACCTAAAGACATTGTAATAAAATTGATTTTCATTACTTGCTTGATTGATTGATTTTCATTTAAATGGCCTTTACCGTCTCGAGTCTGCGTATGTGTATGGAGGTATATACTGTCCACATTTAACTGGATGCAGACAACGTTTTACCTTTGTCGTATAATCAATATATTCTATTGTACAAACATGTAACATTCCATCTCGTCAACCGTTATGCCACTTTCGTGACTCCAGAATTAATGATTATACTACAAACAGAGGTTCGAGCGCATTAATAGACGTCATTAGGGTGATTAATTAATGCCCTTTTGTAGTGTTTCAAACGCCATGCAATATTGCTACAACAAAAAAACAATCACGCATAGCACACCCCTGCCAATGCCGAAAGCAATTAATTCACATGCTGACAAGAAAGATAATATATATTGTATCATGTCGGATGATCACCAGACATGTGTTTTTCATCTTGAGATGTGCATATTTTGTGACAAGTCAAACAGCAATATGTATACGCATGGGATGTCACTAAAACAGCAATATGTATACGCATGGGATGTCACTAAAACAGCAATATGTATACGCATAGGATGTCACTAAAACAGCAAGAGAATATATTTGGAGTAGGACCACAATAATTTGTTTTGTTTTTTATTGCCATTGTTTCTTTTCTGTCACTCGTTAAAAAAAATGTTTTTTAATGATACACTATTTCAATAAATTGCCAATTACATTATTTGTTGTGGGGGAACCATGGAAATTTAATAACTCGTTTTTCATAAACAATCCCTGGCCTAGTAGCCATTGTGGCTTTAATACCGACCCTGCTCGGTAACTGATTGTGAAACGTTGAAGCACTCGACCTAACAGCCTCTGCGTTGATGCGAGAGCGGTCAACCACTGTCCATTGTCGTCACATAAACTATTCAATACCGCAATACAGGCAAGCATTGGCTGTACACACTTCATTAATACGGAAGTGTTGTCATAAATTCACACGTATCACACACTCCACATTTCCAATGCCCTCTTTATGGACGGATTAATGGCGGACAAACCGTGTAAATAGTCAATACATTACGCCAAGTGACGTTAACATATTGACATGGTAAAACATGTCACAGTAAAAACAATGGCTGACCCTCGTAAGCCAATGGATTTGTTGTTTATCATTACTAACTGGAGTAAGTTGCTTTGGATGGCGGTGCAGACATCCCCGGATATCTATAGGATGTAAATCCCACCTTGTTTAACACCTTTCATTTTTCGTTGTGGCCAATACTATTGACCAATCAACTAATCTGAAAAGCACCCCGGATTTATCATACAAACAAAAATAGACTCGGCTGTGCGTCTCACGCATGATATCAATACAGTAGCTGTAGAATAAAAAATCGATTACTCAAAATTACTCGCTCGGAATTGTATAACACATTAATTCTTTTCGTGTCATATTTTCGCATTAGGTGCTGTTTTCTAATCAGTGATCAGATACGGGTAACGAAACAGATTTAGTATGGTAGAGTGCAGTGGCGCAGTGACGCAGCGGCTACAGCAGCGGACTCTCAATTAAGAGAACCCAGGTTCGAATCCTGTGCTGCCGTGTTGAACCTTGGGCAAGCTCGTTTACTCTACGTTGATCCAGTTCACTCAACTGTATGAATGAGTGTCTGACTGTGGTCGATATTTGATATAGACAGTGGTCGATATTGTGTACGAATAATATTCCCGCATGCTTCCCAGAGAAGTCGAGATGGTGTTCGATTAAACAGGTCTGCCAAACGACTGGATACTGTACTATATAAAAACTTACCTTTAGTCGCTGGCCTTAGAGCGACAACGGCGAAGTGACCACCTAGAGCCACGGTTACCACGGCAGTTTCCGTGGAGACAAGACCGGAAATCGACCAGTCTCTACTTAAGGTCAGCTCAATGTATAAGGAATGTACATCATATGCTTAAAGTGGTTAAGTTTAAATATATATTTTAATTAAAGTTAACGTTTCGCTTGAAAATCTGAAACTTTCAACAAAACTAGTTATTGTGACATAATCAACTTTAACAAAAATAATAATATAGCGGTCGCCTACATGCGTTATGGTTACACGACATAAGATAAGATAAGATAAGATAAGATAAGATAATGCTTTATTGTCGTAACTATGGAGTTGAGAAATTTGTCTCGGACGAGAACAGACATGACTTCACTATTTACATAAAACCATTCGATAAAAACAGCAGATAAATAATAAACAATACACATTACTTATTCTAAAACGACAAGTGCCACTGTGGCAGCAGGCATCATGAATTAAGTTGTTTAATGGACAGTGGCACGAATGAGTGTTTGTATCTATTAAGCCTGCACCGAGGAGTCATATAAAGAGATCATGGGAGATGTGGAACCTGTGATTTTCATGGCAGTTCTCATCAATCGAGAAAGGTGATATTTTAACTGAACAGGCAGATTGCCAAACCAAGCAGTAATCCCATAGCGCAGTATGCTTTCAATAATGGAGTAATAAAAAAGAACAAGTATTTTCTCATCGACACCGAAGGCTCTCAGTCTGCGGAGACAGTACAACCGCCGGTGGACTTTGGAACACACACTGTGAACATGGACATTCCAGCTAAGTTTGTTATCAAGATGGACACCTAGGTATTTGTACTGACTGACCTGGGCAATTTCTTCATGGATAACAACTGGCAAATGATCGGCAACAATACATTTAGCATCAAAAACCATATCTTGAGTCTTGTTGACATTGAGTTTGAGGTTGTTGTTGTCACACCAATGTACAAAGCTTTCAATTTCAGAACGAAGTACGTACATGATGAAGCATTACGTATCGAAGACTGCCGGCAGAAGAAATAAGTCCGGATGATTCTGAGACGCAATTCGTTATGGCGAATTTGATTTTGTTGTGAAAGTTTTCAACATAAATGTCTAGTGACTAGCTAGCAACACACCTAAGTGAATGTAGATATAATTATACTGGATGTGACACGGTGATCTGTATTCTTGAGAAAGAACATGACTGGTTTTTAGTGGGTTTCCCGAACAATAATATTACCAAATCCGATTGTTAGAATATGCATACTCTCACTCACGCACACGCATTCAACAAAATAGTGTCACTAAAGGAAAATAATCAGCAATTTGAAGGAAAGTCTTCAAGACGTGATCCGCAATACATGTTTTATGGCAATTCAAACCACACATAAACACCCAAAACGTCGCATAAACCACGAACTAGTTAATCAAGACTCTACTAAATGCACAAGATGCAACAAACAGCTATAATCAATCGGGCACGGACCGCAGACGGCAAGGGACGCACGTGGGACTCGATCTCCACGATTTTCCATCATTGCTCGCGGCGTTCCGGTCAATGAGACGCGTCCTGGAAGCAGCCACCGCTTCCAGTAAGACGCATCTCGAGCATTTGCAATGACTTACAGGTACTCCCTGAAGCCGAATAAGGTGCGCGGTCGGAATACGCTCTAAGACGTCGGCGAAGTTTTTATCACCGCGAGCGCATCTCGCCAATGTCTTTGTAGCCGTCTCACGTCCGTCGCTGCAGCCGGCGGTAAGTCCCCGCGAACGGCACCGGTCACCAATGGTGCAGCGTGTTATCATGTGAGCGACGCTGATAATGTATTGATAGCGATTTTATGCAGTATTTATGTTTGACCTATGATGATGAAATAATCTAGCAGGCATCGCGCAGTTTCGGTGTCGCACTACTAAGGATATCGGTTGTGGCATTTTCCCAGACTATAATTGTGTGTGGCCCGTTCTAGTGCGGGCTGTCTTGGTTATGTGTCCGTTCAGCTGCCTGACCATATTTCGGGCCTTGATGTTAAATTTCCCTCCTCGGTCCATTTAGCGGAATTTCAGCTCATCGCTAATCATACCCGTTGAAGTTCTAATACGCCGGGTTCATGAGTGGTGTTAGTAGTACGCGCAGACGGTCAATGTACGTACATATTTTGTTAAAATTGTCACAGGAATTTATGTTGCACGTTAAGCCGGCTTTACACTATGCAACGCGGTTGCAAGCAACGAGGCGATGTTGACGTCATTAAGAAAGGTCAAGGCCGAATGATGTTTGTGATGTAAATTCTAAGTAATATAAATATATTCCTGTGTGCATATATTTCAACATAAAAACTTGTTAATATTGAAGAATATGTTAAATATGCTGCAAATGCTATGATTTGCTGATGTTCATAATACTTCACAAGTAGACTTTATGTGCATCAAATTTTATTATTTCTTTTGTCTTGTAATATGACAGCTAGTTTCCAATGGTCATAATATAACTTTGAACAGTTGTCAAAACAAGAGTCGAACAACCAGCAGTGGACGATGAATATGTCTCAAGCTGCCACTGAAGCAATGAAACAATTGTCGACAGGAGGAGATGGCGACGTGTCACACCCACTCTTTTTACATGAAGTAGCAGCAGTTTACATAGTGTAATTCAAAATACCCGCCATTGGTTTTAGTCTGCAAACATCCTTGGTCTCTTGAACAACATTACCTGCAACACAAAATGTAATTAGTTCACAATTTACCCATAGTTTAAATTGTGTGAGGAGAAAATATTGGCATACGAACATTCGAGAAAGTGACATATTGTTTTCAAACGATATGCTATTGACTGGTCTAATCACCATTGTATTCACTGGGTCTTTAAATTGAAGTTTGAGAAACCTAGTTTGACTTTGAGAAGTGTCAACATAAACTTCATTTTATTAATAAAAAGTTCTTAATAGAAGCTACGTCTTCAATCAGTCTAAGCTGCCGTGATCATTTTATCGGCGATTAAATAGTGATCATAACAGTATTGATGATCTCATTATACAATCATTATATTCATAAGGAACTTATGAATATGACCCCCTACGATGGTTCTCTTCGTGTATGTATAAATCAACAAATATTAATGTTCTCAGAATAGATAAATTAAACAAATTGTTTAGTAATCTGACAAACAACAACTTGCCGCCATGTTTTCAAATGTGGCACGTCATTCACCTGCGCTGGCTGTGATTGGACAAATTACATGCAACCAAGAGACGCGGTTGCACGGAATAAAGCATTCCCTATTGCAAGAGACACGTTGCAAGCAACATGAGACGCCGTCGCATGATACGCAGTTGCACGCCATGAGGCGATCAGGCAGCGACCAGGTTGTAAGCGACCGTGTCTCGTGTTGCATGCAACCGCGTTGCATAATGTAAAGCCGGCTTTAGCTCGGATAACCTCTGAAGTGTGTATAGCCCCACGCGAGCAACGGCTACCGCACCAGCTAATTGCAAGGAACATCCCAATTAACTTGGCCCAGAAAATGGTCACTAAACAAAGCTATTCTGTGCTTAAGTACCAACGGTACAACCTCCAACAGAGGTACTTATTGCCCGAAACGCAACACATAAAATAAGTTTGGTTTACATTTTTATGAGTGGACCGAAACAGAGGTAAAACATATGGATGTATTTGTGAATGTCCATGATCACAAGATACAAAAAAACTTCTTCATGCAGGACTAGGAAAACATAGCATCATTGTTCATGTTTATGTCGGTTATCACGCGCCGTGTCACCTTGTCATTGTTTTTTTAAGTATAACGTATATCGTGTTAGTCATACAATATGATATGTTCACATATTTTGCACAACACCGGACTCAAAACAGTAACCAATTTAAAAACACGCTAGTGATTTGAAATTAAGTTGAAAACACTACCGCAGTATTTTCCAGGGTGAATGTTTTGAAATTGCTACACCGTAGACTATTGACAGGATCTTTGATTGTGTCTGCGGCTGGGCAATTGTTTTGAAGGATTAACCACGCACACGTAAGCACATCGTCTGGCGACGCAATCTCCACATCGCGTCTGTCTCCCTGTCGGCGCTTTTCCCGTGTCTGTTATCGCAGACGACAACGGCAACTAGCCATCCTGGTGGCTCGGTCGCCGCGCGTTTTATCTGACGGATGTCGTCCGTCTAGGGTCGTTTGACTGACACGCATGCGCCAAGTCGAGTGGAAGTCAAAATGATGAATCGGCGGGCGGTAAAATGGAATAGGTTGGCGTTTGAGGCAGTGATAACAATAATCGCACAAGTGAGTACAATTGTTGACGCGCCCCCGGCGATATATCATCGTGCGCGACGTCGCAGCGGCGTCCGAGACGATCATCTTTGAGTAACTTCCGATTACGGGGGGATTGTCTGCAAGGACCGCGCGAGACGGCAATAAAAGGAGCTTATTAATGACGCGTTGTCTATGGAGCACCGATCGACTTCTGTGTCGACCCCGGGGAGTGGATGGCTGGCGATGGCAAACGAGAGGAGATTTACGACAGAGATAAACATTAGTATCCGTTTACTTTACCATAGGCAAGTAGCGAGCCACTTGAAGGCTTTGTCGATAAATAATTCATTGAGTTGGATTTCGTTCAGTGCCAGCCAGAAATGCTCTTCTGTTGTGGTGGTGTTGGAGGTGATGGTGGTGATGGTGATGATGATGATGATGATGGTGGTGGTGGTGGTGGTGGTGGTGATGGTGTTATTGTGGTGGTCGTGGTGGTGATCGTGGTTGTTGTGGTGGTTGTTGCGGTGGTGATGATGGTATAGTGGTGGAGAAAGAGAGAGAGAGAGAGAGAGAGAGAAGGAGAAGAGAGGGGGGAGAGAGAGACAGAGAGGGAGGGAGAGAGGGAGGGAGGGAGAGAGAGAGAGAGAGAGAGAGAGAGAGAGAGAGAGAGAGAGAGAGAGAGAGAGAGAGAGAGAGAGAGAGAGAGAGAGAGAGAGAGAGAGAGAGAGAGAGGGAGAGGGAGAGGGAGAGGGAGAGAGGGGGAGACAGATAGAGAGAGGGGGGAGAGACAGAGAGAGGGGGGGCGGGAGGGAGGGAGGGAGGGAGGAATGGAGGGAGGGAGGGAGGAAGGGAGGTAGGGAGGGAGGGAGAGAGAGACAGAGAGAGAGAGAGAGAGGGGGGGGAGAGGGAGAGAGGGGGAGACAGATAGAGAGAGGGGGGAGAGACAGAGAGAGGGAGGGAGGGAGGGAGGGAGGGAGGGAGGAATGGAGGGAGGGAAGGAGGAAGGGAGGTAGGGAGGGAGGGAGAGAGAGAGACAGAGAGAGAGAGAGAGAGAGAGAGAGAGAGGGGGGAGGGAAAGAGAGAGAGAGACGTGTGCTTCAAAGTAAACTTGCTCATCAAGTATTTATTTGTGGTATTTTCTACACGGCCGCTTTTCTTGATTACAAAATATGACCCTCGCGTCGCTTTTCCATATATCCGCATTAGCATAAATAAAGATAACCGCCATACACCGAACATGACAAAATTTAATACTACTGCTACTTTCTCGTAATTATGAATCGGTGATTAATTTCCACTTCACCAAGGCCTATCAAAAGACACGATTTTTGCGCTGCTCCTGTCAAATAAATTTCCGTGAATTTATAGTAAATCGTCTGCAGCGTTTAGCGCCGGGAATTCGCAATTTGAACCTGACGTGTCCCTGCATTTATGAGCGTTAGCCGCTCCATGATTTTTCAAAGCGGTTACTTATATCGACTGGCGACTGCACCGTTTCCACTTTGGTCACGTTAACGCACAGCGTACATCGGAAAGCGGCGGGGTGCATCGACTGCAGACGGCTCTCACGTTGTGTGCCGACGCGTTTAAAGTAGATTCAATCATCATAAAGATTCTGCAAAGAAGGAACGGTAAAACAGCGCCTCTTGTGGGAAATGTCGCGCCTCCTGCTCTCAGCCGCGCATTAACGGTTGATGTACGGCACTTGTCTGTAGCTCGACGGAACAGAAACGGCTCCTGCTTGCTGCGAGGATGACGCCGTTGCGGAGACAGAGGTAGGCCGTAGACACAGGCGGCCCGCTCCCCCGCGACGCTGCCCAGGCGAAAATGTCAGTCGCGACGGGGAAATATGTATAATTCTCCCGTGTGGGAGGTGCTTCACGTTAACGAGACTCCGGCCAGGAGAGTCGAACTTTGACTTGGGCAATCTTTGCCGTTTTGATTGAACGAAAAGACAATTGTCTGTGTTTACGGTGCAACGCGAAAACGTGGACTAGACTTACTTGATTGGTAATCGTGTCGACCTGTCGATCGGGGTACGTCCACCTGGATATACTGCGGTTTCGAAATTTGGACAAACTCGTTCACCCAACGTTGCCTGTTTCTACAAGTCGTGTTATTTCTAAAATGGGAAGAACAAATTGTAGACAGGTAAATGGAAAACCCCTTACGGGCGCTTCACCAGCTGCTTCCAGAACACTTATTCTGATAATGTTAGTTTCTGAAGAATACAAAACACGCGAGATAGTTTTACGTAGTTGTGACGTGTTGCGAAGGTGCGAGGACAAAGACGTGTTGTTGCTGGTTGCAGGGTCGTGAGGTGAGCCGGGGTCGATGAGACGAGGGCTGGCCATGGCGGACTCCCTGTCCGAGTCCCTACTCGGGGTACTGTTGTGGACACTGCTCTCCTGGCCGTCTGGATCCAGCGACGGTGAGTTGTGGTCGTAGGCCTGCATAATGTTCACCCGCATGCTGCCACACGTATGCATGTGTGTGTGTATAGTGTACTGGCATACCTGTATACACGCAGACACGTAGGCCCCTACCTGCATGTACGTAGGAACACGCACGCACGCACGCACGCACGCACGCACGCACACAATCAGACACGTATTAAAATATATAAACAACACACATTCACGCACATAGGCACGCACACACACACACACACACACACACACACACACACACACACACACACACACACACACACACACACACACACACACACACACACACACACACACACACACACACACACACACACACACACACACACACACACAATACACAATGCAAATGTGTACACACGGGCGAACACATATACACACGCACGCACACACACACACACACACATATACACACACACGCACACACACACAAACACACACACACACATACACTCACACGCACACTGGGAGAGAGAGAGAGGGGGGGGGGGAAGATAATGAGAGAGGGAGAGAGGGGGAGACAGACAGACAGACAGACAGACAGACAGACAGACAGACAGACAGACAGACAGACAGACAGACAGACAGACAGACAGACAGACAGACAGACAGACAGACAGACAGACAAACTTATATAGACACACACACAGACACGCACGCACGCACGCACGCACGCACGCACGCACGCACACACACACACACACACACACACACACTACATACGCGGCACAAACCAATAACACAACGTAGTCACAGGTTATGAAGCGTTCAGTATACTCATTGTATAATAAAACTACAATTTATTTTAATCACAGTCCTGTTAGGCTAGGCGTGGTTACACAAGTTTGCATAGTCCCAAAGTATCGTGGGAGAAAATAAATTGATACAGTAGCGTCATGTAACGAGTGAAACCTATTTTAATACAAATTGACGGTAATAACTACTTTTGGATCGTATTGGGGTTTGATCCTAAGCTAAACGAAACTGACGAGACCATCCTTTTGCCGTTGTCGAATCCTTACAGCCGGGTTGGCGAAAGGCTCAATTTTTGTGCACAGCGTTTACGTAAAGGTCAACATTGCCCCATTATGGAGTGTTGCTGCCGTCGTGTTAAATGTTTCTTTCAATAAAAAGGGGAAAGCGCTATTATTGCTGCCTCGTGTCAATTTAGAAATCATCAGCTTTAAACGACAGCTAACGGCGAGACGCATCCTCGCGCGCCTGGGGTCGCTGCTGCTGATTACGTCAGTGCCAGCCAGCAGTACCCCCTGGCTGATCGCTTTGCGAAACTCTGAATTTAAGCTCAGCCTATGAAATCGCTCACTAGATCAGTGGATCTCGGCAGGTCAGGTGGTCAAAATAGGGGAGGGGAGGGGAGGGGAGGGGAGGGGAGGGGAGGGGAGGGGAGGGGAGGGGAGGGGAGGGGAGGGGAGGGGAGGGGAGGGGAGGGGAGGGGAGGGGAGGGGAGGGGGCAGGGGCATGTATGATGGAATAATTAAGAAGGCAACAGGTCCATCCATAAAGAAAACTACTCCACTGAAAACAAACTCAGGAGAAGTCATCGCTGACAGCAATAAACAGATGGACGGATGGGTGGAGCACTACCTCGAATTATACTCACAGGAAAATATTATCACCAAGAAGGCACCAGATACCATTATAGAAGAGTTAGACATAGAACAGACAGTGGAAGAGCTCAGCAAACTTATTGACCCACTCACCAATGGAAAAGTCCCTGGAAATGATGTTATACCATCCAAAATCATCAAGCATGAAAGCCTGCACTACTACAACATTTGCATGAACATCTCTGCCTCTGTTGGAATGAGGGAGCAGTTCCTCGGGATATGCGTGATGCGAATATAGTAACACTGGACAAAACAAAGGTGACCGCAGCGATTGCAGTAACTACCGTGGCATCTCCCTGTTGAGCGTCGTGGGAAAGGTTTTTGCACATGTAGTCCTGGCCAGACTGCAGATTCTGGTTGAACGCATCTATTATAAATCATCTCAATGTGGCTTCAGGACCGAAATATTCACAATAGATATGATATTCTCAGTTCGACAACTGCAAGAGAAATGTCGAGAACAAAGAAGACCGTTGTGTATTGTCTTCATCGACCTCACAAAGGCATTTGAACGCATTAGCAGAAGTGGATTATTTAAGCTGCTGGAGAAAATTGGTTGTCCGCCTAAACTGGCCAGTGTTATCTCCTCCTCCCATGACAACATGGAGGGCACAGAGAACTATGACGGGGCTACATCAGAACCCTTTGAGATCCACAGCGGACCAAAACAAGGATGTGTTCTGGCACCAACACTCTTTGGCAAATTCTTCTCGATTATGCTATCATATGCCTTTGGTACATCTACAGAGGATGTCTACTTACACACTAGAACTGATGGGAAGCTCTTTGAAAGTTAAGACTAAATTCCGTCGAGTCCTCATCCGATAAATGCTTTTCGCTGATGATGTTGCGCTGGCAACTCACACCGAGGAAGATCTTCAGCAACTACTGTACAAACTCTCTCACGCCTGCAAAGAATTTGGATTGACTATCAGTATCAAAAAGACTAGTGTAATTGGACAGGTCGCTGTCATGCAACCATTAATCAAAATTGACGATGTGACACCTGATGTCGTTGATAACTTCACACATCTAGGCTCCACAATCACGAGCAATGTGTCACTAGATGCTGAAATGAACAAGCGCATAGCAAAAGCTGCCGCAGTCATGTCCAAACTGAACAGGAGAGTTTGGAACAATAACAACTTGACGGAGAATACCAAACTCCGTGTATACCAGGCGAGTGTCCTCAGCCAACGCCTCTACAGCAGTGAGGCTTGGACAAAATACACAACACAAGAAAAGAGACCGAATAGCTTTCACCTTCGCTGCCTCAGACGCATTCTCGGCTTCTCCTGGCAGGACGTGGTCACGAATACAGAGGTCCTGGAGCATGCTTAGTGTTTCAGCATATGCACACTGTTAAGCCAACGACGTCTGCGATGGTTCGGCCTTGTTCACCAAATGGCTGATGGTCGTACACCCAACGATATACTCACTTGTCACTGGGACGCGTCCTATTGGCCGTCCACGAGAAGAGAAGAATACACAAAAACAACTGGCTGAGAAGACGGACCACCGAAAGCAGAGATCTACCAATCCTGCATTCTCTTCTCAGCCAACTGCCTATGTCTGCGACAAGTGCGGCAGAGACTGCCACACGATGTATATTGCCAAATTGACAATTACGGCGCAAACCATTGTCTGAGAAGACAGATGCCTACTACTATTAAGATTCTGGCACAGCTTTGAAGAAATGTAAGGATTTTGGCAGTGAACTTCCCGAAAGAAGGTCAGATGCAATAAGAATTTGTAAAACAATGAATTCTAACTTCATGTTTTAAAAGGTAAGAATGAATTTGTGTTCAGTGCATTGCCAGTCTCGTCAAACTGTGATAACTAGCCTGATAACTGGTATAGCCGCAGCGCCTCTAGACTTCGTCATGATGAATGTGTCTATGATCGTACGATAACATTATTACTGGACTATGGAAGTGTACGGTTGTGACATTTAAATCAATGGACGACTGACCTGGGAATATCTTCAACTGGGAATTACAATAAGATAGCATAACATGAGAACAAGTTTAGTACAGTAGAATGTGCCTTGGGCAACATCTGTTCTGGACTACCATATTTCTGGAGGATCGCTTTTTTTTTTTTGATTTCCCTTGACAATCATTTCAGTGTTAACTGACCTGTCTTGAGAGATCGCTTTTGCTGGGCTGAAGGGTGGTTACTCAAAACAGATTCTCCAGTATAGTATATATCAATATAAAATAAGTTGATTACTGACATAAAAGAGGGTGTGTGGCTGCATGGAACCGGGATGTGGAAAGTTAGTCGTACATATTGATGGGAGTTGGGAATTTTTTTTCTATAATAGGTGTGAGGTGAGACTGATGAGATATAGGAAAATGAACGGAGGGGAATGTTGGCCCTATAACAGATACGTTGTGTTTTAAAGAATACGAATGGGGGGAGAGACATGGAGGTGGCAGAGGTTGTGGAGGAGGACGCAATGGACAGATCGTCGTGGTGAGGAAACACGTGGAGGTGACAGAGGTTGTAGAGGAGGGCGCAATGGACAGGGTGTCATGGTGAGGAGAGACATGGGGGTGGCAGAGGTCGTGGAGGAGGAAGCAATGAACAGGGGGTCATGGTGAGAAGACACATGGAGGTGGCAGAGGTTTTGGAGGACGCAATGGACAGGGCGTCGTGGTGAGAAGACACATGGAGGTGACAGAGGTTTTGGAGGAGGACGCAATGGAGAGGGCGTCGTGGTGAGGGGACACATGGAGGTGGCAGAGGTTTTGGAGGAGGACGCAATGGACAGGGTATCATGGTGAGGAGAGATACGGAGGTGGCAGAGGTTGTGGAGGAGGAATTAATGGATAGGGCGTTGTGGCGGATGAGGATCTGAGGGTCACTGCCAATTAGGAATACACGGTCGAATGAAGACAATGGTTGATTTTAATAATACCCGCAAAAACGTGTTTCACATCTTAATATTTTGGAAGATACACGACTTGGGGGGTGGGTGGATAACATTTGATAGTTTACGACATATATAAAAACAGTTTTACTATATTAAAATATAGACCAGTTCAACTTCACATTTGGTGATGAAACATAGCGGATAAATGACTCATCTATTGAACTTCTATAATATATACAATGTTCAGTAATTATTAGACTACAATAATAAAAATTAAATATAGCATTGTTAATTTATATGTACATGATACTTTCTGAAATTAAGATACTTTGAGCCCAACTAGTTGTTTTACTATTATTACTATCAATAAAGCAATTAAAGTCGTGCGGATTACGCTATCTACAATTCCAGTCGTGAGCGACGATCATTTTTCACTGCGGTGCTCAACATACTTCGTAGTTTAAGATTAATTGTTGTGGTCTATTTGTGTGTTTGAACGGCTTAGGTAACTTGGCTAAAATGAATAACTATTAGACACGCAAATGTGTGCCGCGATAACACCAAACAATCGTTTATCTAAGTCAACGCACGTTCGGTCGCATAGAAATTGTATTCATTAGATCGGATCGACAGATTTTGTGTTTCATGGTAGCATTACGGTTTGTATGAAATAGCAGCAAGACGTTTAGAAACTGTGATGCATCTCAGACTGTCGGACAAACACATTTTAGAAGATACAAGTATGACCTAGCAAGTTTCCTTATCAACCATTCCACTGAGCGATCTCGAAATGCACGCCAGTGGAAACATATATTTTAATCCGCCCAGGAGCTAAGGCGATGCATTTGATTTATTGCCGTTTCAAGTGATCGTTTTGTTGTTTATGTTGATTTGCGTGGGAGTTAATGAATGTAACTGATACGTGCCAAAGCTAACCCATACGTGCCAAAAGTGACCCATACGTGCCAAATGTGGCCCATAAGTGCGACGAATATACGCGAAACAGCAAACAATTAAGGAATAATACATTGTTTGTTGACGTCACCCGGGTGTTATCAGCCAGATATCAGACACTCGTGTCGTTATACCGGCACAGTAAAATGTCAACTTACTTTTTCACTTCCTACATTTGCAAACATCCAGTTCTTCTACAAACATATAATTTCACACTTCGCCATTACTGCCGGTGTAGGATAGTACGCCCTATGTTAACCAACAAAGTATTTTACGAATGACTGTTGCTCAGTAAAATTACATTCGCCAGAAAAAGAACAATGCATGCAGCAGAAGCGGAAGGAAGGAGGAGGTTAAATGATTATGGTCGTGGTAGGTATAAATATAAGGGAAAAATATATCCATGTCAACAACACAAACACGGCTATCATATCATATCATAACATATTGTATCACCACATGTTTTGATTTGAGCAATCGTAATGACTGCATTTTACATTATATATATATATATATGTTTTGCTAATTAACTGTAATTGTTATATCAGTGTGTGTGCGTGTGTGCGTGTGTGCGTGTGTGCGTGTGTGCGTGTGTGCGTGTGTGCGTGTGTGCGTGTGTGCGTGTGGATGCGTGTGGGTGCGTGTGTGCGTATGTGCGTGCGTGCGTGTGTAAGTGCTCTTAATGTGCACAGTATGTGCGTGCGTAATCCAGAAATGAAGCTGACTGCCATGCTTCATCGTGATCTCCAATTTCCGCATATTGAATTTCATCTCCAAACTCTTGTTTTGAGGCTGTTCAAACTCCACGTTCTGTAGTCTTTGTAGGCTACGTATCTACAACACAAACTGTGGAGAACATAATAAAATATCATAATACAATGATAAGAAATTCTTAACATAATATGATAATAATATATACGCACAGTAGTAGCCTATTATTGTTTGTAAAATATTTATAGAATGTATGTTTCATCTTGGTCACTATCCTTGCAGTTGCGTCGCTCGCGTTTGAAACAGGGAACGCTACCAACAAACCACATTCCAACGTCACGCACGACCTGGAAGCGTTTATGGGTTCAGCGCGCATGGCGGAAGTGAGAATTCCGAACAACGGGTCGAGAACGCGCGCTAGGGACACCAGTGAATCGTTCACAGACTCGTTCAGTGAAGTACTGAAGACAGCGTCGCCTAAGACATTTATGCTCGACACTACCGACCTGATGGAGGAAGTGGCGTCATCACCGCGTCTACACACGCGGTCGGTCAGCTACAATGCCGCCGAATCGCCGGCCATTGGCGTGCGCGTGCAACGGTCGAAGCCGAGGCACAGACTCAACCCAGAGAGAAAAGGTAAACTCCACTAGCTGCGCAAGGTCATATAAACAAACAGTTTCTTCCAGAAACACTTAAATTTCAACAACGTAGAAACATATTATACAATATAAACTATATCTAATATAGCATACTGACCGCTCATGTGTATTGAAAGGCCGGAATACACGGGCACTTTTTGTTCGACCCGACCAGATCAATCCAGACCAGACTCATCCCGACTGCAGTGTATACACTACACCGACTGGCACCGACTGAGCCATACTCGACGCCGGCGTGACTTCACAATCACATCAACTTGACAATTGTCGACTACATCCGATTGTAATCGGGCCTAGCCGATGTCATTCTGAGTTTTCAAGTTTACGAGATTATGTCACACCGGCTTCAAGTATGACTCAGGCGGTGTCAGTCGGTGTAGCAGATACGCTGCAGTAGGGGTCTGGTTTGGTCTGGTCGGGCGAAAGTGCCAGTGTATCCAAACCTTTAAAGGACCCTTTTTATTGCTCAAGCAGGGATTTTGCTCCTGATTATTGGCCGTTTTGCAGACAGATCTCGCCGTCGACGTAGGCGCCCCCCGTCGGACGAGGAGCGACTCATGCGCATCCTCTTCAACGGCTACAACCCGGCGGCCCGGCCCGTGCTCGACTCAACCAGCTCCGTCGAAGTCAGGATGCAGTTCTCTCTCATGCACATCAAAGACTTGGTACGCTAATATTCAAGCATCCAGCACGTCGCTGTTTGCCTACGTCATAATCACAATTATGCGCGAAACATCCGTCAAGCGTTGTCTTGCCAACAATTTTTTTTTTTAAAGTAATCAAATATATAATTATTATCTGTGTATTAAGGTAGTACCTCGCTTTACGGTCACCTCCATATTATAACCACCTCGCAATTAAGACCATTCTCCAGGACAGTCCCAAATTATTGTCAGAATAAATTTATAAAATATAGGATATTAGTCCTGCTAATACCATCACCTCGCTATTCAGGTCAATTTTTTCCAGTGCCATGCAGTTCTCACAACTTTGCTTTATGTTTTTGTCATAAAGAAAATACATTTGAAGCCAAAATGTTGGTAAGCAATAGGTCAAGTGATGGATGTTAACAAGTATCTGTCCTCGTTTTGGTATGTAATTGAAGTGGATTGACAGATATATCCCGCATGATTTATGCCCGATTTATAGGAGACGCTCTTCTTAAGGAATTGGCCTATGTTAAGATCTGGATAAATTGGTCCTTATATCCGATGTACCTTATATCCACGGGTGCATAACACTGCATATCATATTGCAGGCCAGAAGAGGGATTTCTTAAAACGTGATTTCCTTAAAAGGATGTTTTTGTATGAAAAATCCCTATAGGGAGCGTCCACTGAAATTCGTTTGGCCTTATTTCCACTTTATCTCAGCCGAGCCGGTGTCCAAATAGTTAAATGTGATATGGCGCTGGCGAGACAGATAATGACATACAACCTTAATGTGGTCTTTCTGTATCATCTCTCTATTTCTTCACAGGACGTGAGAAGTCAGATACTTACAACTACTGGCTTACTTATACTGGTAGGTACCGCCTTCTATTGATCGATTATATTAATACGTAGCCGACGTAATGTGTGTGTGTGTGTGTGTGTGTGTGTGCGTGTGCGTGTGCGTGTGCGTGCGCGTGCGCGTGCGCGTGTGCGCGTGTGCATGTGTGCATGTGCGCATGCGTGCATGCGTGCGTGTAGGGAGCGCGGCTAGTGTAGTGGTAGCACATCCGCCTGGCAAGCCATCCGCAAGCAAGAGTTCGAAACACGGACCGGGCAGGCATGATGTTTGGTGTAAAAACCTGGCGCTCAACATTGGGGACTGTGTATCCCTCGTGACTCGAAGATCACGTTAATGTCGGTCCCGTCTCAATTTGGGACGTAAAAGAACCACATAGGACGACAAGCACCCTGGCAGTGACCATCCTCAGTGCCAGCATATAAAGGTCCGTTTGGCGATAGGGTTCTGAGAAAAGGCTGATTAATTAAATGAGACCTTATAAGACCATTACATTGTAACCACAATAATACTGACTAATCAGTTAATAGAACGTTGCCGAGCGCTGGAAACAACTAGAACAACTAAAACTAGAAATGCATGTATACATGTATCTATGTATGTATGTATGTATTTATGTATGTATGCATGCATGTATGTATGTATATACGAGTTTATTACACTGCTAATCAGCATATAAATATTAATTTATAAAGGTCAGTGGAACCGTTATTAAAAAAATTAAGTACATGCGATACTGTTCGGCAAAAATGCACCACTAAACATATTATGATCAATACTTGTTATTTTATATACAGTAAACCTCGCCTAAGTCGGATTCGCCTAGAATAGAATTTTGAGGAACGGTTGATTTGTAATGTTGACAACTGGAAAACTACTTATGGATTTTGAGATTGACCAACCCTTTTGTTTTGATGCGCCTCTGAGCTTGGTTTCCAAGGATTTAGGCGCAATAGAAGTTATCTTATTATTATTATTATAAAAAAACTTCGTCTAAGTCGGATTATGTAAGTCGGATCTTCGCCTAACTCGGAATAACTGAATCGGTCCATTTGATCCGAGATAATGTGTTTTTCCTCGCCTAAGTCGGATCGCAGTATTCAACAAAATAACTTGGTTGCTTGGAGTATATGTACCAGATGAACTAAAAAGTGAAACGGCTATACCAAACAATATTCCTGACAGCCACCTCAACGTACGTAGGGGTCAGGTCTTCACACATCTAGTACAACTAGCATCAATAAGCCAATGGATGCTGGTATAACTAAGAACATCCTAACTACCTGGAGACTAGAGGCATCAGAAGGAGTCGCACCATTTTCTCAAGAAGTTCAACTATGTTGGAAGTCGTAATTGCCTTCAAACCACCGTGGAACAAACTGAAACCGGAAACACTTCTAAACTCCTACAAAAATGGGATTCGTCTAAGGTGCTGAGCGTCAAGACGATGATGAAGACGAAGCGGCTCCTTCGTTCAGAAACGTACGGAATAAACTCCACGAGATGTATGGAGATGTTGTTTGCACGGTGGACGACTGTGTTGCGTGGACGAGACAGCAGAAACGTTGGCTACTCCAAATAACGAGCAGATCATTGAAACCGTACAACACCGCGATTCAGACGGTTGGTTTACTGAGCAATGATGAGGGTGACGAAGTCTCGGTGTCTGAAGACAAGATAACATAACTCACTGGCACACATGCTGCTTTATGGACGCTAATTAAGACACTCTGGTTTGACGCTCGTGATTTTTACATTTACATTCAATAATAATTACTAAGCTATAATCTTAGAGATTCGTGCCAAAATTAAGCACAACACTGTTCTAATACTGCATAATGTTGTATCTTGCGTGTGGACATCAACATATGTAGAATTACCGCAGCATTCAGTCAATTTCAAGCGTTATCCACAGTTACCTAAAGGCTTTTAGAGGGTTGCTTTTGGTGCTGGGATATGTCATATTCGGTTAAGTCGGATTTTCGCGTTACTCGGATTAAATCACTAGGTCCGATTGAATCCGACTTAGGCGAGGTTTACTGTATGTTTTTAGTATATAAAAAGTACGTTGAGTAGGTGCGAGCCTCTGACATCGCGAAATCGACACAGCGAACAATATGCAAGTTTACCACTAGGCGTACACGAAAGACAGGTCCACGGCCCATGCAGACGTTTGATACAGGTTATGTAACTGTACAATCGTAGACGACTCGCAGAGCGTTGCGTACTGACGTAATACTGCTAATGTTGACCAGTGAGCGTAATGAAACTACGTGAGCTAGCAAAAACTGGCTGGACTCGGGCCAAAAGTATGAAAACGTCCGGAAACTCACTGGCGTTTTGAGCTCTGTACACTTCGAAGTTGTTAGTGTAAAACAGGGGTCGGAAACCTGCGTGCCGCGGGCCAGCTGCAGCCCGTGAAGTCATTTCGTGTGGCCCGCTGACTAAACACGAGGTTGCACGCAATACGGCCCGCGGGATAACAATGTGCACATTTGCATGGAGCACCTTCCTTGGTAGAAAGAAGAACACGAGTTGTTTCGCTGATTGGAAAGGTTCGACACGATGCAGGTGCCACGGCGGATCTCTTCAGGTCCACGACATCATTTATCCCACAAGAAAACCCGTATGGCAAATAAATGAAATTGCAAAAAGGTACTGAGCTCCGTCGTGAAGGCCGTGAATTACGTTCGCGCCCATGGCGTAAACCTCAACTAGCTCTAGCGCCTTCTGGCAAAGATGAATGCGCAATATCAAAATCTTCTATACTAGTGCAAAGTGCGCTGATTGAGTCGAGGTACCATGCAAGGTTGCGTGCAAGAGGTGATGCATGGAATTAGCTTGTTCGTGGAGCAGATGTTTCCAGAGGTAAGGCCTGCCGGACATAGCTGAAACCCAGGTGCATCTGCTTGTTTTAATTTCTTGTTGACATCG